>SJYX01005421.1:833084-885073 GCA_006410675.1 Oreotragus oreotragus
ACCCCATAGACGGCAGCCCACCAGGCTCCCGGTCCCTGGGATTCTCCAGGCAAGAACACTGGAGTGGGTTGCCATTTCCTTCTCCAATGCATGAAAGTGAAAAGTGAAAGGGAAGTCACTCAGTCGTGTCCGACTCCTAGCGACCCCATGGACTGCAGCCTACCAGGCTCCTCCGCCCATGGAATTTTCCAGGCAAGAGTACTGGAGTGGGTTGCCATTGCTGTTTCCACAATGGAATACTACTCAGCCATAAAAAAGAATGAAAATTTTGCCATTTTCAGGAACCTGGATGCACTTGGATGGCATCATGCTAAGCAAAGTAAATCAGAGGAAAACATTGTAGGGTATCACTTATATGTGGAATCTAAAAAATACAACAAACTAGTGGACATAACAAAAAAGAAGCAGACTCACAGATATAGAGAGCAAACTAGTGCTTACCAGTGAAAAATGAAAGAAGGGGCAACACAGGGGTAGGAGAGTAGGAAGTACAAACTATTAGGTATAAAATAAGCTACAAGGCAGACTTCCCTGGAGGTTCAGTGGCTAAGACTCTGAGCTAAGACAGGGAGCCTGAGTTTGAACCCTGGTCCAGGAACTAGATCCCACATGCCACAACTAAGCTGCAAATAAGATCCAACCTGGCACGGGCAAATAAATAAACTAATTATACAAATATTAAAAAAAAATAAGCTACAAGTATATATTGTACAACATGGGGAATATAGCCAACATTTTATAATTACTATAGAATATAACCTTTCAAAATCGTGAATCATTATATTGTGCACCTGTGATTTATATAACATTATACATCAACTATACTTCAATTGTAAAAAGTTAATAACTGGTTGTTAAAATATTTCTCACAGGGGACTTCCTTGGTGGTCCAGCGATTACGACTCTGAACTTCCACTGCAGGGGGCATGGGTTCCATCACTTAGTCAGGGAACTAAGATCTCAAATGCCATGTGGTGGCACAGCCAAAATATATAGATATATGTATTTCCCACAGACCTATATTATAGCACATATTCAATTTTCTCACTTAATATACAAACATTAACATTATGCATTAATATTTCTCTAGTCTCCTTGAGCTAGTAGAAATTAATGCCAGCAAATTTGGAAAACTCAGCAATGGCCACAGGACTGGAAAAGTCAGTTTTCATTCCAATCCCAAAGAAGGACAATGCCAAAGAATGTTCTGACTACNACTTAATATACAAACATTAACATTATGCATTAATATTTCTCTAGTCTCCTTGAGCTAGTAGAAATTAATGCCAGCAAATTTGGAAAACTCAGCAATGGCCACAGGACTGGAAAAGTCAGTTTTCATTCCAATCCCAAAGAAGGACAATGCCAAAGAATGTTCTGACTACTGCATAATTGCACTCATTTCACATGCTAGCGAAGTCATGGTCAAAATCCTTCAAGCTAGGCTTCAACAGGACGTGAAGCAAGAACTTCCAGATGTGCAGGCTGGATTTAGAAAATGCTGAGGAGCCAGAGATCAAATTGCCAACATCTGTTGGATCACAGAAAAAGCAAGGAGATTCCAGAAAAACATCTACTTCTGCTTCACTGACTATGCTAAAGCCTTTGACTGTGTGGATCAAAACAAACTGTGGAAAATTCTTCAAGAGATGGGAATACCAGACCACATTACCTGCCTCCTAAGAAACCTGTATGCAGGTCAAGAAGCAATGCTTAGAACCAGACACAGAAAAATGGACTGGTTCCAAATTGGGAAAGGAGTACATCAAGGCTGTATGTTGTCAACCTGCTTATTTAATGTATGTGCAGAGTACATCATGTAAAATGCCAGGCTGGATGAAGCTCAAGCTGGATTCAAGATTGCCGGGAGAAATATCAATAACCTCAGATATGCACACGACACCACTCTAATGGCAGAAAGTGAAGAGGAACTAAAGAGCCTCCTGATGAAGGTGAAAGAAGAGAGTGAAAAAGTTGGCTTAAAACTCAACATTCAAAAAGCTAAGATCATGGCATCTGGTCCCATCACTTTGTGGCAATAGATGGGGAAAAATGGAAACAGTGACAGACTTTATTTTCTTGGGCTCCAAAACACTGCAGATGGTGACTGCAGCCATGAAATTAGAGGACATTTGTCCCTTGGAAGAAAAGCTATGACAAACCTAAACGGCGTATTAAAAAGCAGAGATATCACTTTGCCAACAGAGGTCCATATAGTCAAAGCTATGGTTTTTCCAGTAGTCATGTATGCATGTGAGAGTTGGACCATAAAGAAGGCTGAGTGCTGAAGAATTGATACTTTTGAACTGTAGTGTTGGAGAAGACTCTTGAGAGTTCCTTGGACTGCAAGGAGATCAAACCAGTTAATCTTAAAGGAAATCAGTCTTGAATATTCGTTGGAAGGACTGATGCTGGTGCTGAAACTCCAATACTTTGGCCACCTGATGCAAAGAGTTGGCTCATTGGAAAAGACACTGATGCTGGAAAAGATTGAAGGCAGGAGGAGAAGGGAATCACAGAGGATGAGATGGTTGGATGGCATCAAGGATTCAATGGACATGAGTTTGAGCAAACTCGAGGAGATGGTGAAGGACAGGAAAGCCTGGCATGCTGTATGTAGTCCATGGGGTTGCAAAGAGTCAGACATGACTGAGTGACTGATCAACACCAACAGCAAATGTCATTTTTGCTTTTTGATTTGTTTCATACAAACCTTTAAAGGAAAAAGCCTTTCAAGACCAACATAAAAGAGGAAGATGATGGCTAATAAGCACGTGAAAAGGAGCTCAACCTCAGTAGTCATTAGGAAATGTACAATAAGGCTGACATAAGATACCCCTTCACAGCTGCTAGAATGACTGTAATAAAAAAGAAAGACAATAACAAGTGTTGGTAAGGATGTGGAAAACTTGGAACATTTATATGTTGCTCCTGGGATTATAAAATGGTACCACCACTTGGAAAACAGCTGGGTAATTTCTTAAAAAGTTATATATAAACTTACCACCTGACCAGCAACTCCTCTCAAAGGAATCTACAGAAGAGGAATGAAAACATATGCCCACATAAAGACTTGTTAATATTGATAACAACATTATTCTTAATAAATCCAAAGGGAAAACAATCCAAAGATCTGCCAACTGGTGATGAATATAATGGAATACTATTCAGCCATAAAAAGAGTGAACCACTGATGTGCATTACAACATGGATGAACTTCCAAAACATTGTGCTAAATGAAAGAAAACAGAGGCATCAGACTATATACTGTAAACTCTACTTATACGAGATGTTCCCCAAAGGCGTATTGATAAACACAGAAACCAGATCAGTGGCGGCCTTGGTGTTGGGCTTCTTACAGCAGGCAAGTAGCTAGGTACATCAGAGAAATGGGGGAAGGGGCTGGGTGGCAGGAAATCAAGCAGCATGTAAACAGTAGGGGTCCAGGGGCAGACAAAGAAAAGCAGAAACCTCCAGACTGACAGGAAAATAAATATACAGGATGTTGGATGTTAAGTGCCATGGAAGCATACAAAGAAAGGTGAGGGAAGGTGGCAGTCTCCTGCATAGGAATGTAACCTGTTGCTCGTTATGATCTCATTACAATAAAACTAGCCTTGCGGATAAGAAGTACCCATCATGCACTGACACTGTGGTGCTTCTTCTTTTTTAAATTTTATGTATTTATATATTTTTGACTGTGCGGGGCCTTTGTTGCCGTGCAGGCTTTTCTCTAGCTGCAGCAAGCAGGGGCTACCCTCTTGCTGTGGTAGGCTTCCCACTGTGGCACCTCTTGTCACGCTCTCGGGTACGTGGGCTTCAGTAATTGTGGCCCACGGCTTGTGGCATGTGCGATCTTCCCAGACCAGAGATCTAACCCGTGTCTCCTGCACGGCCAGGTGGATTCTTCACCACTGAGCCACCAGGGAAGCCCAGCACTTCTATAAAGACAAAGATCCCCCCTCCCTTTGGGAAGATGGAGCTGGGATGAATCTGGAAATATGACAGTGTGACCCCCAAATTCCTCCTTCTCCAGTGAAATATCCCATCCCTTCATTTGTATGCTCCTCAAAACTGGCTTGCCACAGAAATCCAGGACAGCAACTCCTCACCTGTCAGCCTTCTTTCCATTTGAGAGCATCAGTTCAGTTCAGTTCAGTCGCTCAGTCGTGTCCAACTCTTTGCCACCCCATGAATCGCAGCACGCCAGGCCTCCCTGTCCATCACCAACTCCCGGAGTTTACCCAAACTCATGTCCATTGAGTCTGTGATGCATCCAACCATTTCATTCTCTGTCGTCCCCTTCTCCTCCTGCCCTCAATCTTTCCCAGCATCAGGGTCTTTTCCAATGAGTCAGCTCTTCTCATCAGGTGGCCAAGTACTGGAGTTTCAGCTTCAGCATCAGTCCTTGCAATGAACACCCAGGACTGTTCTTCTTTAGAATGGACTGGTTGGATCTCCTTGCAGTCCCAGGGACTCTCAAGAGTCTTCTCCAACACCACAGTTCAAAAGCAGCAATTCTTCGGCGCTCAGCTTTCTTCACAGTCCAACTCTCACATCCATACATGACTACTGGAAAAACCATAGCCTTGACTAGATGGACCTTTGTTGACAAGGTAATATCTCTGCTTTTCAATATGCTGTCTATGTTAGTCATAACTTTCCTTCCAAGGAGTAAGCATCTTTTAATTTCATGGCTGCAGTCACCATCTGCAATGATTTTGGATCCCAGAAAAATAAAGTCAGCCACTGTTTCCCCATCTATTTGCCATGAAATGTCTGAGAGCATATTCTAGCTTAAATAAATTCTCACTTTACATTCTTAATCTCCCTGCTCCCTCTCCGAATTCTTCCTCAAGATGAAGCAAAAACCTTCAATTCATTGAGAACAAGGGTGTCGTGTCAGTTGAGTATACACAGGTTTGAGGGAAGTTTTGGGAATGATGGACATGTGCTAAAACTAGATTGTGATGATTGTTGCACAATTTTATAAGTTTACTTTTAAAAGTACTGACTAGTATACTTAGTGAAAAACAAAAATAGAGAAGGGGTGCCAGGTCTGAACCATTTTGGGGATAATAATTTAACACCAGTGACATTTGGAACCTAATAGAAAATATTGGCACAACAAAAGAATCTGTAAAATCTCTTCCCTTTTCCAAATAACCAAATTTGTCCTTACTATATTCTCATCTTGACTATGCTTTGCTTTTATCAATGGTAAAGTTTAAAATGGTCATATATTTGAAAGGCACAAAATAAAATGAAACTGAATTACCATTGCTTATCACTAAAGAGCGTGAAAGNGTGCGGGGCCTTTGTTGCCGTGCAGGCTTTTCTCTAGCTGCAGCAAGCAGGGGCTACCCTCTTGCTGTGGTAGGCTTCCCACTGTGGCACCTCTTGTCACGCTCTCGGGTACGTGGGCTTCAGTAATTGTGGCCCACGGCTTGTGGCATGTGCGATCTTCCCAGACCAGAGATCTAACCCGTGTCTCCTGCACTGCCAGGTGGATTCTTCACCACTGAGCCACCAGGGAAGCCCAGCACTTCTATAAAGACAAAGATCCCCCCTCCCTTTGGGAAGATGGAGCTGGGATGAATCTGGAAATATGACAGTGTGACCCCCAAATTCCTCCTTCTCCAGTGAAATATCCCATCCCTTCATTTGTATGCTCCTCAAAACTGGCTTGCCACAGAAATCCAGGACAGCAACTCCTCACCTGTCAGCCTTCTTTCCATTTGAGAGCATCAGTTCAGTTCAGTTCAGTCGCTCAGTCGTGTCCAACTCTTTGCCACCCCATGAATCGCAGCACGCCAGGCCTCCCTGTCCATCACCAACTCCCGGAGTTTACCCAAACTCATGTCCATTGAGTCTGTGATGCATCCAACCATTTCATTCTCTGTCGTCCCCTTCTCCTCCTGCCCTCAATCTTTCCCAGCATCAGGGTCTTTTCCAATGAGTCAGCTCTTCTCATCAGGTGGCCAAGTACTGGAGTTTCAGCTTCAGCATCAGTCCTTGCAATGAACACCCAGGACTGTTCTTCTTTAGAATGGACTGGTTGGATCTCCTTGCAGTCCCAGGGACTCTCAAGAGTCTTCTCCAACACCACAGTTCAAAAGCATCAATTCTTCGGCGCTCAGCTTTCTTCACAGTCCAACTCTCACATCCATACATGACTACTGGAAAAACCATAGCATTGACTAGACAGACCTTTGTTGACAAGGTAATATCTCTGCTTTTCAATATGCTGTCTATGTTAGTCATAACTTTCCTTCCAAGGAGTAAGCATCTTTTAATTTCATGGCTGCAGTCACCATCTGCAATGATTTTGGATCCCAGAAAAATAAAGTCAGCCACTGTTTCCCCATCTATTTGCCATGAAATGTCTGAGAGCATATTCTAGCTTAAATAAATTCTCACTTTACATTCTTAATCTCCCTGCTCCCTCTCCGAATTCTTCCTCAAGATGAAGCAAAAACCTTCAATTCATTGAGAACAAGGGTGTCGTGTCAGTTGAGTATACACAGGTTTGAGGGAAGTTTTGGGAATGATGGACATGTGCTAAAACTAGATTGTGATGATTGTTGCACAATTTTATAAGTTTACTTTTAAAAGTACTGACTAGTATACTTAGTGAAAAACAAAAATAGAGAAGGGGTGCCAGGTCTGAACCATTTTGGGGATAATAATTTAACACCAGTGACATTTGGAACCTAATAGAAAATATTGGCACAACAAAAGAATCTGTAAAATCTCTTCCCTTTTCCAAATAACCAAATTTGTCCTTACTATATTCTCATCTTGACTATGCTTTGCTTTTATCAATGGTAAAGTTTAAAATGGTCATATATTTGAAAGGCACAAAATAAAATGAAACTGAATTACCATTGCTTATCACTAAAGAGCGTGAAAGCAGAAGTGGACCTTGTGTTCGGTTTTTATGTTAATATGCTGCTACCTAGCGATCATTTATAAAACAGCAGGACTTGGTTTGTTTCGTTTCCTTGGGTTTGTTGAGCTGCATCTGTATAACACAATCTCTGAATGCTTGGCTATGTATGGGTTAAATGTCTGAATGCATCAGTGAACAATTTACACTTCCTAAAAATACTGTGGTGGCAAGAACTGGGATAGGAGTCCCTCCAAAGTGACTTCCAGTTCCTGATCTGTCTGATGTCAGCTTTGTGACTTTGAGCCAGGAAAAGATTAATCTTTTGGTTCCAAAGTGAGGCTCTGGGGGAAGGCAATGGCACCCTACCTCAGTACTCTTGCCTGGAAAATCCAATGGACGGAGGAGCCTGGTGGGCTGCAGTCCATGGGGTCGCTAACAGTCGGACAGACTGAGCGACTTCACTTTCACTTTTCTCTTTCATGCATTGGAGAAGGAAATGGCAACCCACTCCAGTATTCTNGGGGAAGGCAATGGCACCCCACCCCAGTACTCTTGCCTGGAAAATCCAATGGACGGAGTAGCCTGGTGGGCTGCAGTCCATGGGGTCGCTAACAGTCGGACAGACTGAGCGACTTCACTTTCACTTTTCTCTTTCATGCATTGGAGAAGGAAATGGCAACCCACTCCAGTATTCTTGCCTGGAGAATCCCAGGGATGGGGGAGCCTGGTGGGCTGCCGTCTATGGGGTCACACAGAGTCGGACACGACTGAAGTGACTTAGCAGCAGCAGCAGCTCTCTAAACTTTGGTGTTCCATTCTTTAAAATGGGGATAAAGGAATACCTGCTCCCAGGGTAGCTGTGTGAATTAAAATCACTTATAAGTGCTGTCTGTAAAAGCGCTTATCTCAGAGCTTTCCTGGTGGTTCAATGGTTAAGAATTCATCTTGCAATGCAGGGGACACAGGTTCTACGCTTGCTCTCAGAAGGTCCCTCACACACGGCGCAACTAAACCCATGCGTCACAGCTACTGACCCTATCTATGCCTTAGAGCTCAGGAACCACAGCTGCTGAGCCTGTGCTCCATAACATGAGAAGCCACTGCAATGGGAAGCCTGCGCACTGCAACTCGAGAGTAACCTCTGCTTGCTGCAACTAGAGAAAGCCCACATGAAGCAACAAAGACCTAGCACAGCCAAAAATAAGTAAATTTTTTTTTTTAAAAAGCACATACCTCAAAATATATTGCAGAAGTAGGCTACAGTGATGTTTCCCTATAGTAAATATGCCTCATAGGGACAAAAAATCCTTTACCTACTCTTTAAAATTAGTTACCCCTCCCACCCCACCCCAAAGCAATGAGCAAAAACCCAGNCTGCAACTAGAGAAAGCCCACATGAAGCAACAAAGACCTAGCACAGCCAAAAATAAGTAAATTTTTTTTTTTAAAAAGCACATACCTCAAAATATATTGCAGAAGTAGGCTACAGTGATGTTTCCCTATAGTAAATATGCCTCATAGGGACAAAAAATCCTTTACCTACTCTTTAAAATTAGTTACCCCTCCCACCCGACCCCAAAGCAATGAGCAAAAACCCAGAGGGATATACAATCGAAATAAACTTAGATTATCAGCTAATTGGAGAGGCATATTTGGACAACTTAATGTTTACAACAGTGAAAAGGTAAAAACGAGGAATGAGTTTTTTTATATTCTTTCCTGAGAACCAAGAAGATAGAGAGAACAGTGAGCAGGCTTGATCATTCCTAATTTTCACTGTAACCATTCCTAATTATTGTCTATAACTTAAGTTTGCTTTTCTGCCCTCTAGCGCTGCATGAGCTATATTCTGCACCTACTTCTTTTAACTCTATGCTAATTACATCCTATATCTGGTGCTCACCTTTACAGCACTCTCTTGGAGACCATCCCTTGTAGTTTTTCTCTTTTTGCATTACATTAATAGAAAGAAGGCCACAGTACAATACACAGAAGAAAATGGACCAAATTACCGGGCTACCTGACGCCAGCCTGTGACCATTTTTTTGAAATAATGCAAGAGGAAGAATGAAAGATTCTTACACCTTTGGTTATCACCAACCTCTGATTGTGAGCCTTCATCCATATAATCCTTCAGATTCCTCATGGAGTAGGGGCTTGAGAATGCTTTGTCTCTCCTCCACATGCTGAAGATTAAAGCCACCTTTCTATTTCCTCCAAAGTCTCTCTTCATACTTTTTATTTGGCTTCGGTGGGCAGAGAAAGCCAAGATTTTGGGAGGCATCAGTTGCATAGAACGTGAATTTTACAAATAACTTAAAACTTAGAATTGCTGATTATTTCCATCACTCACTCAAAGGACAGGAGTTAGAGCAAACTCCAGGAGAGACAGACAGGGGAGTCTGGTGTGCTGCAGTTCATGGGGTCACAAAGAGTCGTACATGACTTAGTGACCGAAAAACCAGACAGTGACAAGAAAGTAAAGGGGTAACTTCCAGCTGATGCCCTCACCACCAGTATCTTATAGATGCCTTTCATGTTTAATATATGCCACCCAGCACAATGCTGACTAGATAATATACAACTGCTTATTTCCCAAGAATTAAAACGTGTGTTTGTACCACTCTGGATTTCATTCCACAGGTCAGAGAACCAGTCTGCTTAAGGATTAATACCATCTAAAACTAAAGAGCCCTTAGGATGCTGAAACATTTAGGTGATTGAGCCGAGATTTTCTTTTCCTTGCAGATGTTTTGGTATTGCCTATACACTGTTTTTAACAGCTTTATTGAAGAATAGACACCATAGAATTCACCTATTTAAAGTGTATAGTTCCCCGAGTCTTAGGAAATGTATACAGTTAAGCAGCCATTACCACAACCAAGTTTTAGAACAATTCCGTCACATACTTTATGTCTGACCACCTCCATGTACAAATAATTTATTGGCTCATTAACCTGTGGATTTAAACCACTGAGCTTTAGGACCTAGCCTACTCATTCATTTTCGAGTACATCAAGTTTTAAAGCAAAACAAACTCAAAGTCTCAACTTTACTCAAAGTAAGGGTCCATAAAGAGAGTTCCAGAAAAACATCTATTTCTGGTCTATTGACTATGCCAAAGCCTTTGACTGTGTGGATCACAATAAACTGTGGAAAATTCTGAGAGAGATGGGAATACCAGACCACCTGACCTGCCTCTTGAGAAACCTATATGCAGGTCAGGAAGCAACAGTTAGAACTGGACATGGAACAACAGACTGGTTCCAAATAGGAAAAGGAGTACATCAAGGCTGTATATTGTCACCCTGCTTATTTAACTTCTATGCAGAGTACATCATGAGAAATGCTGGACTGGAAGAAACACAAGCTGGAATCAAGATTGCCGGGAGAAATATCAATAACCTCAGATATGCAGATGACACCACCGTTTTGGCAGAAAGTGAAGAGAAACTAAAAAGCCTCTTGATGAAGGTGAAAGTGGAGAGTGAAAAAGTTGGCTTAAAGCTCAACATTCAGAAAACNAAAAAAAAAAAAAATCAGAGGGGAGAATTCTCAGGACCAATCAATACAAGTTTGAGCCGAGCTCCTTAATTTACAAATGAGGAAACTGAGATTTCTAAAAGGAGTGTCACCTCGCGAAGGTTTGATGGATTGTGGAGGTTCTTTGCTGGCCTCGGGTAGTTCTTTCGTTACTGTTGTGATCGGTTCTTAGCTGGATGCCTCCGAGTGTTCATATATCCGGACTTTCCTCTGTGCAGGTCTCTCTTTTCTGTGTCTTTTGAACCCCTGCCACCTTGTTCTCTCAGCTGTCTCCTCAAGTCAGGAATGCCAACGGGCCCTGGCTGGCTGCCCCTGGTGGCACCCTGGCCTGGAATCTCGAGGCAGTCAGCTGGAGTCATCACAGGATGCCCTTCATTTGTCGCTGCCCCGAATTGCATGATGTCTGGTTCCTTGCAAATTCCTGTTCCATCTGTTTAGCTTGTTGTCTTTTGCTTTCAGACTAAAGGGCAGGTCAGGTCCCTGTCACTTTGTTCGGCTAGAAATTCAAGATAATAACCATTTTAATGTTCTTGTCTACTAGTTCTGTCATCTGAGTCACTTTTGGATATGTTTCTGTTCATTGATTTCTCTCCTCATTGTGGATCTCATTTTTCTGCTGCTTTTTATGCCTCAGAATTGTACTGGATATCAAACTTTGTCAATTTCACATATATGGGTGCTAGAAATGTTTCTATTCCTATCAACATTCTTGAGCTTTGATCTAGTTGTGTTAGTAGGAAAGTTTTATGCTTCCAAAGCTTGCTTTTAATTTTTTTCAGGTGGGACCAGAGCAGTCTTTGGTCTACGGCTAATTTTGTCCCACTTTAGAGGTTGATACCTTTGTCAATACCTAATATGTTATGAATTATGAAGTTTTCCAGTTTGCTTTTGGGAACACAAATTATTGTCAGCTGAGCATGGGAAACAGAAACTGTTCTCAGCTGAGTGAGGGAAACAGAAACTGTTCTCAGCTGAGTGCGGGAAACAGAAACTATTCTCAGCTGAGTGTGAGAAAGAGACCACTAGTCAGCTGAAGTTTCAGGGGTGTCCACTACAGATCTTTGACACTGTGTAACCATAGCTCTCTAGTACTCTAGCCCTGCAAACTCCAGCCTCCTGGGCCCACTGGAACTCTTAGCTTGTCTTCTCAACTTGGGGAAAGTGCCAGGCTTTGCTTATGTCTCCCTTCCCTGAGATACAGCCTGGAGATGCTCCCCAGGCAGCAAGCTAGATGTCTCTAGGTCCTGCCTCTGATTTCTCTCTCTCTCTTAGGGGTCAGAGATCATTGTTGTGCCCTGCCTGATAACCAGTGTTTAAAACTTATTATTTCATATATCTTGTGTTTAATTGTTTTAGTCATTAAGGGGTTGGTAAATTCAGTCCTGTTTCTCTGTCTTGGCCAGTAGTGAAGAAAGTCATATTCTCCCAGGACTCATCATGAATTTCATAAAGACTGAAGAGAATACATCATTCAGTGCTACAGGAAATGACCAGAGTACCAGACCTGAAGCATCAAAGGTGTGTGTACTTGTAAACAGCTTTGCTGGGATGGCACTCTAACTATAGAAGTGTCTTAGGATCCTTGAAGGGGATAAGTATATAAAGAATGGCAATTATAACCCCTTCTCATGTATTGCTTAAAATATATTTAGGGAGATCATACATATAAGTGTTTGTGTAAAAACAAAATGATAGTATATGAATTAACAAAGCAAAGAATACCTTGTTAAACAGCAAGGAGACAGTATAGACACTCAGTATCATTGGAAATATAGATGGGCAAAAATAAGGTAGTTAATGTGTACTGAGAAATTACTGAGTACTTGGAATTACTTCAACATTTAATAAAACTCTGCAATAGATACTATCATCCCTAAATAGAGAAACTGACCCTCATTTTTCTTAAAATTGCAAAAGTAATGGACTTCAGAGCAAGGATTCGAACCCAGGCATTCAGACTTCAGAACCCATTTTGGACCAACACATGGTTTTACTCAAAGTATGCAAAATAGTAATACTAAATTAAAATATAAACAAGTGCTTTTAGAGTGCAGAGAAAAGAGGGTTTAATTGAGACTTAAGAAATTAAAGTTATGTCATGTGAGAAATATCTTAAAGAATGGCCACAATTTCACAAGGTAGGTGGATCAAGTATAAGGGAATAGTCTGGGTAAAGTCATGTACACAAGCAAAGCTATTTGAGGAATAGTATAGCTAAATTTGACGGTATGTAAGGAGAATTCAAGAACATAGTAGGCAAGTAATACTGGGAATACAATTTAGTGCAAGATCACTGTAGACTATATCTGAAAACATTTTGTCAGGGGAAAATCATGTAACTTTGAAATAACAAAAATGATTCATTGGACTAAAGGTAAATGAAGTTTAAAATTTATTTTCTTTATGCACTAACCACATTTCAGGTGCTCAGAAGCCATATGTGGCTCATGGCTGCCATATTGAACAAAGCAGATATATAATATTTCCATCATTGCAGAAAGTTGCAAACTGCTACTCTAGGTTAAGGAACTCTGTCTTTCTCAAAGTGTGGTCTGTATACCAGCAGTATTGATACCACCTAATAGCTTCTTCCCCACATCCAAGGTAAGAGAAACCCAGGTAAAACAGTAGGTGCTGCGAGAGGCATCAGAGTGCAGACACACAAACCATAATCACAGAAAACTAGTCAATCTAATCACACAGACCACAGCCTTGTTTAACTCAATGAAACTAAGCCATGCTGTGTGGGGCCACCCAAGATTGCTGCGATTCATGGGGTCGCAAAGAGTCGGACACGACTAAGTGACTGAACTGAACTGAACTGAACTGAAAGCACATTATGTCCAAAGGGCTCTCCAAGAGTCTATAGGCTAATTAAGGATATAAACAATATACACATACTAATGTATATATTTTGAAAAGTGTATATTGTATAATTCTGTTTGTGTGTTAGTCAGTGGTGTCCCACTCTTTGCTCCCCCATGGACTGTGACCAAATTTATGGGAGAAATAATCCCCCATTCCATGATTTGGCTGTGCACCCTTTCATGGGGTTTGACCTGAGACACTAGCTTGAATACTTGACAAAGGAAGAGTTCCCTCCTTAATGGGACATTTAAGAGGCCCTAATTTTGTCTTGTTTCAAAAAGGCATTTTTAAAGAGATAATTAAATTATAATGCCCCTTGTCCTGCAAATCCAATATTCATGGTCTATTTTTCCTAATATAGCATTTATTAAATATATGAATAGAAATCTCTCAATGCAAGAATTACAATCTGGGTATAATGAAACTGTCTCTATTTGTTTTTTTTTACTCCTTTCCTATTTCTACATTTATCTATAGGTGTTTCAGAAGGGATAATTATGTATAAATTTACTCTACTTTGCTTCCAGATACATCTTTAATCCTAAGAGTTTTCTGGGATGTCCACTCATCATGCCATTCAAATGCTATTACATTGTTATTTAAGTGTTCAGTATGTGCTAGATTAGTCTCCTCCAAATACTGAGCAAGTTCTTTGTGGTTAGTATAGCCGTCTTAAAGTTTACATGTGAATAAACGGATTGTATATTTCCTAAGCACCTAGTCCACATTGGGTATACAAAAAGCTATGTATTAAGAACTTGTTTAATTCTTAATAAACAAGAATTGTTTGTTCTCAGGTTTGTCTCCGGTCCTCTGGCTCCCTACGACATTTACATTCACCATATAGCTCAGATTTCCTAGAACTTGCAGATTTTCCTGTCCTACTGTCTCTGTAAATACAGTTACACACGCCACACCATATGTCTGTACATATGGTCCTCAATAGTTGTAAGATTAACCCGTCTCTCTTGCCATGTCTGATTCCTATTCCTCCCTTTTTGTTGACTAAGAGATCTGATTACGATTTCAAATAGTCCCCTTTCTTCTAATTACATCCTTGACTTTTAATATTACAAACGCATACTAATAAAAAAAGTCTGACAATACAAAATGTACAGTGTAAAACTCCCTTTCACCAAAGGCGATCTATTCCTCCTGTTGTTTCCACTTTGACATTTCTAACTCAGGCCTCCTACACTGAGTGCTTGGAGAACACAGTACACACAGGAGGCAGTTTTCTGAGCACCGTCGGCCGACTGCCCACTCACTAATTCTCTAATCTGGGGGGACTCACTCAAACTTTTAAATCTCGGGCTTCTTAAAATGCTGCGCATCCCACCAGCTTGTCAAGACAGACGTGTATGGGTAAGGACTGTGTTGTGGGTTCTAGAGGAGTCTTTAGGCCCGCTCTAAAACAGACATGTCAGTTCACCGCTTAGCTATAAAGGACGCCCCAACGGCCCTCACTCGCACCCCGCTTCGCCTCCACACGCAAATCCAGTGCCTCTTCCTGAGGCGGCAGCTTCTCTGGGACTCCCCTCCCTAGTGTTCGAGCGCGGAGGCGGAGCGCCCACCAGCGCTAGGACCCGGCTGGCATCCCGAAGACCGCGAAGCTCTAGGCGCTCTCGGCCTCCGGAAGAAGAGAGTCTTCTTTGTAGAGCTCCCCGCTGCAGTCTGTAACGCCTGCTTCCTCTAGGGATGCCTCTGGGTCGTAAAAATGAGTGCAAGGTAGAGTCGACCAGTTTCTTCCTCGCAAAGCTTCCCTCCTCCGGAAAGCCCCTGCTGCTACTGCTGCTGCTAAGTCGTTTCAGTCATTACCGAATCTGAGCGACCCCATAGACGGCAGCCCACCAGGCTCCCCCGTCCCTGGGATTCTCCAGGCAAGAACACTGGAGTGGGTTGCCACTTCCTTCTCCAATGCATCAAAGTGAAAAGTGAAAGTGAAGTCGCTCAGGCGTGTCCAACTTGTAGCGATCCCTTGGACTGCAGCCTACCAGGCTCCTCCGCCCATGGGATTTTCCAGGCAAGAGTACTGGAGTGGGCTGCCATTGCCTTCTCCGCCGGAAAGCCCAGCCAGCCTCCAAAACTCACTCCAGCTTCAACCACGCCCCACCGACCGGCCAAAGACCAGGTTTCCCCCGCCCCATTTTTTATTTCGGCGCGCCGCGAATCTCAGGGCGGCAGTATTTGGTTGAAGGTGAGCACATTTCCCGTCTGATTGGCTGATAGTAGTTAGGGTGGGTGTGGCTAAAGCCGCGGCGGTGAATTATGGGAGATTAAGAGTGGAGGAGGTAGGTGACGATTGGTTTCTGAATGAGGAGGGCGGAGAAAAAGGCGGAAGCAGGCGTTGGGAGAGGCGGTGGCTTCGGAGAAGAGGAAAGCTGGAGCGAGATGGAAGTAATTAGGTGTCCGGAGCATGGTAGGAGGTCAGGGTCCAAGGGTCCAAGGGGTCTGCCAGCCTAGCGTGATGTAACTGTTGTCGACCTTCTCTCCTTAGGGACTTTATGTCTTCTGAAGACCGGCGTCCGAGAAGGTCCGAATAAAGGAAAGAGCTTCTACGTGTGCCGGGCGGACACATGCAACTTTGTGCGGTCCACCGAGTAGGTCTCCGAGCTAGGCACAATTCCCTGGATCTGCGCGTGGCTACTCAGGAGGAGTCGCCGGCTCCCCGCTGCCCAAAAGGTTTAGGAGAGCTGGGACTCCTGGTCTGCAGAGCCAGGGCCCTTGAAGTAGTTGGTAATCCCCGGCATGTTACGGACACGCTCCGCTACTGCTTGCTATGTGACCCATGGCTGTTTACTTTCCCTCTCTGGGCCGCCAGGGCTCTCATTTATAATCTGGAGGATTGGCTTCATCTGGATCCTTCTGGACCTTTTCAGTTCTGGGTTCACTGGCCTGGCCTTGACCGTCCCTTTTCCTGTTGGGACATTACTCCCATCCCGTTTATAATTGAGAGCGTGCAGACATAGCAGAAAATAATTGGCTCCCGCTTTACACTAGTCTTAGGCCGAATTGTGATGGACAGGGAGGCCTGGCATGCTGCGATTCATAGGGTCGCAGAGAGTCGGACGCGACTAAGCGACTGAACTGAACTAGGCCAAATTGGTTTCCAAATGAGGTTAAAACACCCTGGTAGTCAGATTAACGGGACCCTTTAAAAGCAGAATTCTCTGCATTTAAGTGGTGAGTTTGATACTCGAAAAAAACAAATTAGGGATTAAAGCTGAAAGCAATCTGATTCAGCATTCTGCTGCTGCTGCTAAGTCACTTCAGTCGTGTCCGACTCTGTGTGACCCCATAGACGGCAGCCCACCAGGCTCCCCCATCCCTGGGATTCTCCAGGCAAGAATACTGGAGTGGGTTGCCATTTCCTTCTCCAATGCATGAAAGAGAAAAGTGAAAGTGAAGTCGCTCAGTCTGTCCGACTGTTAGCGACCCCATGGACTGCAGCCCACCAGGCTNTCCCCCATCCCTGGGATTCTCCAGGCAAGAATACTGGAGTGGGTTGCCATTTCCTTCTCCAATGCATGAAAGAGAAAAGTGAAAGTGAAGTCGCTCAGTCTGTCCGACTGTTAGCGACTCCATGGACTGCAGCCCACCAGGCTTCTCCGTCCATTGGATTTTCCAGGCAAGAGTACTGGAGTAGGGTGCCATTGCCTTCCCCGGATTCAGCACTCTAGGTTTTACAAAATTAAAAGCCGAGACCGAGAAATAATAAGCATCTTCTCTGAAGTGAGAAAATATTGTTTTCATAAGTGTTGTTAGTATTTCATAGTACCTGGTGTCCACAGTTTCTATGTGAAATTTTAGACTATCACAAAATTATGCATTTTTTTTCCTGCTTTCTACTGAACTTGGTTTAGAAAAGGCATTTTCTACATGTGTAAGACACTATGGATATCAATAGAAAATATTTTTTTTCCAACACATATATTGGCTTCTCATGTTTTCCCTGCATGATTTAGATGACTTGTGTTTTTGTTACAGTTTTAAACTTAAATGGAATATTTTTACCTTTTTTAAGATTTAGAAAATAAATTTTTTAGAGGAAGAATTTCCTTAGCCTTCTGTTTTTTCATTTGAAAGAAATTACTGGGATCCACTTAAATAAAAAATGACTTTATTTAAATTAGTGTTAAATCTTAAGATAGAAGGGACCAAACAAATTACTCAAGCTATAAACATCATTATGTCAGGGTTTACGGTTTCATTTCTAATATGTATATGGAGCTTCTTAGGTTCAATACCTAGCTCAAGTTGCATGAGACGTGAAAACACATTCAGATTTGTAGAAATTAAATATTAATGGAAGCATAAGATTTGGTTTTAAATGAAAAGGAAAATGCCCTTATGTAAAGTACCATTTATAAGAACATATTGCTATACAAACTAGCATAATATTTGACTCAAAGATGATTATTTGATAATTTGACCCATTTAGAATATGTCGTAACCAGATTATAAACAAAAAGAAGGAAAATGCCACAGGTCATATGAGAGTACTTTAGATTTTCACTCTCAAATATTATATTCTTTCCTACTAAGAAGTTGGAAGGGAGGAGTTAAACTTAGGCCAGTCAAGCATGAAGTGTAATTAGTAGAATGTGTTGCCAGAGTCCTCTTGTTGATAGTGACAGCTAACAGGTTATTAGAGGGAAAAGGATGATAGGAGAACCTGGGAAAAATTCACAGCTTGGAGGAATCACAGTATAGTGGTACATAGCTTGGAGAAGGCAATAGCACCCCACTCCAGTACTCTTACCTGGAGAATCCCAGGGTCGGGGGAGCCTGGTGGGCTGCCGTCTGGAGTCACACAGAGTCAGACACGACTGAAGTGATGCAGCAGCAGCAGCAGCAGCACATTATCATTTTAAACTTGAATCCTCAGGAAAAAGATAGGTGTGTTCATTGTCATACTTTATTTGGGGGCATGAGAAAAGATGAAAAGATGGGCCCTTTCCCCAGAGGAATGCACATGGACAAGAAAGTAGGATTTACAAACCCAGTAGAGATTATACATGGGCCCTTATGTTTAAAACACATATTTTAGATTTCATTAGGATATTGACCTCTATGCCTCCTAAAACGCAAATTTCCATTTTTTTTTCCCCCCTTCTAGCATTCCTGTTTCTCACTGTTTATTGCATGAGGACTCTGTGGTAGAGCTTCAGGGTCTGTCTCTATCACAGGGCAAGAAAGAATACAGGTAAGTATCCAAAAGGAACAGCTAAGTGTGTTTGTTTTTGTTTTCCTTTGCCTGAAAGGGTTATGGTCAGGTGTTTTCCTAGGACTGACTAGTCTTTAAAAGTCAGTAAAAAACAAATGGTGTTTCTGTATGTATAGAGTATCTTCTGTCACTTCCTAACTTCTGAGCTACTTGTTGATGTGAGAAGCCTGACCTCTGGTTAATTTCTGGATAAACTGCTTCACCTCCCTCCCTCTCCAGCTTTCAAGTAGCCAATAACATCAGCTCACCAGCAGTCATTAATTTGCACTTGCTCGTCAACTTTCTCATTCTGGTAGTAGAACGAAAGTGAGAGTTAGTTGCTCAGTCGTGTCCGACTCTTTGCGACCCACTGGACTGTCGCCCACCAGGCTCCTCTGTCCATGGGATTCTCCAGGCAAGAATACGGGAGTGGGTTTCCATTCACTGCTCCAGGGGATCTTCCCCCCCCAGGGATTGAACCCGGGTCTCCCGCATTCCAGGCAGAATCTTTACCAGGTGAGCCACGAGGTAATGTGTAAAAATGTCTAATGTATGTTAAGCACTCAATAAGTGCTAGTTTCCTTTTCTATGGGAACTCAGAAGAAGGGCAGGGAAGTCTATATAGGTGGCAGATATTTGTCATGAGTATTGAAAAGGAAGTAGGAATTCTCTAGGGGCAAAAAAGAGGTCGTACACAACAGACCGGTCAGTATCCTGCATTAGTATACGGAGCATGAAGTAATTGCAGACATTTGGTTCAGTGGTTTTTTGTTTGTTGGTTAGTGACTTAAGTCATGTCCAACTCTTTTTCGACCCCATGGACTGTTGCCCGCCAGGCTCCTCTGTCCGTGGGATTTCCCAGGCAAGAATACTGGAGTGGGTTGCTATTTCCTTCTCCAGCGGATCTTCTCCACCCATGTCTTCAAACCCATGTCCCTGGCATTGGCAGGGAGATTCTTTACCACTGAGCCATCAGGGAAACTGTTCAGTGGTCCTTTAGCATATATTTAAGTGGAGAATTCAGAAGATAAGACTGGCCAGAGAGGCAGGGGCCACATGTAGTGGTCTTTATATGACGTTTACATGTAGTGGTCTTTATATGACGTTTACATGTAGTGGTCTTTATATGACGTTTACATGTAGTGGTCTTTATATGACGTTTACATGTAGTGGTCTTTATATGACAGTTTGAAATTTATATATTCTAGATTGATTCCCCCCCCACCAAATATAGGCACTCAAGTACCATCTTCACAATTTTATATAACTGAAAACTGCCTGTACTACTATATTTCTTTACTGAGTTACGTATGCAATAAGATGCACAGTTCTTAAGTGTTCAGCTAGTTGAGTTTGCTTGTTTTCTGATTGAGTTTTAAGAAAGGTATATACCCATCCTTAAAACCAAGATCCCAGTCAAAATATAGAATATTTATTTCCATTACCCCACTAAGTGCCATTGGATCCCATCTAGATAATCCCCCCACCTATCATAGCTGATCACTGTTTTGATTCATACTGCATGTATTCTTTTGTATCTGGCTTTTATGTAACAGTGTCTATAGAGATTTGTCCATGTAGTTGTATCTATCAGTAATTCATTCTTTTTTTTTTTTTTTTGAACATAGACTGGCAATTCATTTCTTACATGATAATATACATATTTCAATGTTATTCTCCCAAATCATCCCACCCTCTCCCTCTCCTTCTCCCTCAGAGTCCCAAAGTAATTCATTGTTTATTATTGCCCAGCATACCATTTTGAATACGATTTATGAAAGCCATTTTGTTTCATGTAGTTTTTTGCTATTTCTGTATATCTTCTTTGATGAAGTATCTGTTTAAAATTTTGCCCATTTTTTTCATTGAAATTTTTGTTGATATAATTATAGATTCATAGGCAGTTTAAGAAATAGTACAAGGAGATCCTCTGCAGACTTTACCTAATGGTAGGTATACATTTATACATTCAGTTCTATGCAGCTTTATCATATGTGCATGCATGCGTGCTTAGTTGCTGCATTATCTCTGACACTTTGTGATCTCATGGACTATAACGTGCCAAGTTCCTCTGTCTGTGGGATTCTCCAGGCAAGAATACTGGAGTATTCCCTTCTCTAGGGATCTTCTCTAGGGATCTTCCCAACCCAGGGATGGAACCTAGATCTCCTGCATTGCAGGCAGATTCTTTACCAACTGAGCCACCTTTTGTGTGTTTACCACAACAGTCAAGATATTGAGCAGTTCTTTTACCAGAGGATCCTTCTTGTTGCCCTGTTGTGACTATACCCACCTTCCTCTTATTTCCCTCTGTACACTCCTGGCAACCATGAACCTGATCTCTAACTCTAAAATGCTATCATTTCAAAGTGTTACATACATGGAATCATACAGTGTAACTTTGGGGGATTTTTTCTATCTTTAAAATTGTATTATCTTTTGTTACTGAGTTGGAAGAGTTCCTATATATCCTCTGCACAGGTCCTTTGGCAGATATATATATATATATATACTGTGTCTATTTTCTCCCAGTCTGTGGCTTTGGTTTTCTTGACTGTCTTTTGAAGAGTAGAAACTTTTCATTTTATGAAATCCAATCTATCATTTTTTATGATTTGTGCTTTTTGTCTTCTCTGGGAAATCTTCGCCTGTCTCAGGATCATAAAGCTCTTCAGTGGTTTCTTTCAGAAGTTTTATAGTTGTTTTCTTTCATGACTTTTGGTTTGGTCTGCGCCTTTTGTTGTTCGGTTGCTAAGTCTTGTCCAGATCTGCAAGCCCACGGACTGCGGCACGCCAGGCTCTTCTGTCTTTCACTATCTCTCTGTGCCCTACCTCAGATTAATTTGACATCCCTTATGAGATAGAAGGTCATTTATGTTTTCACGTAGTATTGAATGAATGCTATCCAATTGTTTCAGCACCATTTATTGAATGTTTCCCATGGAAACACTTGGCACCTTTGTGAAAAATTGGTTGACAACCATGTGTGGATCTATTTCTGGACTCACTAATCTCTTCCATTGATCTTTTCGCCTATCCTGACATGATCAGATAAGATCCTGTGAGTCTTCCAACTTTCCTCTTCAAGATTTGCTATTCTGGGTCCTTTACATTTCCATATAAAATGTAGAATCACCTTTTACAGTTTCCTCAGAAAACTCAGTTGGGATTCTATTGAATCAGTATAGATGAGTGTAGGGAGAACTGATATTAATCTTGATCTTCCAGTCCATGAGCATGGTATATTTACTTATGACATTTAAAATTTCTTTTAGCATTGTGGAATAGTTCTGACTATAGAGTGCTATATACCCCTTTGGTTAAATTTAGTTCTCAGTCTTTATGTTTCTTGACACTCTTATTACGAATGGAATTTAAAAAAATCATTTATCTACTAGTTTTTGGGTGTGCTGGGTCTTTGTTGCTTTGCACAGGCTTTCTCTAGTTTTGGTGAGTGAGGGCCACTCTTGGTTGCAGTGCCAGGCTTCTCATTGCTGCAGTTTCACTTGTTGCGGAGCACAGGCTCCAGGCTCGCTTTAGTAGTTGTAGCATGTGGGCTAAGTGGTTGCAGCCTGTGGGCTCCAGAGCACCGGCCCAGTAGTTGTGGCTCACCAGCTTAGTTGCTCTGCACATGTGCGATCTTCCTGGACCAGGGATTCAAGCTGTGTCCCCTGCATTGGCAGGTGGATTCTTATCCACTGCACCACCAGAGAAGTCTTTATAAGTGGAATTCTTAAAATTTTCACTTTTCTATTGTTTCCTGCTAGTACAGTGGGGCCAGGAAGCCTTTAGTGCCTGAATTTATTTATTTATTTTTATTTTATTTTTTATTTTTTTAATATTTGTTTTTATTTATTTCTTTGATCATGTTGGGTCTTAGTTGCAGCATGTGGGATCTACTTCCCTGACCAGGGATTGAACCCCTGGCCCCCTGCATTGGGAGCATGGAGCCTTAGCCACTGAACCACCAGGGAAATCCCAGTGCCTGAATTTAAAACAATCTCCTTTACATACTACTGGGGGCCCTGGATCATACAGAAATACTGTTCTATGTGGTAGGAAGACGCTGAGGAATTTTTTATTCAATTTGCATCAAAAAAGGAACTATGGAAGTTAGATTAGGAAGTGATGGCTGTGGAGGCAAGGGGCCCACTGAACTATCTGGGGCTGTAGAGTGCCTGCTACATGGCATGTTCATGACCTCTTCATAGAATCTGCTGTGATAGGTTTCGGTATCCCTGTTTTATAGACAGATGAGGAGACATTTAGAGAGGTTAGAACAGGAGTTTGAGTTCCCAGCATTATAATGTGGCGTGGCTGGGATTCGAGCCTTGTTGTTGTTATTTAGGCGCTAAGTTGTGTCTGATTGTTTTGTGACCCCATGGAATGTAGCCCACCAGGCTTCCCTGTCTGTGGGAATTCCCAGGCAAGAACACTGGAGTGGGTTTCTAGTTCCTTCTCCAGGGGACCTTCCCAGCCCGGGGATTGAACCTATGTCTCCTGCATTGGCAGGCAGATTCTTTGCCACTGAGCCACCAGGCAAGCCCCTGGGATTTGAGCCTAGATCTAACCAACTCCAGGCACACCCACTTTCTCTAAGTGAAAGGTGAATTTGGATTGAAGCCCTGGCAGTAGAGTTGGGGGTGCTTAGACCAGTGGATCAGACAGTAAAGAATCTGCCTGCAGGGCAGGAGACCTGGGTTTGATCCCCGGATTAGGAAGATCTCCTGGAGAAGGGAATGGCTACCCACTCCAGTATTCTTGCCTGGAGAATCCCATGGACAGANTTGAAGCCCTGGCAGTAGAGTTGGGGGTGCTTAGACCAGTGGATCAGACAGTAAAGAATCTGCCTGCAGGGCAGGAGACCTGGGTTTGATCCCCGGATTAGGAAGATCTCCTGGAGAAGGGAATGGCTACCCTCTCCAGTATTCTTGCCTGGAGAATCCCATGGACAGAGGAGCCTGGCAGGCTACACGGGGTGGAGAAGACTCAGACACAACTCAGGGACTAACACACACACACACAGACTGGAGAACACTTGCTGAAAGAGAATTAATACAACATGTTTCCTGGTGGTTAAGCATGTTCTCTCCTCCATTTACTCAGCTGGGATAGCGGTCACGATAGCACTGGATTCCCTGGGCTGTGAGGGTCAGTGCAGTCATGCCTGTGCTCACTTCCTTTGGTGTTTAGCACATGGTCAGCACTCAGGAAATGGTTTCCTGGTTGGGTGAGTTTAGCATTAAGCAAAACAAGGAAGGAAAGTTAACATCAATAAAGGGTGGCTAACACATACAGCTTTGGACTCAATGTGTCTAGTACACGTGAAGCAGGCTGGAAAAGTGAGTGGGCAGCTCCAAAGAGAGGTCTAGGCTGAGGATAGAATCTTGAAAACTTGTCTCTATTACTCTTCACACAAGGCAGACGAGGCTGCTGCTGCTGCTGCTAAGTCACTTCAGTCGTGTCCGACTCTGTGTGACCCCATAGACGGCAGCCCACCAGGCTCCCCCATCCCTGGGATTCTCCAGGCAAGAATACTGGAGTGGGTTGCCATTTCCTTCTCCAATGCATGAAAGAGAAAAGTGAAAGTGAAGTCGCTCAGTCTGTCCGACTGTTAGCGACCCCATGGACTGCAGCCCACCAGGCTACTCCGTCCATTGGATTTTCCAGGCAAGAGTACTGGGGTGGGGTGCCATTGCCTTCCCCGAGACGAGGCTGAGGTGCTCATTATTTTAAAAATAGAAAAAGAATTCTTGAATGCATTTCTTTTAGGTCAAGTCTAGAACACTTATTAAGAGGAGCTTACTAGAGCTTTGAAAAGATTGTTTTAGCACAAATAAAATACACTTCTACAGCACACAACAAATTAACAACAAAGCAAAAAAACAAAAAACAAACAGCAAAAAATCCAGCAGGTATACCCTGATAGGTGGTATAGACTGAAAATTTAAAAAAGAAATAGCTAATGTATCTGTGGATGATGACTTCCTTAGTAGACAGTAAAGCATTTAGCCAGAATCCCTGCACTCTGGAGAAAGACATCAGGGAGCACAAGCTTTTCTTCCCCAGATTTGGATTTTCTTTTCAAGAACTTAAAGGACTTTATATCCTTGAATTAGTACTGTTACGTTTAATGCTTAACCTACCTACAAGACAGTTGTACCAGATTAGTGGAGGGGAGGTGTGAATCAAAGTAACACTAAGGTGCCCGTTTTTCTTACCTTGGCATGAAGCTGCATTTTTGTGTAATTCTCTTACTAAACACCAGATGGTACCACTCACCAGCATTTGACTGGCCCTTCAGCCATGACCCTGTTGTTGGGCATTAAAGAAAACTATGATTGTTGCTCAGTAAAACCAGAGAGAAGATCTCCTGCCTTGACATGAACGATGTGGCACATGGTGATACACAGATGTTGGATATGGTCATCAAGCTCCTGAGTTCTGTTCTCTCTTCTCTTCTCCCACTCTCTCTCTTAGTTTTTATTCTCAAGGATCAAAATAGATGGTAATATTCTTCGTCTATGGATTGGTAAAACAGGTTTTAGTTATTTAAATAACTGGTTATACTGGGATGTTCAAAATACTTTTATGTTTTTACTTTTCTTTAAGAGGTTTTTTTTTTTTCGCGTCGCTGGGTCTTCATTGCTGTGCACGGGCTTCCTCTAGTGTGGAGAGCAGGGCTACTCTTCTTTGCAGTGTTCAGGCTTCTTACCGCAGTGACTTCTCACGTTGTCAAGCAAAGGCTCTAGGCCTGCGGGCTTCGCGGGCTTCAGTAGTTGTAACAGATAGGCTCAGTAGTTGTGGCTCACTTGCTTGGCTGCTCCAAGGCATGTGGGATTTTCCCAGAGCAGGGATCGAACCCATGACCCCTGCATTGGTAGGCAGATTCCTATCCACTGTACCACCAGAGAGGTCCCCCAAATGCTTCATTTTTAATAGCATATGACTCTGCGCACATCTAGGACACCCCTTTTGTGGTCGGTTGATTACTGGGTAAAATTGGCGTGCAGATTATCTAACCCAATGATGATTAGCTAGGCTGATGACAGAGAGGCACTGGGACATGAGCCAGACCCATGCAGAAGGACCTCGGGCTCCAGCAGCCCATAAAGAGCCCCACTCAGCAAAGCCAGTACTGTGACTGGGCGTGTGGAGCACCGTGCACTGTGCTGCACCACAGGCGTAACCCTTGTATGGGAACCTTATTGTGTGTGTGCTCTCTCACTCAGTTGTGCCTGACTCCTTGCGGCCCCAGGGACTGTAGCCCCCACGCTCTCTGTCCGTGGGATTTTCCAGGCAAGAATACTGGAGTGGGTTGCTCTTTCCTTCTCCGGGGGATTTCCCTGACCCAGGGACTGAACCTGCATCTCCTGCATCTCCTGCCGTGGCAGGCCCCCTGGGACACCTGGGAAGCCCGTGAAGAGGATGTTAGCCTTTTATCATGTGTACAGCAATTCTTTGCCCCAGGTTGTCTCTTGTCTTGTAATTTTGCCTACGGTATTTTTACTATATGGACATTTAATACTTCTATGTATTCAAATTACTAAATCCTTTATCTCTCAGCTGCAGGATTTTGTCATTCCCTTTTTACATTAGGATTGCCAAAATATTCATCTCCATTTTTTTTTTCTAGAACATTTACAGTTTTATTCTATTCATTTTTGTTCCATCTTGAATTTTTGTGTAAAAGGTGAGGTAGATATCCAGCTTTATGTTTTTCCATTCCTGCATGTGGAGAAGTGAACCTGTATTTCTAAGGGCCCTAAGACATGATTAGGCTAAGAGTTAGACACAGGAAGGTTGGTGAGCAGTCTGATTTGCATGTTAGAGTGCTAAATTCTATGTGTTAGAATGCCAGATGTTTCTCTGACTGTAAAACCAACGGTAAGAGATTAAGGCTGATGAAGGTTACTGAGAAAGTGGAGGAATTGAGACTTGAACTTGGCCTTGAATGACCACTAGCTGGTTTCTTCATTTTTCTTGTTCATAGCCTATGCCTTGGAAAATAATTAACGAATATACTGTAGAAATTACGCTCTTTTTCATAGTGGACTCAGTGTTTGCTTTCTCTATGACAGTGTATTTCCACCTCTTTCTCTATTGATTTACAATTTAATAAACATGACAAACTTTTATCCTAAAAACAGAGAAGCTCTTCTAAATTGTTTTTAATAAAAATGTAAGCAGAAACATTTTTTGCAGTGTGCCCAGCACATAGTTGATGCTCACTGTGTGTTGTTTACTTCCCTCTTTCTCCAAATCTTGCCCTTCTCCTGAAAGTCTGTGAAGTTTGGGCTTTAAAATACATGCTATTTATAAGATATTCTTTCAGTTAAGGTTTCAGGTACTTGATACACTTTCAACAGCAAAAATTTGTTCTTGACTTGTTTTCATAAGTAGTAGTACTCCCTAATAATAGCCTTTGAGTTTTTTGCAGTCAAGGCATTTCAGAAATTTTCAGAACTATATGCTCAGAACTAAATTTTCTTATTGCAGTAAGAAAAAATTAAAGAGACCAACACGAGTATTTTATTGTGAACTTGAATGAGAAAATTATGAGTTTGTATGATAGGAGCTGGTCCTTTCTTCTTTTTTATTTTTAAAAATAATTTTGTTTATTTCTTTCGGTTGCATTGGACCCTTTGTTGCCTGCATGGGCTTTCTCTGGTGGAGAGTGGGGGCTACTCATTGGGGGTCTTCTTTTGTTGTGGAGCACAGAATCTAGGTGCACAGATTGCAGTAGTTGCAGGACGCAGGCTCAGTAGCTGTGGCTTGTGGGCCCTAGAGCATGCAGGCTCAGTGGTTGTGGTGCACGGGCCTAATTGCTCTGTGCCGTGTGGAACCTTCCCAGACCAGGGATCAAGCCCACGGCCCGGCACTGGCAGGTGGATTCTTATCATCTGTGCCACCAGGAAAGTCTGTGTCTTCTTTTTCACTCTTCCGAAACACTTGTCCACTTGGAGCTTGTTGTCTTTGCTTTTACATCCAAGTGAAGTGATGGCATCGAGGGGTTGGGATCTGCTCAGGATTCATTTGGAGTTAGGACTCAGACTGTTGTGATTTGTGTTGTATTTGTTATTTAGTCGCTAAGTTGTATTTGACTCTGCAACCATGGGTTGTAGCTCCCCGGGCTCCTCTGTCCCTGGGATTTCTCAGGCAAGAATACTAGAGTGAGATGCCGTTTCCTTCTCCAGGGAATCTTCCCAACACAGGGATCGAACCCACATCTCCTGCATTGGCAGTCGGATTCTTTGCCGCTGAGCCGCCAGTGAAGCCCTTGTGTTGTGTATCACAGTACTAATTTAAGAAGTTAGAAAAAGGACAAGAAATTAAGCAGAAAGAAAACAGAAAGCAGGAATTAATGCAGATAAAATTGAACTTAATGAGGTAGAAAGGAAAAAAAGTGAACTAATAAAATCTAGAAGCAAATTGATGAAGAAAAACAGAGAAGGCTCTAATATACAGCATGAAATATAGAGAGTTGCCCAATGGATATATTAAAACACATGTTAAATGACATATGCAAAAGGTTATTCATTGTGATATTGCTGTTAATAGTAAAGGATTGGAAAGAACCAGAGGGGTCTGGTTCAATAAATAATGGAACATCCTTATAATGGAAAACTGCTGCTGTGTAAAAAACTGTGCAATTGTAGAAAATATGTACACATAAGGAAGTCCTTTATGTATGTTTTTATAGAAAAATCTCCAAAGCATAAGTTTTTTTTAAAAAAGCAACCAAGATATTTAGTAGTATGTATACTATGCTACCTGGGCTTCCGTGGTAGCTCAACTGGTAAAGAATCCGCCTGCAGTGCAGGAGATTCCAGTTTGATTTCTGGGTCTGGAAGATCCCCTGGAGAAGGGATAGGCTACCCACTCAAGTAGTCTTGGGCTTCCCTGGTGGCTCAAACAGTAAAGAATCCACCCTCAATGAGGGAGGCCTGGGTTCGATCCCTGGGTTGGGAAGATCCTCTGGAGGAGGGCATGCCAGCCCACTTCAATATTCTTGCCTGGAGAATCCCCATAGACAGAGGAGCCTGGTGGGCTACAGCCCATGGGGTCGCAAAGAGTCGGACACAACTGAGCGACTAAGCACAGCACAGCATACTATGCTACCCACTTGAGTAAATAAGGGAGAAATAAAGAAAATACATTGACCTGAATATTCACTAAAGCTATCTCTGGAAAGGCAAACCAAAAGCTAAGAGAAATGGTTACTTGGGAGGGATGTGAGCTGAATGGATGGAGAGGAGGTGCTTTTCACTGTCGTTTTATACTTTCTGATTAAGCATTTTACTTATTTAAACAGTTAAATGGACATATGTCAGAGGCTCTTATTTAACTGATTAAATGTTTTTGAGGAGTTATTTGGGGTAAGGAAGAATTCAGTTGGTTCTGTTAAATTCAATAATACTTAACTATTATGTACAAACAGCAAGGCTTAGGAATAGAGAGAGAGTTATCGCCTTCTAGTTGCTGACAGGCAGATACAAGCATAATGTAACTATATACAACAGAAATACAGAAGCAGTACAGTGCATGAACAGGGCAGAGAGCTTGCAAAGGTGGTGTGTCTTGAACTGGGTGTGGAGGGACCTGTAGGATTGATAGCTGGTGATGGGGTAATGGTGGGCAAATAGGGGTAAGGAGGATATTCTTTGGATGGAGACTGGGATGGAGAAGTGTGTGGCTTAGTTTGAGCTCGGGACAGCACAGCCATTTTTGCATAGCTGGAATATAGGTAGTGTTTGTGTGAGCAGCGACTGCCTTGCCCTGGGATGTAGGCCTGTAGTCAGTCTTTTTTTTTCTTAAAGGTTGGAAACACATACAAAAGTAGACAGGATAGAATTACTGCACGTGAGCTTCAACAGTCACACTCACGGCGAATCTTGTTGCATCTATATCCTTGCACCCTACCCACCAGCTCTTCCATGTTTGGAGACAAATCCCACATAATGTCATTTCTTCTGTAAATATTTCAGTGCATAGCTGTAAAAAATATGGACTGTTTTTTTTTTTTTTTTAACCAATTGGAGTACAGATTTCCAGAAGATTCATAAATACTATAAATAGTTTATTTTTGGTAGTTTTTGCTCGTTTGCTTAAGTCAGGATTCAAATAAGGTCTACAGATTGCAGTTAATTGATTTTTTTTTTACGTCTCTTAAGTAGGTCCCCCCAGTCTTTTTCTTCTCCCTGGTGACTTACTTATTGAAGGAATCAAGTTGTTTGTCTTATAGCATTTCCCACTGTCAAGAGTTTGCAGATTACATTCCCTGGTCTAGTTTTATGTGTTCATCTGTTTGCATTTCCTGTAAATTGTTAATTGGCCCCAGGGGTTTGACCAGATTCAGGTTTGCTTTTGTCTTAGTTTTCTTTTCTTGGCCACGCCACTGTAAGTTTTGTGGGGTCTTAGTTCCCAGACCAGGGATGGAGCCCAGGCCCCCTGCAGAGGAGCTGCAGTCTTAACCGTTGGATCACCGGGGAAATCTCTGATTTGGCTTATTTTTTTTGTTTTTCTTTATAGGAAGTATTGTGGCTTCTCATTAGGGACACATAATGTCTGGTTATCACCTTTTTTCTGATTTTAGCAGCCCTTGTGGATCAGTGTTCCCATGTCAGTCATTCTGTAGAGTTAAAAGAATTAATCTATGAATACCCTCTGGTTACTATGACATCTGTACTCTTTCACTTCTCAGGTCTTGTAAAGATCCTATGAGGTAAAGAATTTTTAAATTAAAAATTTTAAATGGAGTACATGTAAGAGTAATTGGTTTCAAGTGACCTTTCAAAGCTGCTATCAAATAAAAGGGTTTCTTGAATTAAAAACAAGTTCATCTTTTATGTTAATGGATTTTCACAAACTTGATTATTTGTGTTTTGTACTTTATCAGGTTGTTCTTCCGATGTGTTAAAAGTAAAGCAGAGGGGAAACAGTGGTGTGGAAATATCCCATGGCAGGTAGGAATTATTCATCTGTTTTCAGATCTGACTATGTAAAGATGTTTAACCTGTGTGATCATCTGAAAAGACCCTAAAGTCCATTATAAACTGATTGGTCTTCATAGTATTTTCTTTCAGCAAGGTAGACCCTGTTGGGACTCTTAATTCAAAGGACTATTTGGATCTTTTTTTTTTTTTAATTTTTAATATTATATTGGAGTATGGCCAGTCAACAATGTTGTGATAGTTTCAGGAGAACAGTGAAGAAACTCAGTCATACATGCATATCTACCCATTTTATAGTTAGTAATAGTAGTGTTAGTCGCTCAGTTGTGTCCAGTTCTTTTCGACCCCATGAACTACATATAGCCTGCCAGGCTCCTCTGTCCATGGAATTTTCAAGGCAAAAGTACTGGAGTGGGTAGCCATTCCCTTCTCCAGGGGATCTCCCCCACCCAGGGATCGAACCCAGGTCTCCTGCATTGCAGGCAGATTCTTTACCATCTGAGCCACCAGGGGAAGCCCACTCTATAGTTAGCATTTTCCTATTTGGGGAAAAAACTTAAATTTACTTGACTAACCTCAGGATTTTTTTTGTTTAATGTTTGTTTATTTGGCTACTCTTATCTTAGTTGTAGCATGCAGGATCTTTAGTTGTGACATGTGGTGTCTAGTTCACTGGCCAGAGATCGAACCCAGACACCCTGCATTGGGAGCTTGAAGTCTTAGCCACCAGACCGCCAGGGAAGTCTCAGCATGTTTTTATAGACTGCTATCTACTTGATGTTTGTATAAACTGGGTGTAATTCATAAGCTTCTGGAATGTGAGAACTAGGAGAGACCCTGCAGATGTCTACTACATGAGGAGCTAGACTGCGGGAGGTCTTGAGACTTGTAGAGGATAGCTTGGACTTAAGGTTCTAGATTTGCACCGTGAAACGGAGGTCTTGAGACTTGTAGAGGATAGCTTGGACTTAAGGTTCTAGATTTGCACTGTGAAACCATCCTAAAGCCAAAATCAGAGCTGTTTAGGTTTGGGGAAAAGTTCATCTTGAGAGAGTCGTTTTCATGAAAGATACACATTGTGGCTATTGCTATTATTAAAACAGTTTGACCTGGACACTGCTTTTCCTTGGGACCTGTGAAAGCAGTGATCACAGACAGGGAAGGAACCAGGCATTGAAAGTACTGTTAAGAAACGAATACTGTGTGAGTTTGGCAGTCCTTTCTAGAGCAAGAAATGATCCCAGGAACATTTAGAAAAACTGGACTGCTTTTACTTTTTCCATTTCCTCTGAAGAAAGGCCTTCTAGGTATGAAGGTTGCACTCATATTTTATATTAAGATTTTTTCCTTTATCTTTTAGGATCCTAATTCTAAAGAACATTCTGGAACCAGTGAGTCTCAGCTTGCCTCTGAGCCATCTCATTGTCCTTCCAGCCAGCAGAGAAACCCGTTCAAGGTACTTGATAAGAATCAAGAACCATCCGTCTGGAAACAGTTCATCAGAGGTGAAGATGAGGAAAAGACAGCTGATAAGAAGCAAAGAGAAAAGGGAGATCCACTCCTGGATCAAAAGAAGGAACAGAAGCCGGAATCTAAGTGCTGGGCGGAGAAAGAGCTCTCATCTGGCCTGGGAGTCAAGAAAAAACAATCTGCAGTTCAAGACAGACAGCCAAGGGAGAAGACAGAGTTTCAGTGTGAAGCAAAGGAGATAGAAGGGATGCACAAAAGAAACCTTCTAGAGATGAAATCCAAACAGGTCTGTGGAAATGGGCTCAGAGAACCATCTGCATTTCAGGTGAAGTCAGATAGAGAGAGTCATTCTGTCCAAAAAGAATCAGAACCTCCGACAGAAAAGGAAACTAAGCCTTTGCCTCGAATTGTTCAGCACTCAATAAGCCAGCCCCTGAAAGGGGCACACCTCAACAAGGAGCACCCTAAGAGCTGGGAGGCTAGAGAAACAAAGACAGGGAATGACCCAAGCACACAGACCCTCCAAAAGAGTCTGCTCCAGGGCAATTTTCGGGCTCCGTCAGGGCCCCGGGACACGCCTGCTCCAAAGGAGCCAGCTGCTCAGCCTGCACCACTGGCCGCAGGGCGTCCCGCAGGAGAGAGGCGAGACGCTGACGCAAGCGGTGGTGGCAGTGAGCAAGATGACGCTGTTTCTGTTCCGTCTAAGCCGAGGGGCCCCTTACTCTTTGACTTGCCTCCAGTCACACAGGAGAAAAAGGACCTTAAGCTCCCTGGTCAGAGTGTGCAAAGAAAAGATTCTTCTGCCTCGAGTGTTTCCAAGAAGGGAGAACCTTCAGACCCGACAGCCCAACGTGTGTTCCTCACAACACAACTGAAACAAAAGAAGGTAACTACCACCTGTGTTTGTGTATGAGGTCGGAGCATTGCCCGCTGTGGGCAGGTAAGGAGCGCCATGCACAACTGAAATATGTTAATGCAGGGAAGGTGGATGTTTAGTTTCTGCCTTTTGCTGTGTTTGTATGTTCAAGATTAAATCAGCTGGGTTTAGAAAGAAGAAAGGTTCTGGTTTTCACACATGTAGCTAAAAGACTAATGCCACAGTTTTAGCTTACTAGGCTGTTTTAATCTGAAACTACCTTCTGACACCTCGAGAGGAGCGAGTGACCCATTTTATAGGATCTGTTTTCCAGAGCACACTGGCATCGGTGAACATCCAGGCTCTTCCAGACAAGGGTCAGAAGTTGTTCAAGCAAATTCAGGAGCTGGAGGAAGCGCTCAGTGCCCTGGCCCTCTCCCCAGAGCAAGGTAAAAGGGGTTCTGCCCCTGAACCTGGAGTTTGCATGAACTTCCTGAGACATTTGAGAGCCATTTTGATAAAGAAGAGGTTGGGGGACTTCCTTGGCTGTCCAGTGGTTAGGACTTCACCTTCCAATGCAGGGGGTGCAGGTTCAGTCCCTGATCGGGGAGCTGAGATCCCAGATGCCACATGGCCCCGCACCCCACAAAAAACCCAAAACATAAAAAGAGGAGCAATGTAACAAATTCAGTAAATACTTAAAACACATTTTTTTAAAAAAATCTGAGGAACAGTTCCTGACATTAAAAGAATAGGTTGATGCATTCACCTGCCCACCTTGTAGTCTGTTTCAGAGCTTCCTTTTAAGTTAGATCTGTGATTGATAAAAATTTCCTCCTATTTCCTGTGGACTTAAGTCTTTTCCCATTGTTTAAGAAGCCCTTTAAATGCTACACTCTCTAGGAAGCCTTCCCCTGCTCATGGTGATCCCACCCTCTTGACCTCACCTCGCTCAGAGAATTCCTTCACTTTTCTGAAGTGTAATCTGTTCTTCCCTGTGTTTTGAGCAGACACTAAGGAGAAGAGTAACACTCAAGAACCTCAGCAGAGTAACTTCACCAAAGAGACCGCTGACCCTCCCCACTTGGTGCCTCCCAAACCCCTGCAGGGTCAGGATCTCTGGCCTCTGGGTTCTCAAGGACTGAAGGCTGCCCACCAGGAAGCTGCTGGAGGGTCTGGTCAGTGCGGTGGAGGTGAGATCCGAGGGCCTGGCCCTGGGGGGCATAGCTACACCTACAAGTTAAGTGCTGCCTCATAGATGCCTTTGTGTCCATGAGAAGGGAGAAGCCATTCTGTCTTGTGTAATAAAGCGGGTGGTGCTCAGCTGAGTTTTTACACAGTGTAATTTAGATCTTGAGAGCAGAGACTGTGTCTGCCCTGTTCATTGACCTTGTTCATGGCCCTTAATCAACCAGCTTGGTGGCCAGCATGTGGGAGTCATCTACTAAATGTTTGTGAGTGAAGACTCAAACACACATCATGAAGAGTAAGGCAAACCAGTGGATATGTCTGTAGTCCTGTGTGTGTGTATGTGTGTGTGCACTGAGGCAGGGCAGGGGAGTAAGCAACTGTGACCAGTAGACCCACAGAGAGCATCGCCACCCTATTTAAATGAGCGTCTCCATCCTGAACGCTACAGACAGCAGTGAATTCTGAAGCAGCTGCAGGAGAAGGGTCCCCAGAAGAGCCTCAGCTATGTAATATGATCATATGGTTTACTGACCAGGACACAGGAACTCGAGTGGGCTGACAGCGATGAGAAGAGCAAAAGCCAGCTTTCTCCGGAGAACTGCTCAGGTTGTGGAAAGGAAAAGGGGAAAAAAGAAAACCGGAGGGAGGGGAGACAAGTTGAAAAGCAGTAGTCAGAAGAGGGTAAGGGATAGACAGGGTGCCATGTGACACAAGGATCCCTCTAAAAGGGCACAGAGAAAATGTACTTATATAGGTAAAATAGATAAGCAGCAAGAATCTACTGTATAGCACTGGGATATCTTATAATAACCTATCATGGAAAAGAATATATATGAAAAAATACATATAACTGAGTCACTTTGCTGTACACTTAAAACTAACACAGTGTTGTGAATTAACTACTTCCACTGAAACAAAAAAGAAAACATATTTAGTCCAGTGGCACAGCTTAGCTATGCTCCAGACTGAAGAACACTGCTGCCTGGAAGCATCATTCAGTCATCACCATGGTGATGGAGTTGCCTAGAGAAATTAAGGTGGATTATTAAGGTAAGAAGTTATGTAATATGTTTACGAAAGAATCCTATTAAAATAGATTTTCATTTAAAAACATTTTAACGTTTCAGTGGATAATTAATTTTTATTCATTTAGAAATCTCTTATTTGGGATCTTCATCCCTAAATTTGCAACCAGCTAAGGTGCTTGCATTTATTACCTAACCTGAGTAGGAGTTCTCTGTGTATTAATAGAACGAGTGGTCCCCAACACTGAAGTATTCCCGGTGCAGTGCAGGCATCTTGGGATGTGCACATTTGGGGCTCTCTTTGTGCCTGAGTTGACTCATTGGAAAAGACTCTGATGCTGGGAGGGATTGGGGGCAGGAGGAGAAGGGGATGACAGGATGAGATGGCTGGACAGCATCACTGACTCGATGGACGCGAGTCTGAGTGAAGTCTGGGAGTTGGTGATGGACAGGGAGGCCTGGCGTGCTGCGATTCATGGGGTCACAAAGAGTCACTGAGCGACTGAACTGAACTGAACTGTGCCTGAAGTTTGACAACTTCCTGTAGCTCGGTCTCTTCTATTGCTGGCTTTTCTTCTTGGAATCTAGCCCCACGGGTCTTTTTTTCCAAAAATTCTGATGGTATTGTTTTCTCTGCCACCTCTTCAAAGCTGAAAAAAAAATAAAAAATATTATAGATTTTTTTATATTTTAGTTATACTTTCTATTACTTTGTCCTTTATTAGAGCACTTATTAATGGGAACTTTAAAAGACAGACATACAGAGAATGAGGCTAAAGGAACCAGAGTGGCTAGGAGAATCTGGAGGCAAGAATTTTTAGCCCATACAGATCCATCATCTGGCAAACAATGAACTGCCTTTTTGCAGCTCTGGTCAGGACATAATACTCACAATCTCGATTTGTCTGCAGGCACTGTGAGCCAGAATGGCCTTCATGCAGTGTGGAAGATCACAAGTGAAGCCATTGACGAGCTGCATCGATCTCTTGAGTCTTGTCCTGAGGAGACCGCCATGGCAGAGGATCCAGCTGGGCTGAAGGTGAGCTGGGAAGGCCTGCAGGGCAGAGTATCCCGGATAATGCCCTAGCGCCCACGAGGCGGGGGCCCAGCCATTGGGAAAGTGCCTACCAGAGTGCCATTCTTCGTTGTTTTCCTTTAAATAGTCCTTTCTGGTTTCTGCTTTAATTCACTATTTTAAGGTTGTGTTATGTATTTTTAGTTTTGGTTGCTCTGGGTCTTTGTTGCTGCACATGGGCGAGGGTGTGCTGCTCTTCCTTGAGGTGCGCAGGCTTCTCATTGAGGTGGCTTCTCGTGTTGTGGAGCACGGGCCCCAGCATGTGGGCATCAGTAGTTGTGGTGCTGGGCTTAGTTGCTCCAGGACCTGTGGAATCTTCCTGGACCAGGGCTTGAAACGGTGTTCACTGCACTGGCAAGTGAGTTCTTATCCACTCTGTCACCGGGGAAGTCCCAGAGAGCCGTTCTGACATATCTTTTCTACAAATCACACTCAAGTGGTTTCCCTTATGGTGTTTGCTTTTTTTTCTGTTTAGCAGTGAAAATAAAAAACACTTTTTTCCCCTTAACATCATTAAGTTATATGTCCGTAGCAGTAACAGATGCATTTATCATTTAGTGAGCTTCAATAGGCACCACAGGGATGCAGACGAATTGCTGCTTTTAATGAACTAGTTGGAGTAAAAATGCGTGTACAGTCAGTGTAAGATGATTAGACAATCATTGTAAGACAGAAAATGTGCATTGTCACATACTGTGAAGTGTATGCAAAGTACAAAGGCATTTGAAACAAAGGAAGTTTTTCTAGGTCAGCAGTATTATTTGTGCCTTAAAGAAACTGCAAGCCTTTAAATAGGGTAGAAACCAAACACTCCAGTGAGAGGGAGTGGTGGTCGGAGGGAAGACCAGATATTGATATCATTAAGTGATGATCAGGTAACAGCAGCACCTGAGCTGGGAGCAGCAGGTGGTGTAACCTAGCACAAAGAGTCTCTTGCTATGGAGCTTAGCATTGGTGGAGGAATTTAGACTAGGACAGCATAAGAGAGCCGAGAAGGCGATGGCACCCCACTCCAGTGCTCTTGCCTGGAAAATCTGATGGATGGAGGAGCCTGGGGGGCTGCAATCCATGGGGCTGTGAAGAGTCAGACATGACTGAGCGACTTCATTTTCACTTTTCACTTTCATGCATTGGGGAAGGAAATGGCAACCCACTCCAGTGTTCTTGCCTGGAGAATCCCAGGGACCGAGGAGCCTGGTGGGCTGCCGTCTATGGGGTCACACAGAGTCAGACACGACTGAAGCGACTTAGCAGCAGCAGCAGCAGCAGCAGCAGCATAAGAGAGGGCTTCCCTAGTAGCTCAGCTGGTAAAGAATCCACCTGCAATGCTGGAGACCCCGGTTTGATTCCTGGGTCAGAAAATTCCCCTGGAGAAGGGATAGGCTACCCACTCCAGTATTCTTGGGCTTCCCTGGTGGCTCAGATGGTAGAGAATCTGCCTGCAATGTGGGAGACCTGGGTTCGATCCCTGGATTGGGAAGATCCCCTGGAGGAGGGCATAGCAACCCATTCCAGTATTCTTGCCTGGAGAATCCCCATGGACAGAGGAGCCTGGCAGGCTACAGTCCATGGAGTCGCAAAGAGTTGGACATGACTAAGCATAGCACAGCTAAGAGATATTATGGAATCACTGTAGAAATTTGAGCAGGGATATTTTAAGAAAGCTATTTATGTCACCGAATTCTAGATAAACTGGATGAAGGGAAGACTAGCAGGGAGGCCCCTGGTTAAAGGGCCATCAATTCATGACTAGCACTGCGGACTGAGACAGCGCCCACAGAGAGGAGAGTCACGCTGAGGAAGAACGAGGAAGAGCCGCGGAGCGGCTGGTGGGAGTAGGGTGGTCACTCAGAGGCCTCGACTTGGGCTGATTAAGCAGACGAAGCCCCAGTCACCTGAGAGGGACAGAGGCCGCCGTTGGTGGACAGGCTGGGCCGTCAGCATGAACGATAACTGTGGGCAGGCCAGGACACGGGGTGACCCTCGGTGAGAGAGAGGAGCCCAGGACTTCAGGGTGCAGTGAGCGGCTTACCTGACAGCTAGAATATCGGGAGGGTCACCTACAGAAAGTAAACGAGTGGAGGAGGGAGTCCATGTGGCCAGGCTCCAGCGTGGCCTCTCTCCAGAAAGCGGTACCTAACTTTCGGTTACTGCCTTTGTCAGATCTCTCTGCTGCCACACCAGAAGCAGGCCTTAGCCTGGCTGCTATGGCGGGAAAGCCAGAAGCCACAAGGAGGAATTTTGGGTGAGTCTCGCACTGGGCTAAGAGCCCACAAATACACTGCTTTGTTCAGCCCGCTCAACAACTGTTGTGGGTAGCTACTCTACCACCTTGTGTGACAGATGAGGAAACTAGTGTGGGAAGCTTAAGCCACGTGCTCCGGAGTACATAGCCAAAGGGTCAGCCAGGAAACTTTAAGCTGAGCACTCCAGAGTACACAGCCATAAGATCAGCCAGGAAGCTTAAGCTGCATGCTCCAGAGTACACAGCCATATTGTGGGCTCCAGAGTACACAGCCATAACATCAATCAGGACGTTTAAGTTACGTGCTCCACAGTACACTGCCATAGGGTCAGCCAGTTCTTGGCTGCAGGCAGTAGAGACTGACTCTGGCTGATGAAGCAGAGGGAGGGTTTATTCTCTGGTGGCCCACAGAATCTGTGGAAGATGTGGAGGGCCAAGCTGGAGGCCAGACTTAGGAGCAACGGCCAGAGTCAAGTTACCAATGGAATGTCCCGTGAGAACGATATGGCTGCTCCGTGCCTCGGAGCAGCAGAGGAAAGCACCGCTCCCCAGAGCCACACACTGCTGCCTCCACCCCTTCCTGTTGAGAGGGCTTCACGGGGAGCCTCATCTTCTGAAGTTGCTCACACGTGAAACAAAGTCTGCAGTGAGTGTAAGTCTCTGTAGAGCCTGGCCTTGCTGCTGGTGCCTTAGCTACAGAGGAGGCAGGAAGCAAGTTTTCCAGGCTGTGCTTTGGAGCCTCATCACACTAAAAATTTCCAAGGTGTTCAACTTCCAGAAAACGTGACAGAGGTCCACTACGGCTAGTAAGTGGCTGTGTCTTGGTCCCCAAGCTCACCTCCTGGTTGGATGATCTGCTAGAATGCACAGCATATAGTCATATGTTGCTGTTCAGTCCCTAAGTCATGTCCGACTCTCTGTGACCCCATGGACTGCAGCTTCCAGGCTTCCCTGTTCCTCGCCATCTCCCAGAGTTTGCCCAAACTCATGTCCATTGAGTTGATAGTGCCATCCAACCATCTCATCCTCTGTCTCCCCCGACCGTCAGTCTTTCCCAGCATCATATTCATGGGTGTAATTTATTGCAGTCAAATAAACTGAATAATAATTTAGTTATTTTGATTTGATATAAATCAAAATCAGCAAGGGAAAAAGGCACATGGGGCACAGTCTAGGGGAAACTGGGTTCAAGTCCTGTCTCAGTGGAGTCACTCTGTGTACTTAATCTCCCAGCAGCAGTGTATGAAAACACAGGTAAAACGTTGCCAGCCACGGAAGCTTGTTAGAGACTTGGCACCCAGGATTTTTTACTGTGGGATAAAAACCCACATAGGCAGCTTCAGGCTGGCAGGTATTGAAATTCTAGATTCCCAGAGGGAAAGAAGGCATTCAGTATAAACTGTACTGTGGGTCCAAGCAGTTAAGGTGTAGTGAGCCACTCCTCCCAGTCTGGGAAGCGGGGGACCCCTCCTGAAATGAGTTTCCACATGCTAGCCGAGAGCCCTGGGAAGGCAATGGCACCCCACCCCAGTACTCTTGCCTGGAAAATCCAATGGATGGAGTAGCCTGGTGGGCTGCAGTCCATGGGGTCGCTAACAGTCGGACAGACTGAGCAACTTCACTTTCACTTTTCTCTTTCATGCATTGGAGAAGGAAATGGCAACCCACTCCAGTGTTCTTGCCTGGAGAATCCCAGGAATGGGGGAGCCTGGTGGGCTGCCGTCTATGGGGTCACACAGAGTCGGACACGACTGAAGTGACTTAGCAGCAGCAGCAGCAGCCGAGAGCCAGCCTTGTAAGCTGGCCTTTCAAAGAAGAGTGGTCAGCTGCTGTGGTAACTCTTCTACACAGTGGCAGAGCCAGAACTTGAACCAGAACCCATGTTGTGACATTTTACTTCTGCTTATGTCAGAATGCATATTTAAACCGTTAAAAAGAAGATAATTGGCGGTACCAGCCGGCAAATCGAACAGGTCCTGCGAGGAGAATTCTGCAAGCGGCTTAAAAAAGAACTACACACACACACAAAAGATAAAGACAAAAGATGGGGTCGAGAGGGTCAGCAATTCCAGTAGCGGCCTGAAATTGGCTGACCACGACTTTATTTTTTGTGCAGTTTATATATGTTCAGTAAGGCAGGGAAACAGGGCTATTCTCTAATCAGTAACCTTCAAAAGACAAGACAAAGCTTAAGAAAGGCTCCTGTTCCCAGGTTCCCAGAGCTAAGTGTTTTATTTTTCCTCAAGGCCGTCAGGGTATAGATAAACAGAACTATTTTTGCTTGCCCACGCCAAGGAGCCAGATGTGTGAGTAAAATATTAACTTCTAAGGGGTGGCAGGACAGGGAATGTGAGTCTTGAGATAAGCAGGCATTCCTGCAGACTCTTCCCAGGGCCGTGTCTTACAAGTAAGACCCCTCACTTCTTTTGAGGGCGGCTCCCCACAGATAATACCATTTTATAGGATGTAAACAGTAAATTGGATAAGCTTAGTAACTAGCATGATATTGGTACCTAAGAAATGCTAATTTATGACCTTCACTGATGAATAAGTTAAGGGGATGGTGAGGACTGTCTTGAGTTAACTCTAACTCCAGAATTGCAGTAAAGTGGGTAGCAGGATATATCTACTGGGACCTTTTTGGTTTTGCAGAGTAATAAATAAGACGACCAGGCAACATCTGGAACTTCCCTGGTGGCTCAGATGGTAAAGAGTCTGCCTGCAATGTAGGAGACCTGAGTTTGATCCCTGGGTCAGGAAGATCCCTTGGAGAAGGGAATGGATAACCCATTCCAGTATTCTTGCCTGGAGAATTCTGTGGACATCAGATCCTGGTGGGCTACAGTCAATGGGGTTGCAAAGAGTTGGACATGACTGAGAGACTAACATACACACAGGCAACATCATCAAACAGAGAGATAGCAATGAAAGTATTGGATAAGTAACAATAAAACACAGAGACTCAAATAAGATCTAAATAATAAGTTTTAAATTTTACAGAGGTCATAATAAATGTCTGTGACCTAGATCGCAAAATAAATGGCAAGAGTTAGTGTTCATTTTAATAAGACAAAGACTTCATTCGAAGAGGGAAAGCATAGTGACTGGAGTGGTACTGACAGCAGAGGGAATAGGCTGATAGCTACCTGACTGCATCTCTTGAAGTTGAACCGATTCCTTGCCCAAAGTAATTACCTCCCCTGTTTTTGTTTTCATTTTCCAGCGGATGATATGGGGTTAGGAAAAACCCTGACAATGATTGCACTCATCCTGACCCAAAAGAAAAGCAAAGAAAAGGACAAAACCATGGCTTTGACCTGGCTTTCCAAGAATGGTATTCCAAAGTGTCTTGCTAGCCTGCTGCTTCCTAAATCACGTGAGACAGTGGGGAGTGGGAGTTTTTCAGCCATGAAAGGATGCCTTTGGTCATATTTAAATTTTTGGGAAACTGTTACTTTCCTATAGTGTCATTTCTGACACTGAATATGCTAACTAGAAGTGATCATTTTTTTCCTTTAAATATAAGGTTAGTTTGACCTGTGATTAGAAACAGTTTTATGGTGGCAGCTAAAAGTTTAAAAATGTTAGTTTAAATGATTGTTTTTGTTAATGTTGAGAACTACAGGGTAGACCCAAATAATTAAAATATTATTTTCTGAAGGAAGATCTGTAACAAATTCAGACTTCAGCCACCATAGTGGACAGTTTTCCATGTTTCTGAAATTCCAGAAATTTCCAGATTCTAGGGAGTTTCTCTTATTTCTCTCTCTGCTTTTAAAATGTAATAACTGTATAAGTACTTTAAAGGCCCTGTGTATAGATGGATGACACCACATGTAAACTGGATGTACACATGCATTTCTCAGTTGGTTAGATAGTCAAAGAATCTGGCCATCTGCTCTCAGGGCCTCCATTGGCCACTGTTGCAGCTGGGTCCTCTGTCGCTGTGTGGAGCAGCAACCTGAGTGCGCGTGCAGATGTACAGGGGCACAGGTACAAACACGCCATCCCCATCTGGTTCTGAAGCAAAGTTTGCTTATCTTAGAGGACTTGGTACTTATTCTTCAGTATGAATGTAATTAAGGTATGCTTTTCAAAGAAAAGTAATGATGCTGCCCTCTAATGAATCAACGAAGAGTTAGGAAATGACCCAGCTTCTATCTTCTCGCCACTGGGAAAGTGCATTGAGGTTTTTTGGTTTTTTAAACTGAAGTAATGTACTAGCCACTCTCCTCTCCCTTTTTAGCCTCTCTTTCTTCCACTTCTATAGGGGAAAAGAAACAAAGACTTGTTTTGAGTTAAAAGATTATTTTTTCCAGTCTCTGTTCTGCTTCATGCATACCTCATCTTATTGCACTTCACAAATAGTGTTTTGTTTTGTTTTTACATGTTGAGGGTCGGTGTCAACCCTGTGGTTTTGGCACCGTTGTTGCACTAGCATTTCCTCACTTCATGTCTCCATGTCACATTTTGGTAATTGTTGGAATACTTCAAACCCTCCATCAGTAAAAAGATTACAAATGATGTTAGCACTGTCTAGCAATAAATATGTATTTTTAAATTAAACGATGCAACTTTTAAAAAAGTATTATACTATTGAACACTTAATAGACTATAATGTAGTGTAAACATAAATTTTCATATGCACTGGGAAACCACAAAGTATTGTGTGACTCTCTTTATTGTGATACTCTATTGCTGTGGTCTGGATCCCAGCCTGCAGTATCTCGAAGGTATAAGCTGTATGTAGAAATAAGAGCAACAGTTGTTAAAAACATTGATTAAATGGATAGACATCAGTCAAGGAAACGAGGTAATGCCTTGAAGAAGTTAAAGCTATTTAATGAGTGTAACTAGGTGTTGATTTTCCGCCCCCACTCAAGACTCCTCTGATTCCACTTCTCATGGAACACTAATCATCTGTCCTGCTTCTCTGATCCATCATTGGAAAAATGAGGTGGAGAAACATGTGAGCCGCAACAGATTAAGAGTCTGTCTCTATCATGGGCCAAACCGGAATCAACATGCAAAAGTGTAAGTGCAGAAATGTTGCCGTCAGTATGAGGTATCCAGGGTCTTGGCTGAAGGGTCATGTTGACCTTTGTGTGCTCTCTGGTATTTGTGAAGACCACGGGCACTGTCATCACCAAACAGCCTTCGCCTGTGCTGAGGGATGCATCTTGAGAGGGACTGGTGTTCTGAGCTATATCCCGTTGCCAAGCTGCCGTGCAGGTTAGCCTGAGGTGCCTGAATCGTCAGCTAGGCAGTAGCGGAGTTCCCCTGGTAAAAGGAATATGTCACAGTTATTTCATGATTGAATATCTGATTCCAAATTCACATTCTTTTTCTGTTAGTGTAAATGGAACCAACTCAGTCTTAACAGAGCATCTTGATGTAATATTAATGATTAGTTGATATATGCTAGTTAAATGTTTATGGCTGTATTTTTCATATGTGAACCATCTAAGAAGTTTAGATTCAAAAGTTGAGGATTGAACCTAACTGAATTCCTAAAGGGGGATGACCAGGAAGGAGGAAAGAAAGTGTTTCTCCAGATGGTGCTTGTAGTCCTAGTCTTTGTCTTTTGGTTTTAAAGGACCTGTTTTTTGTTCTTAATTATGATATGATGGTCTGGATTGAATACTTGCTGATCTAGTCAAGAACTGAGTTGTTTTTCTGTCTAAGTAATCTCTCTCCCCAGCCTCTGATACTGGATATTTTATCTCTTAAAGAACAACACAGTAGTCTCTCAGGGGTGAATTGCCAGAATGGCGATCCTAAGTCTTGAGGGCACACCAGCTCTCATGACTGGTAGTCATTTCAGCAGACGAAAGGAATCAGGGCATTAGTGGCCATCCTGCACGCCTTCTGTCGCGTGGAGTACTATAGGTTTTTGTTTAGAAGTCAGTTCCATCTTATACGATTTGCATTTTGATTGTACTGGGTTTGGTGTCCTGAGTACACTAGCTGACTGATGGGAATCATTCTCAATCATACACCTTTATATGATGCTAAGGCAACAAGCAGGCATCACTGCCTGTCCTAATTCGCTTGTCATCTTTATCGAAAGTATTTACTAAAGTTCTCTCAGGTACACAATATTAAGCTTCCTTGGAGAAAGATTTGTGCTTTTCATTAAGAATCTTTACATGTAAAGAGTATAGGCGAGGTGAGCTGAAAGTGTACAGCATGTATTTTTGTGCCCAAGTGTCAAAGCTAGATGAATGGGTTTTCACGAATCCATTACAGAACAATGAGGAGAAAGCACCGTTGATGTAAGATGAACAGTACTTCAGAGTTTTCTTGCTTCCTTGGGACTTTAGAATCATCTGTGTCAAATTAACTAAATATTAAATTCCAATCCTGTCCAACTTTCTGTTCTTGTCAGATCTCATCAAGCTTAATTTGTCCTCAGCCAGAGATGATCCTTTGTGACTTGGCTGGGAAGAGGGGGGCTCTTCTAGTTACAGTGAGTAGTCTGTAAAAATGACCAGTGGTAAGTGATAAGGAAGTCAAGTGTGTAAAATTTACCTCTTCAGGGAGTGTGTGTGTATGAACTGACACAAATTAGTGAGTTCTGCTGGAGGGATTTTTGTGAAGGAAATCATCTCTGTCTCGCTTTGTCAGAATCATGCTGGATGGTTTACGATTTGCTTTGTTTTATATCTGCAGCCTCTCCACATATGACATCGTGATCACCACCTACAGCCTCCTGGCCAAGGAGATTCCCACAGTGAAACAAGACAACAAAATCCCGGGTGCAAACCCTAGTGTGGAGGTGAGGCGTGGACCCTGCTGGGGAAGTAGGGTCAGAACTGCAGATTGTTGAACAGGAGTCTTTCCACAGCATCAGAGATGGAAAGGTCCCCTCTACTGGGGTCATGAGGATTCGTACTGCTTCTCCTGGGGAAACAGAGTTCTTTCCTCTTTTACTGTAGGCTTCCTCCTCAGTGCTGAAGGTGGAGATGCAATTTGCTGTTTTTTAGAAATGATGACTACATTGCAGTTGTGCTGATCATGGTGTAAATATAGGGAAGCTTCCCTTGTTACAGTGTTTGTTTGAGAGTCTTTGGGGTGTACTCTCAGGATGTGTTTTGTATTCAGTGTCAGGACTAGTATTTTGATATTAAGGCATTATTCCTTGCCTTTACTCCACCTCCCAGGAAAAGGGGTTGCAAAGAAAAAGGCTACAATGTGCCAGAGGCTAAACAATAACCAGGGGAAAAAACCTGAATGTTGCTGTGTCCAGCCTAGTCTCAGTTATGTAGGGGCTTTATTGCATAACTCTTATGGGCTTTTCCTCCCTGAAAGTCCACTGTTGTTCCAAAACCTACTATTTTGCATACACTTTTATTCTTAGTGCAATAGAATATTCACAGCTTCTTGTATTTCGGGTGATCTCTAGAGTGCTTGATTCATGGACCTAATATTCCAGATTCCTATGCAATATTGCTCTTTGCAGCATGGGACTTGACTTCCATCACCAGTCACATCCACAACTGGGTGTTGTTTTTGCTTTGGCTCCATCCCTTCATTCTTTCTGAAGTTATTTCTCCACTGATCTCCAGTAGCATATTGGGCACCTACCGACCTGGGGAGTTTATCTTTCAGTGTCCTATCTTTTTGCCTTTTCATGCTGTTTGTGGGGTTCTTAAGGCAAGAATACTGAATTGGTTTGCCATTCCCTTCTCCAGTGGACCACATTGTGTCAGACCTCTCCACCATGACCCGCCCGTCTTGGGTGACCACCACAGGGCATGGCTCTACACGGTATAGCACTGCACGGCATGGCTCATCTCAAACAGGAGATGGCAGAGTGATCATCGACATTCTAGAAATCGGTGAACTAAAATGCACTGGAATGGGTGAATTTAACTCAGATGACTATTATATCTACTACTGTGGGCAGGAATCCCTTAGAAGAAATGGAGTACCCATCATAGTCAACAGAGGAGTCTGAAATGCAGTACTTTCGTGCAGTCTCAAAAATGACAGAATGATCTCTGTTTCCAAGGCAAACCATTCAATATCACAATAATCCAAGTCTATGCCCCAACTGGTAATGCTGAAGAAGCTGAAGTTGAACGGTTCTATGAAGACCTACAAGACCTTCTAGAACTGACACCCAAAAAAGATGTCTTTTTCATTATAGGGGACTGGAATGCAAAACTAGGAAGTCAAGAGATACCTGGAGTAACAGGCACGTTTGGCCTTGGAATACGGAATGAAGCAAGGCAAAGACTAACAGAGTTTTGCTAAGAGAACGCACTGGTCACAGCAAACACCCTCTTCCAACAACACAAGAGACGACTGTATATGTGGACATCACCAGATGGTCAACACCGAAATCAGATTGATTATATTCTTTGCAGCCAAAGATACAGAAGCTCTATACAGTCAGCAAAAACAAGACTGGGAGCTGACTGTGGCTCAGATCATCAACTCCTTATTGCCAAATTCAGACTTAAATTGAAGAAAGTAGGGAAAACCACTAGACCATTCAAGTATGACCTAAATCAAATCTCTTACGATTATACAGTGCAAGTGAGAAATAGATTCAAGGGATTAGATCTGATAGAGTGCCTGAAGAACTATGGATGGAGGTCTGCGACATGGTACAGGAGGCAGTGATCAAACCATCCCCAAGAAAAAGAAATGCAAAAAGGCAACATGGTTGTCTGAGGAGGCCTTACAAATAGCTGAGAAAAGAAGAGAAGCAAAAGGCAAACAAGAAAAGGAAAAATATACCCATTTGAATGCTCAGTTCCAAAGAATAGTAAGGAGAGATAAGAAAGCCTTCCTCAGTGATCAAGGCAAAGAAATAGAGAAAAACAACAGAATGGGAAAGACTAAAGATCTCTTCAAGAAAATTAGAGATACCAAGGGAACATTTCATGCAAGGATGGGCACAATAAAGGACAGAAATAGTATGGACCTAACAGAAGCAAAAGATATTGAGAAGAGGTGGCAAGAATACACAGAAGAACTATACAAAAAAGATCTTCGTCACTCAGATAACCATGATGGTGTGATCACTTACCTAGAGCCAGACATCCTGGAATGCAAAGTCAAGTGGGCCTTAGGAAACATTACTACGAACAAAGCTAGTGGAGGTGATGGAATTCCAGTTGAGCTATTTCAAATCCTGAAAGATGATGCTGTGAAAGTGCAGCACTCAATATGCCAGCACATAACTCAGGTGTGGCCACAGGACTGGAAAAGGTCAGTTTTCATTCCAATCCCAAAGAAAGGCAAAGCCAAAGAATGTTCACACTACCACACAATTGCACTCATCTCACATGCTAGCAAAAGTAATGCTCAAAATCCTCCAAGCCCGGTTTTAACAGGCTTTAACACTACTTGAACCATAAACTTCCAGACATTCAAGCTGGATTTAGAAAAGGCAGAGGAAGCAGAGATCAAATTGCCAACACCCGTTGGATCATCAAAAAAGCAAGAGAGTTCCAGAAAAACATCTACTTCTGCTAAATTGACTATGCCAAAGCCTTTGACTGTGTGGATCACAACAAACTGTAAAATTCTTTAAGAGATGGGAATACCAGACCACCTGACCTGCCTCCTGAGAAATCTGTATGCCTGTCAAGAAGCAACAGTTAGAACCAGACATGGAACAACAGATTGGTTCCAAATTGGGAAAGGAGTATGTCAAGGCTGTATATCGTCACCCTGCTTATTTAACATATATGTAGAGTACATCATGTGAAATGCTGGGCTGGATGAAGCATAAGCTGGAATCAAGATTGCCGGGAGAAATACCAGTAACCTCAGGTAGGCAGATGACACTACCCTTATGGCAGAAAGCGAAGAAGAACTAAAGAATCTCTTGATGAAAGTGAAAGAGGAGAATGAAAAAGTTGGCTTAAAACTCAACATTTAGAAAACGAAGATCATGGCATCTGGTCCCATCACTTCATGGCAGATAGATGGGGAAACAACAGAAACAGTGAGGGACTTTATTTTTTGGGGCTCCAAAATGACTGCAGATGGTGACTGCAGCCATGAAATTAAAAGATGTTTACTCCTTGGAAGAAAAGCTGTGACCAACCTAAACAGCATATTAAAAAGCAGAGACATTACTTTGCCAACAAAGGTCTGTCTAGTCAAAGCTATGGTTTTTCTAGTAATTACGTATGGATGTGAGAGTTGGACTATAAAGAAAGTTGAGCACCAAAGAACTGATGCTTTTGAACTGTGGTGTTGGAGAAGACTTTTAAGAGTCCCTTGGACCGCAAAGAGATCCAACTAGTCCATCCTAAAGGAGATCAGTCCTGAGTATCCATTGGAAGGACTGATGCTGAAGCTGAAACTCCAATACTTTGGCCACCTAATGTGAAGAACTGCCGCATTTGAAAAGACCCTGATCCTGGGAAGGATTGGAGATGGGAGGAGAAGGGGATGACAGAGGATGAGATGGTTGGATGGCATCACTGACTCGATGGACATGAATGAGTAAACTCTGGGAGTTGGTGATGGATAGGGAACTGGTGTGCTGCAGTCCACGGGGTCACAAAAAGTCGGACAGGACTGAGTGACTGAACTGACTGGAATGCGTACCTATCTCATGACCAGCTCTGCCTTCTTGCAGATGATTAACTTTTCAAATTCCTCAATGGTTTCTCTTGGCTTTCAAGTTAAAACCTTCATTCCTTTAAATGATTTTTTAGGCCTTGTACAGTCTTGCCCTTCCTGAGTGTCCCTCGTCCAATACCTGCCCGCCTCCCTTCCGGGGGCACCCCATGCTCAGCTGCACCAAAGGCTGTATTTCCCTCCATACTCTGTCGTGCTGCTGAGCCATTCTCCCTCTGAATGGAGTGCTTTGCTGCCCTCTGTGCATCTCCTGGCACCTACTGCTGGCTTATACCTTGACACTCCATTCATTCTGCAAATTCTGAGTCTCTACCATGTACCAGATGCTATTCCAGGTAAACAGCCGTGAGCAAGACCCACTAGATTCCTACTGTTCTTTATTAAATCATCTAGTAGGACTTGCTGTATATACATTGTATATAATGATCTTCATGCTTGTTTTATATTTTCTCCCCCGCTAGATTGTGAACTCCTTGAAGAGATGAAATGATCTTTGTGTCTGGCTTAGTATCTTACGTGTAAAAGGAGACTTCTAGGGAATTTTCCTGGTGACCCAGGGGTTAAGACTCCACGCTTCCACTGCAGGGGGCATGGGTTTGATCTCTTATTGGGAAACTGAGACCACGCATGCTGTGTGGTATGGCCAAAAAAGAAAATAAGTAGACTTTAGTAAATCTTTAGTGAACTATTGTAAATTTAGGGAAAGTGAGTAAATATTTTATTGATTGAATGACTTTGCAGCCTCGACAGCTAGTGTATCCCTTACCTGTGGCCATTGCTCGAAAGTGGGTTGAAAGAATACAGAAAACTAAAATTAGGAAGCATTTTACCCTTAAACGTCTTATGCTCAACAGTGGGGAAGTCAAGTGACTTGTTTATTTGTACTCATTGAGTTTCTGCTCTTGGTTTCTTAAGCTTAATCCTTATTTCAGTGTACCTGATCTAGGTCCTCAAACTTGAAGATAAGAGTGAGTCTTTGAAGTTTGCTTATTTCCCCTTATTCCTGGAAGACACACACATTTTCCTGTATTTTTGCTAGATTTCACTTGTGTTTCTTCCAGGGTACGTCATCACCTTTGCTTCGAGTAGTGTGGGCTCGAATCATATTGGATGAGGCTCACAATGTTAAGAATCCCCGGGTACAGACTTCCATGGCCGTGTGTCAGCTCCAGGCCCAAGCCCGCTGGGCTGTCACTGGAACCCCAATTCAGAACAACTTGTTGGACATGTATTCACTGCTGAAGTGAGTAAACTCTTTGAGATGAGGTAGATGTGAGCCCTGCCGGTAACCCTTCCTGATTATTTCATATCTCGTATCAGCAGTGTGTACACCAGGTTAGCGTGTGTAGCAGCAGGTGACAAATCTGTCAACATGTAAAGGACAGGGGAGTTAATATTTATGAGAATATGACCTGTTGACTGACTGCCTGATACAGGACTTTTATGACATGCAGTCTTTGTATGTGGAAGATTACAGGACCAGTTAGATTAAAGGAAATAGAAGTCACTTTCTTCAGTCCTAGTAATGTTTTGAGCTACTTTTGCTTGAAAACATATGGCCTGAGGTCAGAGCTACAGTTTATTTGAAGCAAACAGAAAAGAATGCTGATTTTTAAATATTTGCTTTTATTTAAGTCAGCTCATAAGAGGATATAGAATTTCTATATTAGCCTTTGAACCTTTAGGAATGAATTCTAGCTGTTGGTTATATGTCCTATTGTGATGATATAGACAATTTAATGGGAAAGGGCACATTTTTATAATGTGGTTTTATGATGTGGTTATTGACTTGGATCCTTTTGCTCTGTCTAGCAGAGCTTTGCTATGAAATTGAGTTTTAACATTGATTGGGATGACATGTAAAACCTAATTTGCTTTTCATCTTATGTCTGTCTTTGACTCTGTCCTCCATCCTCCCATGCTTCTTTCCTGTTCTCTAATGAAAAAGATTTCTCCGTTGTTCTCCATTTGATGAGTTTAATCTATGGAAGAGTCAAGTAGACAATGGCTCAAAGAAAGGAGGAGAACGGTTAAATATCTTAACCAGGAGCCTTTTGCTGAGGAGAACAAAGGACCAGCTGGACTCCACCGGCAAGCCCTTGGTAATCCCACCGACGCTCGTCCCTGGGTGGATGTGGGGTGGTCAGAAAGGAGGGGCCACGGCCTGGCTCTGCTTGCACTGCCATGGCCTTTGTTTCAGGAGCTTCTGAGCCTCCCGTGTCCCTACACAGAGGCCCCTGTGTTGCCGTCCTGCCCCCGGAGTCATAGCTGGCCTGATTCGTGGTGTGTTAGAGCCATTCTGCTTTCAGGGGAGGGCAGGAGCTGCCATCCAAGAGTTGACTAGATCTCCAGTGTCAGCTCTGAGGAATGGGCTCCGTAATGTTCAGTTAATTTGTAGAATTTCATTGCAGCTACTTTTGTCTTTTACTCTTCCAGGTGGTGCTGCCCCAGCGTAAATTTCAGTTGCACCATTTAAAACTCTCTGAGGACGAAGAGACTGTTTATAGTGTTCTTTTTGCAAGATCGAGGTATGTGCTGTGAAGAAGCGCCTTCTCACAGCTGTTGTTTTATTCTTGTTCTTGCTTGGGATTGAGTCAGGGTTCTTCTAACTGCAATTATGGTCTTACTGACAAGCTGAATATCTGTGCTCCTTTTTAAAACAGCTCCCTTGTTCCCTCACCTCGCCCCCAGCTCACCTTTGTCTCCTATGCGCAGTGAGCCTGTTCGCCACTGGCTTTCTGGCACAGACGGCCTCGGGGGTGCACACCGTCACCAGGTCTTTCTGGTCGCTGTGGGGCTGTATTAGGACAGTATTGGCCAGCCTAGTACATCTCTTTGACCTGTGACCTGTTATCCAGCCTCTCACCAGAGCTTTTTTTTGTTGTTGTTGCTTCCATTTTCACTATTCTTTTAGGTTAATAGAGAATACTGTTATTTTTTTATTTTTTAAATTAAATTTAATTTTTAAAATTTTATTTTTACTTTATTTTACTTTACAGTACTCTATTGGTTTTGGCATACATTGACATGAATCTGCCACAGGTGTACATGAACTC
>SJYX01005422.1:0-27495 GCA_006410675.1 Oreotragus oreotragus
GGCTCCGCCCCTCCTCCAAGTCCCTCCCCCTCCTCCACAGGCTCCGCCTCTCCTCCAAGTCCCTCCCTCTTTTCCCTAGGCTCCTCCCTTCCTCCACAAGCTCTTCCCCTCCCCCAAACCTCTTCCTCCTCCCCAGGCCACACCCCTTACCCGGGCTCCTCCCCCTCTCACAGGCTGTTCCCCCTCCCCCGCAGGCTCCTCCCCAGGGCAGGGTTTGGTGCCATGGCTGCTTATGAGGCTTTTCTCTGGATGAGTGTCCATATATTTAACGATGAAATGACAATCTGTTTAATGAAATGATGACACATTTTCCCCAAGTGCTATTATATTAGAAATGCTGTCACTGTGCACGTTTTCGTGGATGTCTCACGCTTCACACACAGCCTCGGCCCGGTTGCTGTTCTCCCAGGAGACACGCAGTTTGTTTACTTGGGTGGAACTATTGATACCTGCTTTGTGAATAATGTGCGGTTGCTCCTGTAACTTGGTCATGTCTCTGTTTTCAGAACAGAGAATTCAGTATATTTACTAGAGCCCAGCATTGACCCTTTAGCCCTCCAGGCCCCACAGGCGACTCCGGCCGTCCTGGATGAGGAAGGTGAGTTGAGGGTCACGGCCACAGTGGGTTTCTTTTGCTTCTTTGTGCATTTCTGTCTCTTTTTAACTCTTAAGGACTTTGGAGCCAGGTTTGTCTTCAGAACAGCGTGTAGCTTCCACTGTTACCAACTGTGGCTTTGAGTTTGACCTCAGAGGCCTTACAGTCTGGCTACACACGTCTGTAGGTCACCTGCAGACCGCCTGGTTGGCAGGGACGCCCCCACCTTCCTCACTGGACCTCGCAGGTCTCCTGGAGGAGCCCCTGGGTCTCCACATTGTGTCCTGACTAAACAAGCAGATGACAAAGGGGAAGAATGGGGGGGACCACAGGTGAGCGGGAGGCAGGACACAGCACGCCAGAGAACGGGAAACCAGCGGCGCTGCTGGGACCACACCCGTCGGCAGGATGAACTCCAGAACCTCAAGATCTGCTCAGCGGCTCAGAGGGACCTACCCCTACACGGTCATCAGGCTTCCACATGTACCCCGCGTTCCTCCCGGTACAATTGCTAAAGGTGGAAAATTGGGAAAACCTAAGGCGCTGGCATATAGACTGTGGGACACCCACAAAACTGCTTGGGATCCTGGGTCCTGCCCAGCGGTGCCATGCGGGTGCCAGGACACACAGGTGGGATGGGCAGACGGGCCTGGACTGCAGAGTGTGTGTGTTAGTTCTGGGTGGGGGTCTTACACAGAGAGACCGCCCACGTGTGGCATCTTTCGCACGCTCGGTGCTTAGGGGTCGTGTCCCTGGGGACCGGGCAGTGCTGGCCCCGCAGGTGCTCAGGCCGCGGTCGTGCGGGAGAGTGAAGGGGTGAGCAGAAAGGAGGCCGGTCCCGTCGCGGCGTGGGCGCTGAGCCGTGGCAGACGGCTCCTTTCTTCATCGGGTTCAGTGTTTCACAACCGGTGTCTGTCACCCTCGTGACCAGAAGGAAAGCTCTGTTTGAGACAAAACTGCTTTCCACCCAAGTCTTTGTCAACTATGGTTTCTCCAAAGATGCCAGGAACGCCGCCCTGGCCTGAGGCCAGCAAGGACTCCTCGACAGCAGAGCCAGGATCCACTCTGCCGTCAGTCCGTCCCCACCGCGGCCAGAGCCCCCGGGGCCCAGGGGGCACCCAGCCTGCACCCTGCACCCTCCTTTGTGCACGGGAGCCCCCCGTGTGCCCAGGACACCTGCGATGTGTCTGCCCCCCCCCGTATGCCCAGGACTCCCCCTGTGTGCCTCGGACCCCCTCCCCCATGAGCCCAGGACAACCCCTGTGCCCGGGACACCCCCTGTGTGCCTGGGACCCCCATGGACCAGGCAGGAGGAACTCTGGCCGGGAAGGTGGATTAACTTCCTGAGGTGAATTAAATTAGGCACAACCTCTTGGGACCCTTTGTAGGAAGAGGCAACCAGGCTGTGGAATGCAAGCTCACGGGTCCCGCAAATCAAATTCCATACTGATGTCACAGGCCAACAGCCCCTGGGGGTGCACGCACCCCTACCCCGTAGCATAGGGGTTTGGTAGCCTGGCAGCTGCACAGCTTTGAAGCCCTTGGGGGGGCTTGGGGCAGATGAGCCTCTGGGCCCAGCTCACTGCCTCCCCAGCCCTGCGAGACCCATCTCTCAGACGGGGGTGGGCAGGCAGTGGGCAGCCTGGGCTGGAGGTTGGAAGCCCCCCAGGCATTGCAGGAGGCATGGGGTGCTCTTTGCCTCACATGGCAGACACATTCCTCAAAGTCAGGGGGACTTTCTGTCCCCGTTTAGGAGCCTAGAGGAGAGGTGCCAGCCTGTGGCAGATACCAGCCTTGACCTGTGCGCCTGTGGGAGAGGCTTTCCTTCCACCAAGGACCCTGCCTTGGTTCACCCCAGAACGGGGCGGGGACCTCAACGTGCTTCCCTGAAACCCTTCCTGGTCCAGCCAGCCACCTAGTGACCCTTTAAAAGTGCGGATAGTTTCCCATCAGCGGCAGCTCCTCCCCTGGAGATGACCCCTCTCCTTGCCTTCTGGGATGGTCCTTGGGGTGGCCCTGCCCCAGCTCCTGCCCCGTCACGGGTCTCCCGGAAGCAGGCCCTTCCCCAAGTAGCCGTTGGGCGCCTTCAGTGACGGTGCAGGGGTCACCCTGTCAATAATGCGAACGTGCATCTGTCGGGCTTGGTCGTTAACTGGCCTCCTGTCTGCCGCCTCCACCCCGAGAGGCATTTTAATAAAGACCTGGGGACACGTGGACGCTCCGGCCTGAGCGCCAGACCCCGCCCGTGTTGGGAGCGGGGAAGGGGGGAGCGTCAGTGCAGCCCCTCGCCTCGGCCAACGACAGCGGCGGGGCCCGAGGTGGGGGCGACGCTGGTCACAGTACAGCTGGACCCTCACCCGCCAGCAAGCCCCCACGGCGTCCAGAGCAGCCTGGAGCGCAGCCAGAAGCCCTTCCGGAAGCGGCCACTTGGCCAGCGCTTCCAAGCCATCCTGGTCCTGGGAGCACAGCGAACAGGCTGGAGCCGACGCCCTAACACAAATCTTGCGCTCGGCGCCCAATTAGCGCGTTTGGCACGCGGTCAGACCCCCGGGAGAGCAGCCCCGGAGAGAGATCATTACGCGACTGCGCGTCTGGAGCGGGGGTCCGGGGCGGGGGGCCTGGGATGAGCTTGGGGCTGATTTATGGCCGCCCTGTCTTTGTCCTTCCCTGAAGGAGACGCGAGTCTTGGGACCCCGAGGAGTGCTTCTGAGGCACCATGTGGCTTCACCTCCTCCTTGGGGCGCCTTCCCCTGGCTCCCGTTTTCACAGGCATGGGGTGGGGAGTGATGTCCAGCTCATGTCAGAACATCTGGGGGGCGTGCCCCAGCTGGACCCCTCCAAGGAGGGAGAGGGAGCCGCACTCCTGGGGCTGGAGCCCCCCGGCCCAGCCTGGATGTGGATGCGAGGGGCTGGGGGCCACAGGCCCCCAAGAGCCGAGCACCACCCAGAAGCAGAAAGCAGAGCAAAACAGCTACCCCAGAGAGGTGCCGGAGCTGGGGCGCCCGTGGGCCTGGAGGTGGACGGGGGAGAGGTTGAGGGCAGGTGTGTCCACGCCTTTGGCCTGGACCAGACCCGCAGGGGCGCTTCCCTCCTGAGCCCCCGATACTCTTGGCCATTCCTTCACGCAAGCTCTTAGCAGCCTGGGCCCCTGGTGGATCGGAGCCTGTCCTGGACCAAGAACCCTGCAGGACCTTGGAAATGAGGAGGTGACCCAGCCTTGGTGCCCGTTGGACGTTCACGTGGAAAGTGTGAGGGGGTGGGTAGCGGACCTGGGGGCGGGGCCCCGGGGAGGGAGGAAGCCCAGGTGGGCGGGGCCGCGGGGGCGTGGCCAGCGCCGCCCCCGTACAGGGGCGCAGAGGCTGAGGCCCGGCCCGCCCATCAGACGGGGCCGCCCTGCAGAGCGCAGGGGCACCAGTCAAGGAGACTGCAAGGTGCCACCCTCTTAAGAAGCAGCCTAAGAAGAGCCTGAAAACAACCGGGCCTACGTCAGCGGAGCGTGGACGTCTGTTCGTATGTAGGAACCCCCCAGCAGGCAAGGGAGGCCTGCGGCCATGTGCCCCCGGAAGGGAGTGAGCCAGAGTCGTGAGGTCAGGTGACCGTGCGGCCCTGCACAGCCGCAGGTCCCGGGAGGCCACGTGGTCACAGCCGCCCCGTTTCTGTTGGACGGGCGAACAGTCTCAACCTGGCTACTGGGTGCTTCTTTTAGAAGGAGGCGGAGGCCCGCACACAGCATGGTGAGAGAGGCGGGGGTCTGCAGACAAGAAGGAATAGTGTGGTTCTGTGCTCTGCTCTGGGGATGTTCCTACGTGTATCAAGACGCATAACTTTGAAAGAAGTACAGGAGCTGGAGAAGGGGAGCTGGGACGCGGGGAGGGGCTCTTCAGGGGGGAGACGCCCCCCTGCCCCTGGCTGGGGGCGGGGCTTCAAGCCCAGAGAAGCCGAGCCTCGCAGCACAAGGGGGAGGGGTGGGAGCTTCTCGCAGGTCCGGGAGCCCTGGCTGTTGTCCAGGACGCCTCCTGCCGGGAAGGGGCGGGCAGCCCGGGCCCCTGGGCCTCTGCTCCCGGGTCTCTGACGCTTCCTTTACAGACCTACTGGGCCCCTCCCACCTGCCAAGGGTCTTCCCAGGGAAGGTGCTAGGCTCAAAGCCCCGTTCAGGGACCCCCACACGCCCATGGTGTCTGACACCTGAGTACAGGGATCTCCCTGGGGGAGCCCAGGCTTTGGGAAAACCCTCTGAAGCCTGGAACTGGGCTCATGGTCGTTTCTTGACCCTGTAGCTCTTAGCCCCCTGGGTGCCCCAGCCATGAGGGGGCCTTGCAGCTAGGTGCCGACTTGGTGGCAGGTGCATCAGTGCGGAGGGGCTCAGAGCAGACCGAGCAGAGAGTGAGCCTCAGGACGACGAGAGCCAGCGGACGGTGGTCCGGGGGGTGGTGGAGGGCAGGGCGGCAGCAGAGGGACCGGTGTAGGGTCCGAGGGGAGGGGGCCACTGGGGCCTAGGTCTGAGGCTCACTGGTCATCTCATGGGAATTAGACCCAAGCGGAGTATCGGGGGGGCAGGACTGAGCTACAAGCAGTGGGGAGAGGGTGAGGTCGGGCCGGCGCCCCGCTGGGCCTCCTCTCGTGGCCCCCGTCCCCGCCCCCCAGGCCCAGGCGCACCCTCAGCCCGCAGTGACCCTTCAGGCAGTCACCCTGCGGGTGGCGCTGGGGGGTCAGCGGAGCGGAGCGGGCAGGGGTTCTTCCAGCTGCCTTTCCAGGGTCGGCCAGGCGAGGGCACCAGCGGGACAGGCAGGGGTCCGGTCTTTTCCGGCCCGGATGTTTGCGGGGAGGAGTGGGGTTTGCGCCCACCCAGCTCCCTTCAGCGCCTGCAGAACCTGGGAGCCCTGCAGCAGCACAGGCGCCCATCAGGCGGCCTCTCCGGCTCCAGGGCCCCCATGCCTCCACCCCGACATCCCTGCGCCCCCAGCTGGCAGACACTTGGTTCTCTTGACCCACCAACCCCTGGTGAGCAGTGCCCTGACTCCGCCCCCAGGTGCAGTCCCCTGCTCTTGCTCCCGGAGGTCGAGGACTGGTCCCACGTGGGAGGACAAAGCCAGGGTCCTTTGCCCTTTGCAGGAAGCCATCGAGGGGGTGTGCTTGGGGCAGGGGGCAGCTCCACGACTTACCAGCCCCTCAAAATGGCAAATCTTCATCCGTTTGCCAACTCCAGAGCTATCTGCGTGGTTGGAGACGGGATCCAAGCTTCTTCCAGAGACAAACCCCCTTCCTCCCTTCCATCCCCCGGCCCCACGCCTGCCAGGCTCTGGCCCAGTCCGGGGGGGCTAGGACACCGGCTGGTCCTGGCTGGCCCTCCTGAGGGACCACCTTCCCTGACCTCCCTCTTCCCAGCGATCCTTGGTCCCGTTCCTCTGCTGCACGGACTTGCGGGGTTTTGTTTAATGTTGAAGAGGGCGGCAGAGGATGAGATGGGTGGATGGCGTCACCGACTCAATGGACATGAATCCGCACAGCTGCGGGAGACCGTGGCCGACAGGGGAGCCGAGCCTGCTGCAGCCCCTGGGGCCGCAAAGAGCCCTACGACTTGGCGACTGAACACCCAGTCGTGCCCGCCGGGGTGCAGGGTGGGCCTCGCTGTTCACGTGGCTCTCCCCGAGCACGCCTGACAGGGAGCATGACCCGATAAATAAACGTGACTAAGTCAAGATCTCTGCCAGATCGCGAGCTCCACGCTTGCCCGCGACGTCAACGTGAGAGCGCGGCGAGGCGCACGGCCACCTTCCTTGGCGGGGCTTCTCCTTCGGCACCAGGAGGGGTCATTGGCGGACCCGTCCGTTCCGGCGGAATCGGCTCGGGCGGCGCGACCCGAGGCGCTCCTTCCCCGCAGGACTCTCCCTCCCCTGCCCGACCCCGGGGCGGGGAGGCGTTTCCTCCGGTCTTAGCCGGGGGGCGGCTCCCGGGAGGGCCGGAGGAGAAGGTGGGGCGGTGGCCAGGCGCCAAGCGGAGGCACGCAGCCCCGAGTGCCCGGAGATGGCGGGCCGACAGGTGGAACAGGTTGAGCCTACACACCCGGAACTGGGGCGCTGGGGTCGGGGGTGGCAGTGGGGGTTGTCCTGTGCCACCGCGTCCGGCAGGGTAGACGGGCGGCCTTCTGGGGCTTGGGAACCCCCGCGCGCGGAGCGGGGCAGGGCGCGTGGACAGGGCTCCGAGACACCCTCCGCCAGACAGCATGCCCTCACCCCGCTCTCGGCGCCCCCAACCCACTCTGGCCCCTCCAAATGGCACTCCGCCCCCCCATCCCGCACGCACGCCACCCAGCTCCCTGGAGAGCCAAGCACAGCCCCATTCGCGACCCCAAGTGTTCCGGGGTGGGGGGCCCGGGGCGCAAGCTCCCCCGGGATGTAGGGGAGTGGGTCGGCACTGTTTCCTCGGAGGGAAGAAGGATGCAGAGTCCTGAGCCTGGGGGCTCGAGGAGCCGAGCGCGGCGCCCAGAGCGGCAGTGCTCCTCCTGCCACCGAACCAAGGTCTCAGGGAGGATAAGGCGCCCTGTCGACCGTCCGGGTGCGCCACGCCTGGCCCGCCAAGAGGACTTCAGCCTCAGCAATCCAGAACCTGCTCCCCGCGGCAGAGTCCGGAGAAGGGGGGGCCGGCCCGCCCCTCACGTGGCCCCGCCCCAGTCCCCCTGGTCCCTCCCCAAGTCCTGACTTCCCGCCCAGATCAGAGGCTTGGGAGGCCGGGCCGCTGCCTTCCAGGAACCCAGAGGGGCCCAAATCCGGCCGAAAAGGATCCGCGGCTGCGCTCTCGGGGCACATACGCTGTGCCCGAGGTGAGGGGCGCAAGCCAGGCCTGGGGCGGATCTCAGGGCTCAGCCGCCATAGTGAGCGCGGAGAAGCTCGATTTCCGGGGTCTGGCTCGGCTGGTGCGGATCGCCTGCAGGGCAGCGGCATCCGGATCCCGCGAGTGCGGCCCGGCCAAACAAGCAGGGGAGAGAAACTCCCTCGCGCACGGGCTGCACCACACGAAGCCGGCCGGTATCACGCGCGGTGGCACGCCTCCCGGGACAGCACGGGGCGCGCACACGCAGGCAGTGAGAGCCATCTAACGCCTGCCTGGGCCCGGGGGCCAGTGGCTTTCTTAGAGGCGATCTGGCGTAGGGACTCGCAGCACCACACCCATAGAACTGCCCAAAACGAAAATGGACCCCTGGAGATCCCGATATCAGGGGTCGCTGGGTTCCTGCCCAGAGCCGAGAGGGCCGCTGTCGTTTGTGCCACCGAAATCCTGGCGGCCCGGGTGAAACGGGAAAGTCGTTGTTAACCTGCCGCAGCAGGCCCGAGAGAGGCCGGCTGGCAGACACCGCAACACGGCCCCCCCTCCAACGAATCGGCGGCCGTCGGTTGGTATGCGTTCCCGTCACGTTCCCAACGGGCAGCGAATAATAGTAATAACCATCACTTAATAATATGTGACACCACCCAAGAGAACCAAAGAGGCAACGTCCACGATTGTACTCGGCGCCTGTTTGGTGCCTGCTCTCCGCAGTTTACTGAGATATCTGAACCCTGCACAACCATCTACGAGGTGGGAGGAGGTCTCACCCCGAGGATGACACCATGCGCTCGGCGTGCCGGTCAAAAGGCCGCGCTTCTGCCCGCGGCCCCACGCGCCCCGTGACCCGGATTCAGTCTGCCTGGGTTCCCGACCCCAGGCTCCGGCTGCGCTTCGCGAGGGAGCGGCTGCGCGAAAGGTCCCGCGCGGCGTCCAGACCCGAGCTCCGGGTTCAGGTTGCCTCCCAGGAATGAGGTGCCACCGCGCGACCGGGAAATGACCCAGCCCGGCCGAGTACAGCCCCGCGGGGCCGGGAGTGGAAGGGGACCCGGTCCCATACCCACCACTCGCGACCCGGCGGCCCCGGGACGGGCCTTGCCGAGGCGCCAGCCACTGGGTGGGGAAACAGGATTCTCGCGGGCCAAGTCTAACCTTCGGCCCGTGGACGCTGACATCCCGCTTCTCGCGCCCTCTGCATCCCAGAGCAGGAGGTTCTCAGAAACGTTCTCGGTCCTCCCTCAAACCTGGGGCCGCGACCCCGAGAGTGCCTGCCGGCTCCCCGCGCCCTCCCGCTGGCGCCTCTGCGCCGAACAGGGCGCACCGCGTGTGCCGAGTGGATCCTCAAATCTGCATTCTCTCGGTGATAAAATATGCTCTCGTATTTTTTCCTGATTTCCCATTAAAACCTTTGCCTAACTAAACTCCCATCCAACGGGATTTATTTCGTCCCCGGGGAGATAAATCAGGGGGCAAATTTACGGCGCGGGAGGGACCCGCCGCGCTAATGGGCGCTTCATGGAGTGCGCGGCGGGGGCGCGCGGACGGCGGGCGCTGGCCAATGGCCGGGCCGCGGGCGCCCACAGCCAATCAGCGCGCGCGCCGCGCCGGGGCCCCGCGGTTATCAGCGCGTCCGGCCCGCGCGGCGCCGCTCCGACCGGCCCCGGGGCTGTCGCTGCCGCCGCCGCCGCCTNGCGCAAACTTCCCGGGCCGGCGGGCGGCGGCGGCGGCGGGGCCCGGATGGGCGCCCGGGCCGGCGGCGGCGGCGCCTATGGACGCTAACCGCCCGGGCGCGTTCGTGCTGAGCAGCGCCCCGCTGGCCGCGCTGCACAACATGGCCGAGATGAAGACGTCGCTGTTCCCATATGCGTTGCAGGGCCCGGCCGGCTTCAAGGCGCCCGCGCTGGGCGGCCTGGGGGCGCAGCTGCCCCTTGGCACCCCGCACGGCATCAGCGACATCCTGGGGCGGCCGGTGGGCGCGGCGGGCGGCGGCCTCCTGGGCGGCCTGCCCCGGCTTAACGGGCTGGCCTCGTCGGCTGGCGTCTACTTCGGGCCCGCGGCCGCCGTGGCGCGCGGCTACCCCAAGCCCCTGGCGGAGCTTCCCGGGCGCCCGCCCATCTTCTGGCCCGGAGTGGTGCAGGGCTCGCCCTGGAGGGACCCCCGCCTGGCCGGCCCGGGTAAGTGGCCCGTGCGCGGGTTCGGCGTGGGGCTGCGGGCGGGCGCGGGCGGGACCGCCGGCCACACTCACCGAGCCCCCTCTGCAGCCCAGGCCGGCGGGGTCCTGGACAAGGACGGCAAGAAGAAGCACTCGCGGCCGACCTTCTCGGGCCAGCAGATCTTCGCGCTGGAGAAGACTTTCGAGCAGACGAAGTACCTGGCGGGGCCCGAGCGCGCGCGCCTCGCCTACTCCCTGGGCATGACCGAGAGCCAGGTCAAGGTGAGGCGGCGCCGCGCGGCGCTCGCTTGGCCGCAGCCCGCTCGCTCCCCCGCGTCCTGCGAAAGGCGCGCGAGCGGCCACCGCGCGGCCGGGGCCGGGGCTGAGGGGCAGTCTGGGGCGGCCCTCGGCGTCCGCGCGGGCGGCAGCGTCTGGCCCGGGCCGCCGAGGGGCCGAGCTGCCGCGGGCGGGTGCTCCGGGGGGCCCCGCGTGATGGGCGCCCTCCACCCCAGGTGTGGTTCCAGAACCGCCGGACCAAGTGGCGCAAGCGGCACGCGGCGGAGATGGCGTCGGCCAAGAAGAAGCAGGACTCGGACGCCGAGAAGCTGAAGGTGGGCGGCTCGGACGCGGAGGACGACGACGAGTACAACCGGCCCCTGGACCCCAACTCGGACGACGAGAAGGTCACGCGGCTGCTCAAGAAGCACAGAGCCCCGAGCTTGGCGCTGGTCAGCGCGTGCGGCGGCGGCGCGGGGGACGCCTCCTGAGGGCGCGGGGCCGGCCGGACAACCAGGGTAGGGACGCGGGCCGGCGCCCTCGCCAGCCGCCCGCGCCGCAGTGTGTATATATATTCTTACAGAGTAAGTTATACGGCGGCCCGGCTCGGGCTCGGCGTCGGGGCCGCCGCCGCCCCGCGTCCCGGTGGAATCGCTTTGTATAATCAATAAATTATTTAACGCGTCCCCGTCGGAGCCACGGCTCCCTGGACCCTCCGCCTGTTTCTTCCCATTCGGAAAGCCGCGGGCGAGGCGGCGGCGCGGCCTCCGCTCCTGCCGGGGACGCCCTGCCGGGCCGCCGTCCAGTGTCCGGGCCCGCGGGGCCCGCGCCTTCGGCTGGAAGGGCCGGGCTCGGCAGCGGGCCCGACGGAGGCCGGGTGCCCCGCGTCCCGGGCGCCCGGGCCGCAGCAGCTCGCAGGAGCGAGGGCGCCGAGAGGACCGGCGCGGGGAAGGCGTCCCGGCCCCGCGGACCCTCGGGCCGTCCGCTGAGGGAAGGGGCCGCCCCGCCGGGAGCCGCGAGGAGCCGGACTCGGGGACTCGGCGGGCTGCAGCGGAGCCGACGGCGCGGGGCGGCGCAGGGAGCAGGTAGGGCCGCTTGTTCTCCCGCCACCTCGAGGCTAGGGCCCTCCTTTCGCGGCTAGGGTGGGTGAAGCTTGGGCAGGTTTAAACACATTCCCGGTGCCCGCCCCACCCTGCGCGGTAGCTGTGGGGGGGGGTCGGTGAAGGGCACCGCTGGGCCCGGCTCCTGCCCACCTGCTCTGGTCTGATTACGTAGATTCAACCCGCCCAGCCTTAGTAGCTGCAGACTTGGGAAGTCCCGCTAAACTCAACACTGGGTGAAATAAATCAGGTTTTAAACTCATCAGCACGATAGCTGATCCGCTGCTATTATTTAGATTTTTTATGGGTAGAAAGTGCGACTTAATTCAAAGGACTACAAAGAGAAGCCCACAGTCCTTCTGCCAGCAGCTCGAAGTTCAGGGCCCTGGGCTTGGCAGCGGAAGCATGTCTGGCGGCCCCTTGAGCTCCATCTCCTTCCCAGCAGCTCAGCCTGCACCCCAGGGTGCCCCCACCAGCCAGACCCCACCATTGAGAGACAGGGAAGCCTTCCTCTGGCCTGTTCTTCACCCCCACCTCAGAGGCGAGGATTCTGGTGAACAGCTGGATCTCTGGTTCACAGGAGAAGCCCAGACTGGATGCTTCCCGTGGTTGCAGCTTCATGGGCATGACTGTGGTGTTAATTTTAAGAGTTAAATATAAAGGGTTATATTACTGTAAGATTTATCTTGGAAGTCATTATTGGAAATGTTAAAAAGAGTAAAAGGCTGAGGTTTTTTTTTTCCACGCAACTGCACCAATTTTAAAAAAAAACGAATGCTTTCCACTGACTGGTTTTGTTTTTAAGAGAGAACTTAAAAAAAAATTATGTGTATAAAAACTATTCTCTCAGCTCTAAGTTAGGAGCAAAGGAATTTCCAGTTTTAAAGTTTTGAGGAAAGCAATACATTTATGTAATTTCATTTAAAAAATGCTGAGGGGTAAATCCCAGTAGGTACCTCTGCAGTAAACAGTTCAAAAGATGTTCTTTCTGCTTCGGACTGTGGCTCAGCTTTATGACAGAATCCGACAGGACGCGGGGCCTGGGTTGCGGACAAGGTGGCCTGGACTGCAGAATGTGAAGGGCCCAGAGCGCCGGAGAAGGGAGCACAATCAAACGGGGTTTTCACCAAGATCAATTTTATTGCTTAGGGACCGGAGCGGCCATTTCCAGAGGCCTCCAGAGTGTCCAACAGCTGAAACCCTGCTACATGTACAGAAATCACCGTGGGCCCGAACGGCCGTGCGGCACGTGGACGGAGTGACCACTTGACACACACCCAGATCGTTCTGTCGAGGATGCAGACTCGGCCGGCGGATGCCAAACCGCTTGCGATGGTAGTGATTCACCTAGACCAAGCTTCCCCGGCGCCTGCACCCAGCCCGGGAGTTCTGTAGTGTTAAAGCAGATCAATAAACGTCATTTGTGTTTCATCCTCGGGCTGGGCGCCACCTCTGACCGCTGCGCCAGGTGTCGGGGACAGGGACGTGCGGCAGGGTCATGACGGGCCGTGGGAGGCACGGCAACCGGGAACGTGGACAGTTTGTTTCTCTTAATAGTTTATGTACAGCCCATGTTAAAAGCGGTTTCTATCAGAAGCAGACTAGGCTATTTTTATTTCTCCCGTGATATTACTGTTTTACGTAGAATACTTGGCACCATAGTACAGTAACAAAAGACAGACAAAACGGTTTACAAAATCCTTGAAAGGTACACCCGAGCTAGCTATAAACTTCACATTCAGTTCTTAATATTACACAGCAGGAAGCCTAGGAGTCTGGCTGCTTGCGTGAGAGGCACGGGCCGTCCGAGCCCCACGGCGCCACTGGGCGCAGTCCCGGTGTGACAGCTGTGTGTGTGGACGTGCAGGTGACCAGCTCCTAGACTCGGTTCCACTGCTGATAGGACACTCAAGCATTCATACTGGAAAGTATCTTTAGCGTAAGTTTTGGTAAGGTTTATAAATTATTTTTAAAAAGTATATATTTATATATATTTATATATATAAAAATGGAAAGCAGCTGCAGTGTGATTCAAAAACCATGTAACATGGCAGTAGAGTGACTAACAGGGAGGGGCCTCCAGGAGTGACAGCGGAGGCCGCGTGCCCCCCGGGCCGTGGAGCCAGCCGGCCCGCTCAGCCACCGCCGCAGGGCGACTCTGAGCCCCACGGGGCTTCTGCTCCCGAGAAGCTCCTCCACGCTGACAATGATTAAAAATCGAAAACCGTGACGTCTAAAATACAGATATTTTTGCTGTCTATTAGAGTTTTGGCAACAGGACTGTGACTCATTAAAAAAAAAACCCAATGCTTCTACTTGATGCCACATGGACAGACAGGACGGTGAGGTATGTGAGGCTTGTCCGGAGCGCCGTCCGGGGCTGAAGCAGAGTGTGGGGCCGGCCGTCTAGCGGTGGCGCTCGGGCGGGTCTGGACGCAGCTGTCGGAGGACGTGGGCCCTCGTGCTACGGGGGGGTCTCGCCGGGGGTCCCCCCGAGGCGCTGGCATCGCCTCCCTGCCGTGGAATCAGGCGTTGGTTATGGGGACACACACACCAGGAAAAGCTCAGAAAGGTGAACTCGAGGGAAGGAGGCATATTTACCACCACGTCACTGCACCACACAACACTTGGGCACGCGTGCGTGAGGTTTACCTGCCCCGGGCGCGATGCGGAAGGCCAGGAACACGGGCTGTGGGGAGAGGAGAGGCCGTCAGGGCTGAGCGTCCATGGCCAGCGGGCCCAGCGCCGGACCCTGTCTTGGGAGCTGGCCGTGGGCAACCCGTGGCGGAAGGCAGAAGGCCGTGTGTTCCGTTAAGACAGCATTATTTCCACATAGAAACCGGTGTAAAAGCTCATTTCAGAGCCATGATTCAGGCCCTGAGAACGTGGGGAAGGACAGAGCCTGGCCTGGAATCCAGCCACTGGGGGAAGTGGTGACCGTCTCTCCTGGGCCGCCGGGGACCCAGGACCCGTGGCCCCACTCCCCTCGGAGGGGCTGCAGGCTGGGGGCCGGGCAGAGTTACATGTCCAAGGCTGGTCCCAGAACACTGGGCGGTTCCCTGAAGCTGGGCAGGGACACGGACGTCCCTCCCCACCCGGGCGGCGGGGCAGAGGCCGGCAGGACGCTTGGGTGCAGGCTCGCAGGCACCTCCGGAGGGACCGTGAGACAGTCTCCGTCTCCAACAGGAATTCCGTCTCGCTGCTTTCCTCTCTACCTGCCTCACCACCCCCCTACCTACCTACCTGCTGGCGCTTTATTGAAATTAAACGCTGACTGACTCGGCCACGTCTGAAGCCGGGCCAGGAGGCGGAGAAGGGGGTTAGGAGAAGCACCGGACAGCGCACCGCCCACCATCGCCCCCGCACCCATCAGTCACCTTGTGATCTCCCATGCAGACGTTGGGCCCGATGTGGTCGTAGGTGACAACCTTCTCCTCGCTCTCCGACTGGGAAAAGCAAACAGAGGAAGAGATGTGGGAGGCGGAAACAGGGGGCTTCCTGGGGAGCAGCGGAGATAGCCCCTGTGGCTGTGGGACCCTCCGCCACCCTGCCCACTCCTCCAGGGGGCCGCAGCCGGCTCAGAACCGCCAGTGAGCAGCTGGCCCCCAGGAGGGAGCGGCTGGAGGCGGCCGGGCAGCACTCAGCCCCTGCTCACAGGGTGGGAGGGGTCTGGTCTCAAGAGGGCGGCAACCTTCCTTGGGGGCTGGAGGCGGCGTTCCCTGGGTGCTGGCCTGGCCTCTGCTTACGGCCATCAGGGCAGATGGGAGCTCTTTCCAGCTGTGCCCCTGGCACCAAAGAAGCCACCTGGTCCCCGTTTTCCCCCTTGGCATTTGTTTCTGACCCAGAACTCCCTGTTCAGAGGAGAAGAGATGCCCCTGAATGCTACGGCACCACGCCCAGCCACTAGAGCGGGGCCGCATGCACAGGCCTCCCACCTGCCAGCCTGCGGGTGCTGCCCAGGGTGTGCCACTGGCGGTCAGTTCTGGCTCCAGCTGGGCAGGGCTTTCACTGCCGCGACTGAAGCCTCTGAGACTATAAACTGAATTATCCTTAATGCAGTAGGAAGCGTAAGGTCAGCTTTACTTTCCAGTGTGGTTGCCTGCCAGGAACTGCGACAGCAGATGCCTTGCACACCCATGGCGGGCACAGCGCCTCCCTGGAGTGGGAAGCATTCATCAAACGCTGCGTGGTAATTTACAAAGGCAGCATAAAATTGTGGATTTCCAAGTGCATAACCGCGAGACAGATAAACAGCGAGCTCTGCACACCTCCCTGCGCATCCATCACGGCAGCCGCCCCCTCTGTGTTCGGGGCAGGAAGCAGAACCGACATGATGCCGAGCTGACCAAGCATGGCATGATGGATGACGCCGTGGAAATGCAGCAAGGTGGCTGCTGGGCTGCTGACGCCCACCACCGCGGGAGCCCCAGGGGAGGGCCCGCTGGGGCAGTCCCAGCCAGGAAGGCTCCGGGCCCTCCCCACGAAGGGCCACCCAGCCAGGCTCCGTCCCCGCAAGTCTGCAGCATCAAACCTCCAGCCCTGGCGTGGAGACGAGGCCGTGCGCGGGTGGCAGTCTCCCGTCCGCTTTCCTGGACCCTGCAGCCCCGGGCGCCTGCTGATGCCAGGCACTCTGGCTGTCCCGGTGGCTTCACTGCAAGATGCCTTTTCCCTGGAAGACGACCCTCACCTCCTTTCTGCCCCGAGGCGCCCGCTCTGGCCGTAGCTCTGGGCTCCGCTGGCCCAGTGCGCTCAGAGCTGGCAGGTGTGACCCAGCGTGTCCACTGTCCACTCTGCTTCCTCACACCCCATCACGGAGCCCCCGGGGCAGGCCCGGAAGAGCGTGGGGCTGAGTCTGAGGCCACACGTGTGTGCAGGGTCTGTGTAGTCAGGGCCCGTCTGTCCCGTGCGGCTTATGTCGTAAAGCCTGCTCGTGGGAGAGCCCACGGCCCGTCCTCCATGCTGGGCTCTGGGGCCTGCCCGCCAGTTGTCCGGCTGGCCCCCAGGCCCTGTTAGGCGCACTCACTGCAGATCCCATGCACTCAGCCTGGTCCAGGAGGTCTCTCCCCAGGAGCTGGCTCGAAGCAGGGCATCCAGGGCCACCTGCCCTGGAAAGGCCAGCAGGATCTTCCATAGGGGGGCCACCGGGGCGCTGGCGGGAGTTGGCATGCACCCAGCTCACCCCAGAAGCTCCGCCCTCCCAGCTGCACCTCTGGATGAGGGTCTGGGCCCCGGGGGGGCAGATGGGACCCCTCATAACAAGTGCAGGGGCCGTGCAGGGTGGTGACAGAGCCCTGGATGTCCTGGACTGAGGGCGGGGGACCAGCCGCCCCCTCCTGACTGGCTGCCCATGTCACTCAGAGGCCGAACTGCTGCCCTCATGAATCAATGCACTTCATTATTGTATTTTTTCACTGATGGTGTTGACAAAACCAGTGCAGATATTGATTCTTGAGAGCAGTCCTTCTGTGTTAAATGTGGGCATTGAAAACCCCAGGAATCAAGAGTCTACAGGAACTGGAGACCCCGCCCCCCGCCCTCCGGCCCCCGGCCCCAGCACTGCACGCAGCCTCCAACCCCTGGCGTTTGTGTGACTCAGCTCAGATTTACAACTTAAGGAAATAGGACGACTTCACTGCTCAGGAGCTCTTTCGNCCTGTCTCTTATACACATCTCCCCGCCCCCCGCCCTCCGGCCCCCGGCCCCAGCACTGCACGCAGCCTCCAACCCCTGGCGTTTGTGTGACTCAGCTCAGATTTACAACTTAAGGAAATAGGACGACTTCACTGCTCAGGAGCTCTTTCGAGGACAAGAGCCCATTGACTTCTCCGAGCACGCAATAAACTGAAACGACTCCTGACGCCCTGGCGACCGACCATTTACGCTGTTTTGACTCCAGAACCTGGGCTATGTCCCAGCCCGAGGACGGGAGGCAGGAGGGCGCCTCCAGCCCGGGCCCGACCCCCAGCCAGCCCCCCAGGCTTCACTCACCCTCAGGACCAGCTCCTTGGCCGATGGAGACATGAGGACGCGGTCACACCAGGCGGGGCAGCGGGTGTTCATGTACTGCCGGCCCTGGCTGCAGTCCTCGCTGTACGGGTAGCTGGGGAGACAGGACGGGGCAGTGGTCAGCAGCTGCGCGCCAGCCCCCCCAGCCCCTCCTCCACGCGGGCCCCGCACCCCAGAAAGGCCCAGCTTGTCCGGGGGATGGAGAGGCAACAGAAGCTTCTGGCAGCGGGTGTTCATGTACTGCCGGCCCTGGCTGCAGTCCTCGCTGTACGGGTAGCTGGGGAGACAGGACGGGGCAGTGGTCAGCAGCTGCGCGCCAGCCCCCCCAGCCCCTCCTCCACGCGGGCCCCGCACCCCAGAAAGGCCCAGCTTGTCCGGGGGATGGAGAGGCAACAGAAGCTTCCAGATCCGAGCCCTGCACCGTCCCTCCCAGCACTTCAGATAAACCCCCCAAGGACGCGGCTGTCTTCTCAATGTGGTTTTGCTTCCGGACACAGCCTAAAGCACAGAACTGCACCGATGTCTGCGGCTGGCTGGCAGACCCGTTCCTTCCCCCTCAGCACATGTCCTGTGCCCCCGTGTGTGGGAGCCCTGGACCAGCTGCACAGACAAATGTCCTGGCCGGGCACACAGCCTTCTTGGTCGAATGTCACCATTTTATATTTACCATTACAGACAAGAACCTACGCATGGTCCCACTCTGATCGGGGACCACGGAGAAGTCCAAGAAGCACTTCCTGACCGTTAATATGAAGGCGGGCCTGTCCACTGCAGGGAGGTGGCCCCCGTGGCCCCATCTTTGCGATGCATGCTGTCCCTGTGTTATACGCATTTTTGTTTCTCACAAAAGTGAGCCTGGAGCTTTTCCCATAATCATCTGTCCTGTAAAAGCATCTCGCCCCACGCAGAGCGCTTGTCCACACTTGGGAAGGCCTGAGGCCCTCTGGGGAGTTGGCCACTCTGCCTGGGCGGAGCCAGATGTGCGTGGCCCAGTGTGTTGGCCACGGTTGCCCTGGGGCACATACTCGGGCGGAGCCCTGCGCAGGGGCTCAGCAGCCCACTCCCAGCCTGGGTGCCCGGCCACAGCCAGCCGTCCGGGACCCTGTTTCCTGTTTGCTCCCATACCCGTTTCAGCAGCAAGCACCTATCCACTGTTGGAGGCGTTTTGGTTACTCCTAGGTTTGGGGAGTTCTCGGCTGTGATGAGTGGACCCCCAGGGGCCCAAGACCCTGTTGGGGGCTGGAAGGTAAACTCCGTGTTCGTGGTCACACAGACATGCGACCTGCTGTTGTGCCGGTGCCGCACAGCGCACAGGCAGAGCCCACAGGAAGGATTCCCTGGACTGGGTCTCGGCCCGGTGGGAGGAGTAGGGAGCACGTGAAGGTGGGNAAGGTAAGCTCCGTGTTCGTGGTCACACAGACATGCGACCTGCTGTTGTGCCGGTGCCGCACAGCGCACGGGCAGAGCCCACAGGAAGGATTCCCTGGACTGGGTCTCGGCCCGGTGGGAGGAGTAGGGAGCACGTGAAGGTGGGACCCTCAGACCTCAGGGAAGGGAGGTTTGGAAGGGGCTGTCCTGAGGGCAGGGGTCTGGACAGGGCTGCGTGCGGGGTGAGAACCTTCCACATCATGGGAAGCCACTGCTGCACCTCAGTGGGAGAGCCCGCTAAGCCGTCTCACTCACACCCTTGGATCTTTGTTTTCAAGCCAATGACAGTGTGGCTTGGAGTATGTTCACAGCTGGGATGATGAGGGCGGAGGTGCAGAGAGGCTCTGAAAACCAGGTGTGCCAGCCAGAGAATGCCACTTAGTATCCCCTATTGCCACAGCATCCCCTGTCTGCTGGCACCAGGAACGCCCATGGCGTGCGATTCCCTGGCTGACAAGCTGGATGCCCTGGGGTGGCCACTGCCCCCCGCCCCCTGCCCCCAGGAGATGCCGAAGCTGGAGAGCCAGTGGGGCACAGGCCGCCTCCACGAACGCCGAGAGCCCGCGGTCCCGGAGCCCACGAGCTCTGTCCTGACCACCTGGCCCAAGCAGCACAGTCAGGATGAGGCAGGCCTGGTGAGTGCGCAGGGGAGCCAGCGCGGCCCTTCTCTGCGACAACCCTGGACGTGGCTTCCCTCCCTGGCCAGTGCTGCTTCTGGACAGATCCCCACGGGTTCAGCCACGACAGAAGCAGCAGAGCCAGGAGGTTCCGCCTTTTAACCAGAAAGAGGGCAGTGTGGTAGAGCCCAGGCACAGGATGCCCTGAGCGGGCAGATGTGCCTGAGGACATCCCTGAATACCTGGCAGCACACCCATCTGGGCACACACCCACCCAGGTACACACCCACCGAGGTACACAGCCTCCAGGTACATACCCATCAGGTACACACCCAGGCACACATTTACCAGATACACTCCCAGGCAACACACTCACCCAGGTACACACCCTAGCCATACATCTAGGTAACACTCCCAGGGAAGGCATATACCTAGGAAACACACATGTATACACATACACACATGAGCTTTGTACCACAGACACAAAAACTCATGAACACATCATGCACACACCCGCACGTAAAAATCTATACACACCAATACCTGTCTGCTCATATGTGAAACACCACGCACATGCACACACACACACACACCTACGCAACGCACACCTGTACACATGTATTCACACGCACACACCACACACAGGCCCAGGTATACATGTACCCAAGCACATGTGCACACACAACCCACACCCCACCCCACCAGACACGCTGCATACACCCATGCACACATACCCACCTATCCACACCTGTGCCTGTATAACCATGTTTGCAAACACACATGTGCGTCCACACCATGTACATACACTCACACCTGTGCACAGCCACACTCGTGCCCTATGGATATCACATGCACACATGCAGACATATGCATGCACAAACACATGCAACCAGTCTGTAACCAACCACATGCCTCCTGAACACACACCCACACAAGTACATGCCTGCACACACGTGCACTCACACCCATGCGGGGGCCACATCAGGCACACGTGATGACACGGTGCACACAGTGAACACACCCATGTACGACCCTCTGTGCACACCCCCTACATGTGTGCACAGGAGCTCGCGCCTGCACACAGACAGGCAGCACTCCTGGGGCCACTCATTTTCAGAGAAAACGTCTGGGCACCAAATGGTCACCGTCTCTAACCACGTCCCTACGGCTGCTCCTGCTGGCACGTTCCCGGTGTTGGGACAGCTCTCCAGACACGGGGCTCTGAGTGCTACCCAATGGTCAGGAACATGGTTTTAAACATGAGGGCACAAAATGGAGGGGATGAGGGTGACCCAGGCACTGGAGGAGGGGAAGGTGGGTAGTAGGGGAGGGGATGATAAGGTAGTGGGGAAGGGGGAATGACCCGGGCAGTGGGGAAGGGGCGGGTGACCTGGGCAGTGGGGGAGGGGGGTTCACTTGGGCACTGGGGAAGGGGTTGATGACCCGTGCTGTGGTCGGGGGGTGGGTGACCCGGGCAGTGGCCTGGATGGCCTTGCCTTGGAGACCCGGGCCTTGTATGCAGGCTGGGAGGGCAGGGGCTGGGAGCGGGGACCCTCAGCTCAGGAAGCTCACGGCTTAGTCTGTAAACTGTGACCTTTCCCACTTCAGAGAACCTGAAATGCTACTTCCCAGTTAAACGGAGGAAGTCTGACCCCTAGACCGATGGGCCTCCCAGTGGCCCCCACGCCCTGTCCCACCCAGACCACTTCCCCTCAAGGGGCAGCCCCAACTCCAGCCAGAGAAAGGTCTCTGGCCGAGACGTGCTTGCAGGGACAGGACGCCGTTCCTGGAGAGCTGGCAGGGCCCTAACACACCGACCAGGTCACAGGACGTCCTTGATTCCAGGACAAGGGCAGGATGTCTCAGGCCGCACGAGCCCGGCAGGCCCAAGGCAGCTGAGCCCCAGAGGGCAGGTGACCTCCGGGTGCCCACAGCGCGGGCACCGCCCTGGAGTTCCTCCCACTTGGCACCAAAGTATCCCCACTCCCAGCCTACCCGCAGGATCTCACAGACCAGGCCACGCCCCTCATGGGGGCCACGCCCCTCATGGGGGCCACGCCCTCCTGGGGGCCACGCCCNGTGCCCACAGCGCGGGCACCGCCCTGGAGTTCCTCCCACTTGGCACCAAAGTATCCCCACTCCCAGCCTACCCGCAGGATCTCACAGACCAGGCCACGCCCCTCATGGGGGCCACGCCCCTCATGGGGGCCACGCCCTCCTGGGGGCCACGCCCCTTCCCAGAGCCCATCCCTGGGGCCTGGCTGAAGGGTGTGCAGGCCGACGGATACCTCCCAGCCCTGAAATGCCTGTCTCTGCTGCCTGGGGGATGGGGGCTTGTCCCTCGGCCACCTGGGCGGACCACAAGGTCCTGGGGCTCCTGGGGGGCCCATCCCCCCCGTGCCTTCTGCGCTCTGTGCCTGGCTGAAAGTCCAGGCTGCAGGGTTTGGAGAAGCTCAGGGACAGCCACCTGCTTGGGCTGCTGGGGAGGTGTATGCCCACAGTTCCTCCTCCCGGCCAGGCCGCAGCCCTGAGGGAGGCGTGCGGACCCTGGTCAAGCGGGAGAGATGCCCGGGACCCCCGCACCACCCCCGGAGGACGGGGGAAACCGGTCCCTCAGGACGGCCTCAGCTTCCAGCGTCCTTGGTGGCACGTGTCACCGCACACTTCATGTCGTTTCGGCAGCGTCCGAGCCCGAGGGCGACGCGGTGGGGCAGCTCCTGGACGCGCTACTGAGGCCGCCCACTCAGGCCCAGCTGCCGAGTCACGGGCTCCAGGGCATCGGAGCTGCTGCTGGGTGCCTGCCAGGTCCCCGGGGGCCACATCCCTGCCTCTCTGGCCCCTGCACCTCGAATCACTGGTCTGGGCGCTGATGGTGAGCGGCAGGCACCCAGACATCTCAGCCAGTCTGGACTCACAAGGAGTCCCAGGTGCAGCGGACGTCTGACCTCCGGAGTGAGGCTCAGGAAGCAGGGTGAGCTTCACGGGGAGCCAGGGAGGATCTCTGACGTGGATCTGACGTGTTTACCTCCCATGAGGCCTGGCACAGACGGGGGTGGGGGGGCAGACAGTGCTCTCAGCCCCACCCGCAGCACCCCGCTCCCTGAGTCCCTGAACCTGCCCAAGGCCCATTTTCTCCCAAGTGGTAAGAATTCCCACTTGGCATCTGTAAAAGGGCAGGGACGGGGGGAGCAGCCGTAGGGGGCATCCGTGTCCTCCAGATGGGCCTGGGGTGGCTGAGAGGGCTGAGTGTCCTCGGCCATTTCGTAATCAGTTCTCTTTCCCCACACCCCCACCCAGCCCCTCTGCAGCCCCGTGGGTCAGGGAGGAGCATGCTGCTACTGCTGCAGATTTCAAGATTCTGTAAACACCAGAGCAAAACACCACGAAAGCTCACATACCCAAGAAAGACAGAACCAACAACCGCGTCCCGACGGCCCCAGAAAGATCCAGAGCTTGGAGCTGCCTCAGTGGCCCTTCATAGGCGCCTCTGGGAGGCTGTGTCGGCACCGAGGGGAGCAGCCCCTGCCACGCTCTCCAGGCTGGGGAGGGGGCAGGAGGAGGCACGGGGGAGCACAGAAGCACGGACAGAGGTTCCCTGCGGGCCAGCAAGTGGGCGGTCCTTACCTGGGAGGGAACGAGATGTCCAGTTCATACAGCCTGTCCTTAAACACAGACAGCTCTTTGTCGAATTCTAAGAGCTGAGGAAAAGAAAGAAGGTAAGGGTCACCTGGGCTTGCGCTCCTGGGGGCACTGGCCAGCCTGGGCAGGGACACCGTGACTTGAGACCCCAGCACCCGCCCTGCACACCAGCTGGGCCGTGAGCGAGGACTGCCCAGGCGTGTGGCCGGACGGTCCTGCAGGCCCCGGGGTGAGGGCCGGTGCTGACCAGCCAGGGCCAACTCGCCCCGCTGAGCACGCAGGGTGCGGCCACAGCCACGCTGGAGCCACTCTGAGGTGCCCTCGCCCAAAGGCAGGGTCCAGCTGCAGGGACGCTGTTCCACCCCAGTGGAGCTGCACTCTCGGGCGCAGGCCTCGCCTGGAGGATGACAAATGGCACTGGCCTGGTGGGCTCCTCAGAGCCTGTCCACGGGCACTGCGCCTCCAGGAGGCTGGCCCTGCGGCCACGCGCGCCCTGGGCACGTGGTCACCACTTACGCCCTCGGCAGCATGGGGGAGCGTGGCATCGCACAGGCCCGAGGCCACACGGGCCCCTCACCTCCCGCCATCCCAGCCCTGCGATCTGCACGCCGTGTGTGCACAGCAACCCTGGGCGCCAGGCTCCACCTGAGCCCCTACAGGGGGCTACCCGCAGAGCCCTCGGGCAGCAGGCCAGCCCTCAGCCAGGCCGCTCTCCTCGGGTGAGTCAGAGGGAAGCAGGCCAAATACCTCCCGGCAGGAGCTCCTGGGGGTTTTACGGGGGTGGGGGGACCGAGGCTCCTTTTGCACAAACAGGACACCTCAGACAGCCGCCCGATCCCAGTGGCCACCAAGCGTCAACCCTGCCGGGTGAGGCTGGAGGCTGGGTCCCACGGCTGCCACCATGAGGCTACATCTGCTAAGAGGCACCAGTGGCAAACCTTGCCCCACTCAGCACCCATGGTGGCCCTGCGGGGGGCCTAGGGGTGCAGGGCCAGAAGTGGGGTGCAGAGAGGGTTCGGGGGGAGGGGAGGTCCAGGGTGGGGGCTGTGTGGGGTGGGCGCATGGGGCCAGAGCCCCTCAGCTCCCAGGCACAAGCAGCCTCCTGACCCCACCTCCAGGGAGCAGCCTGGGCCAAACGGCTTCTGGAGGGTTCCGGAGTTGGTGTTTCAGGGTGTCTGGGGTGGGGAGCAAGTCTCCAGGGAGGGCGAAGCATGAGCGTGGGGCCTGGACCAGCTCTGAGTTCACACAGGTGTGCACACACGTGTGCCTGGAGACACCCTCATGGCACACTCGAAGGACGCACCCCCACAGGGAGACGGCAAGCGTGTCATCCACAGCCTCCCAAGCGTGCATGCTCAGCCTTCGCAGCTCAGGAGGACGGCCCTGACCCCCGCAGAGTCTGCCAGCATCGTGGCTCATCGCCCCCGGAGGCCCGCAGCCAGCATCCTTCGGTGGGGGTCCGGCGCTGGGGTTGCTCTCAGTCTTGGCGTTTAGTGTCCTGCTCCGGACGCCCCCAGCTCGAGGACCGCGCCTTCCACCCCCGCCAGCTCCAAGCGTCCTTCCCGTGTCCTGCCCACGGCCCACCACACCAGCACCATGCCTGGCCCGCTCCGTCCGTCTGGACACTCTGCTCCCTGGGGGGGACTCTCCACTCCCTGGCTGCTGCGAAAGCCGCTTGTGTGTCTTCATCTGCCTGGATTCTTGAGCGTATGGTGCTTGTGTTTCTGATTCTTTCTCTGTTTCCTTTAAACAGTCTCAGAATTTTTATCAAGCATTCCGTGATCTGACCTCTTGGACTCTCAGTACCGTGGAGGGCTCCCCGCCCCGTGTCCACGGGAGGCCGGCACGCCGTGTTTCAGGAATGGTATTGCATTTCTGTTGAAATGGTAATCTGTATCTCTTTGAGATTTTTCACAGCCTGATAACCAATTTCACATGTATCTTAAACATTCTTCTTGATTACAAAGTGAGGAACAGCGTAGGGCGTGTGTGGACAATGATGAAGCGGCCGGCCGGCCGTATCCGTCAGGCACGTTTCGGGCCGAGCACCTTCCTCTGCTGCTGTAGAGGCGCGGCGCTGATGAAGGGGAGAGGCTGGAAAATCGATGCAGCGGAGCCGGAGCAGGTGCGACACACACAGAAAACGTCTCCATCCGGCAGGCCGAGCGCCAGGAACACTCCCTCGCCTGCCCTGGGACAGCCGCGGAGAATTTAATCTCTCCAAATCCTCACCAGGGCACTCCATCCTGCCGCCCTGACAGCCACACTTATAATTAATTATACAATTTCGATGGGGATATCGACTAAACAAAGCTATAAATCATAGAAAAAGTCAATAGGCATGGACACAGTCAATCATGTCCCGGCCGATGATTACTACTCTTAAAATACAATAATTATTTTCAGAGCCAGCTTGAATTAAATTTCTGTCAGGTGGGAACAAGACCAGTGGTTGATCAAGGATGCGATGGACCCGGGGCCGCGGCTGAGCTGCACATCCATCCTGGTGGGCGTCTTACCCTGAAGGTGAGCGCTTGTCCAGAGGCCCCTGGGGGTCTGCATACCCACCTCCTGCTGCTGCTGCTGCTGCTAAGTCGCTTCAGTCGTGTCCGACTCTGTGCGACCCCATAGACGGCAGCCCACCAGGCTCCCCCGTCCCTGGGATTCTCCAGGAAAAGAACACTGGAGGGGGCCGCAGTTACTGTGGAGCCGGCCCTGCACCGGGAGGTATGAAGCCTCCGCCCCCAAGCTTCCTGACCCAACACAGGGGCCCCCCAGAAACCCTTGTGGAGGCCTCACCTCTGCTTCGCCTCCATCACGTCCTTTCATCCTAGGGGCAGACTCAAACTTCTCCCAGATATTCACATTAATTTTCCTCCACGTTGAAAGAGCACAGTTTCACAGGGCAAATTAGTCCGGAAATAAAAATTACGTCTAAGGTGACGTCTACCGTTTCCAGGTGGTGACACGCTTCCTAGGCAGCGAGGGAGGCCAGTGGGGCTCTGGGCCCAGGGGCGCCGTGCCTCTGCCCATCCCCCACGCTGTGGGACGCAGGAGGAGCCCACCTCCCTGGGCCCCCAGGGTCCCCGGGGAGCCAGCTGTGCACTGGCTGTGGGCCGAGTGTCCAAGGACTCCAGGTGGGAAGCAGCGGCAGGGGAGGCTCGCGAGCGCCTGGGGCCGGGGTGCACCCGTGCGGTGGGGGAGGCGGCCCTGCAGAAGAGCACTGGGCCCCCACAGTGGGCTCAGAGCTGGGCCCGAGCAGATAGCCATGTGACTGGGCCTGGCTGAGCTCCAGGCCAGGAGGGAACGGAGGGGCTGGGGTGCAGGAAGGAGGCGGAGGCAGGGGCTGGGGGGCAGACGAGGTGGTGGAGAGGCCAGGCCCCAAAGCCAACGGACATGAGAGGTGAGGGGTCCCGGCGGGTGATGGGGGCTTCCCAGGGGCGGGCAGGCAGGGCATGGGGGCTCTGTGCAGGGACTCGGGACTGGCAGGGTCTGCCGGACAGCTGGACAGTCTCCCATCCAGACAGGTGTGCCCCACTCTGGGTGCAGACGGTGGACCCTGCTCAGGGAGGCACAGAGCCCCCGTGGGGCCTGAGATGTGATGCAGAGGTGCTGCCCAGAGTCTGCGGGTGACCGGGCTGCCCAGGGTGCCCGGAGCACAGAGGGCTGAGTCGGGGTGGAGGGACAGACAGGGCCTGAATCCGCACACGGTTCCGGCCTTTGGGATGAAGACGGCCCTGAGAGGTCACAGGGGTCTTGGTGGGTAACTAGGAGCTAAAAGTGGGGACCACGGTACAGACAGTGCCTCACCAGGGTGGGGCGAGCAGCCAGGGCCTCAGGAAGTGGGGGGCACAGGGCACATCTGGGCAGGGGAGGCTGCCTGCAGGCGTGGCTGATCTGCTGATAACACACAGGCGCCAGAGGAATGGGTCAAAGCAGGTCCAGCTGACGTTCACACCACGGGGCAGCCCCTAGCCCAGCCCTCCCGTTGCCCCTGTGCAGGCAGTCTGTGCAGGGACCTGCTCACGGGGCGGGGGGTGAGCTGCAGGGGTCTGTTCACATGTACTTCGCTCTGTACACGCACACAAGCACACATGTACTTCACTTTGCACACACACACGTGTACTTCTCTCTGCACACACGTGTGCACATCCCTGCACACACGTGTACTTCACTCTGCACACACACGAGTGGTTCACCACACACACACACACACACACACACACACACACACACACTCACTGGGCTGGTGGCAGAGGATGTCCCTGTCTGACAGTCTTTCCTGTCAAGACAGTCTTTCCTCTTTCCCGAGGAAGCCCAGGTCTCAGTGGGTGGGCCCTGAACAGAGGGTCTGCACCCAAAGCTGTCAGCCCTCTGCCTCTCACCTGGGGGGGGCCGTCCCCAGGGCTATGGGCCATGCTGCCCGTCAAAGACAGTGAGGCAGGCGGCTGCAGCCTGGCCAGAGGCAGGAGGCACACCAGGCAGGGCCCAGCCAGAAGGGATGGGACGGCCGGGGGTCAGCACTGCCTGGAGCAGCGGCGGGAGATCAGCCACACACCCCACGGCGGGACTCACCGCAGTGCCGTTGTCGTCCCGGAAAACCTCCTGGTTGAAGTAGTCGAAGAGCTTCTTCTCCAGCTGGAGCATCACCTGTTGGGGGTGGGGCGTCAGAGCAGGGGGCCCCTCCCCAGGGCAGGGCCAGGGGGGCATCAGAGCAGGGGGCCCTCCCCAGGGCGGGCCCCCCTCCCCAGGCCAGGTCACTGGGTGCAGAGGGGCGAGAGCAGGTGGGCCCCCTTTCCAGGGCAGGGCACTTCCCCAGGGCGGGGCCACGGGGGGCGGGTCAGAGCAGGGGGGCCGCCC
>SJYX01005422.1:28163-40495 GCA_006410675.1 Oreotragus oreotragus
CCATGGACGGGGCCAGCGTGCTAACCTGTCTCTTATACACATCTAGATGTGTATAAGAGACAGGGTCAGAGCAGGGGGCCCGCCCCAGGGCGGGGCCACGGGGGGCGGGTCAGAGCAGGGGGCCCGCCCCAGGGCGGGGCCACGGGGGCGGGTCAGAGCAGGGGGCCTCCCCAGGGCGCCTGCCGCACCCTCCGCGCTCACCTTTCGGTCGTTGTCTGACTCTCGGAATATTAGCTTCACGACTTCGTTGGTGTCCGCAGCCCGGACTGTCTGCATCGTGGCCTTTGTGCAAAGAGTCTGGGGAAGACACGGAGGAACTAGGTCTGAGACCTGCCACCTGGCCGCCTGACCTGGTCCCTCTGCCCTCGCTGTCCAGCTGGGCTGGGGTTCCCTCCTGCCGAGCTCCCGGCCGGCCCCTCTGCCCTCCGTCTAGGCTGCTCTGTGGACCCAGGGGCCCAGGAGGCCCCCATGGCCACTACGGTGAAGGGCAGCCAGGCAGGACCTGGAGGGAGGCAGGGAGGCAGAGGCCGTGGGGGACGCAGAGGGACGGGGCCAGGCCTCCCAGCAGGTACACCTGGTCGTGCCCCACCCTGGGCATGAGGCAAGGACAGGCCACAGCAGGAAGGTAACCCTCCCCAAAGTCAGGACGAACCCGGAGCCTGGCCCGGGGGCAGCAGCACAGCGCTGGCTAGACCCACGTACAGTGGAGAGAAAGAACCGCTCGGGAGGGGCTGAGAGATGCCAGGCTTGGAGAAGTGCTGGCGAGGACTCGGGCCATGCGCCTCCCTTCAGAAAAGTCCGTCCGCAGGGCCCAGAGAGGCTGCAGGGGCCAGGGGCCACAGCAGATTTTGCTTTGTGTGTAAGTTATACCTCGATAGAACTATTTTTTTTTTTTCCGAATTCCAGAGCAAGCAGAGCCCCTCGGGCCCCAAGAGGTGAGCCCGTGAGTGTGGCCCTACAGAACCCGCTCTGATCTCTGCCAGACAGAGGGGGCGAGAGGCAGACAGCCAGCCCCGCACCGAGGATGAGGGTCCACCGCCTGGGGGTCATCCAGGAGCTGATCAGGGGTGTCCTGGTCAGAGGAAAGCCTGACCTGGGGGGTCTCTGTTCTGGGGGGATCTCTATTACAGGTCGAGAAGCGCTTTTGGGGAAAAGTGTGTGGTAAGCTTTGGTGTGCGGAGGTCGGGGCACACCAGCCGTTTCCTCACTGCAGTCACTGAGTTTTTAGGTGATGAGGAAAAGCGGTGAGAACCCCCTATGTGTGCACTCCAAGAGACAGCAGGCGTCACAGCAGCGTCGCAGCCTGCGTTTACGACGTCCTGCTAGGCTTTAGACCAGTTATGGCTATGATTCTGAAGACCCTGCTTCTGTCTGCACCCAGCATGCTGGACCGCAGGAGGGGGTCCTCTGCACCCCAAGTTTCCAAAGGACCCACAGAGGTCAGGCAGGCGGGTGCCTGCGGTTGGCATTCGGAATGTGCAGCGTGTACAGTGGGGCACGCCTGGGGCTGGGGTGTCGGGGAGGCCGTGACGGAGCTAACAGAGCAGGGAGCCTGGCCGGGGCCCGCGCAGGCCGAGACCAGGGCTCACCCTGCCCCTGGGCCCCGCAGGGCCGCACGCGATGGGGCTGGGCTCAGCTGTCCCCAACTTATCCTGACCACATCAGGTGTTAGAGCCAGAGGGAGGCTGTTTCAGACTTGGGGGGCAGGGGAGGTGTGCCTGCCCCCCGCACCTGCTCAGGGTCCTCCCTGCGGCTCCCCCTGACCCGGAGGGGGGCAAGGGCTTAAACGAACCAGACCAGCCGCCAAGCAGCCTGGCCCCAAGGGCGGCCCCGGCTCCAGCTCCTTCCTCGCGCCTTCTCTTTTTGCTCATGTGGGACCCTGAGGACACAGCGGGTGGGGATGCTCTCGCCATGGACGGGGCCAGCGTGCCCACGGGGCCTGGCACCCTCGCGGCCGGGCCTGCCTGCCGCCAGCGTGCCCACGGGGCCCGGCACCCTCGCGGCCGGGCCTGCCTGCCGCCAGCGTGCCCACGGGGCCCGGCACCCTCGCGGCCGGGCCTGCCTGCCGCCAGCGTGCCCACGGGGCCCGGCACCCTCGCGGCCGGGCCTGCCTGCCGCCAGCGTGCCCACGGGGCCCGGCACCCTCGCGGCCGGGCCTGCCTGCCGCCAGCGTGCCCACGGGGCCCGGCACCCTCGCGGCCGGGCCTGCCTGCCGCCAGCGTGCCCACGGGGCCCGGCACCCTCGCGGCCGGGCCTGCCTGCCGCCAGCGTGCCCACGGGGCCCGGCACCCTCGCGGCCGGGCCTGCCTGCCGCCAGCGTGCCCACGGGGCCCGGCACCCTCGCGGCCGGGCCTGCCTGCCGCCAGCGTGCCCACGGGGCCCGGCACCCTCGCGGCCGGGCCTGCCTGCCGCCAGCGTGCCCACGGGGCCCGGCACCCTCGCGGCCGGGCCTGCCTGCCGCCAGCGTGCCCACGGGGCCCGGCACCCTCGCGGCCGGGCCTGCCTGCCGCCAGCGTGCCCACGGGGCCCGGCACCCTCGCGGCCGGGCCTGCCTGCCGCCAGCGTGCCCACGGGGCCCGGCACCCTCGCGGCCGGGCCTGCCTGCCGCCAGCGTGCCCACGGGGCCCGGCACCCTCGCGGCCGGGCCTGCCTGCCGCCAGCGTGCCCACGGGGCCCGGCACCCTCGCGGCCGGGCCTGCCTGCCGCCAGCGTGCCCACGGGGCCCGGCACCCTCGCGGCCGGGCCTGCCTGCCGCCAGCGTGCCCACGGGGCCCGGCACCCTCGCGGCCGGGCCTGCCTGCCGCCAGCGTGCCCACGGGGCCCGGCACCCTCGCGGCCGGGCCTGCCTGCCGCCAGCGTGCCCACGGGGCCCGGCACCCTCGCGGCCGGGCCTGCCTGCCGCCAGCGTGCCCACGGGGCCCGGCACCCTCGCGGCCGGGCCTGCCTGCCGCCAGCGTGCCCACGGGGCCCGGCACCCTCGCGGCCGGGCCTGCCTGCCGCCAGCGTGCCCACGGGGCCCGGCACCCTCGCGGCCGGGCCTGCCTGCCGCCAACGTGCCCACGGGGCCCGGCACCCTCGCGGCCGGGCCTGCCTGCCAGTGCCAGAGGCCTCTCCCCATCAGGGGTGTGGGAGGCAGCCCATGGGGTCCTCGTCTCTGCCCAGATCACTCGGCTTCTGAGACTTTCGGGGATTAAACTTTGTCCCGTCAAACGGAAAATGAACTGGACTTCAAATGGAAAATTTCTGGACAGCAGCTTCCTGAAGTTGTGAAGCCCAGCCCGGCAGGGCCTCAGGTGCCCCAACCCTGGATGTGGACCCGCGGGAAGGACAGCCGGCAGCCCCCCCAGAAGGCCAGCCGCACGCTGTGGCCCGCGAACGGGACACAGCTCTGCAGAGCTGGGGTCCCTCCACTGCCCAAAACGGAGCCGTGTGTCTGGAGAACGCGGGGCCACCATGCCCTGTCCCACCCCAGCTCTAGCTCCGTGGAGAGAGGGCGACCCCCTCCAGCAGGTTCAGCCACTGAGGGACGGGCCTCCTGCTCGCCCGGGGAAGAAGGCGGCACTGGTCTGAAGAAAGCGCAGGTCCCTGCTGCAGGCCGGCCCTTCCGGACACTTACAGGCGGGGTCCGGGGTTGGAGGAGGCTGGCCGCGGAGGCCGGGCTGGTGGGTGGGCTCTGTGTGTCCTGCTCTGGGGCTTTCATGCCCTGACAACCTCACGCAGGAAACATGCAGACCCTCTGATAGCGTGAAATCGGAAACAAAGCCGGGCCACAAAGAGGCCAACTGGTCGTGGCCGGCGTCCCCTCTCCAGCAGCCAGCACGCTCCAGGGCCAGCCCAAGGGGCTGCAGGAGAGAGTGTGGACAGGAGGTCCATCTCGGAGGCGCTGAAGCTGGTGCAGGAGGCCCGTCCCAGGGGCGCTAAAGGTAGTGCCCACAGCGTGAGGACCCTCGGCTGGCCGCCCACCGCACGGCCGCTGGCACTTGGGGGCCCCTCCACAGGGAGGCCCATCCTCGCCCCACCTGGGGAAGGACAGCAACCTCACTCTGGGGGCCCCGCTCTCGGGAGCGAGCGGCTGGCCTGGGCAGCGTTTCAGGCGCAGCGAGTGAAACTGGAGAGGCCCAGACCTCGGAAGAGGTTCCGTGTTCCCCTTGGGACTGAGCATCCCAGCCCCTACCCGCCTGGAGCCCAGGGACACAGGTGTGCACACTCGGCCTTCTTGGAGGCCCCAGGCTCCGGCTGTTCATGTGGGACTGGGCTCTGGAGGACCGGTCTCCACGCCCCCACGAGCCCAGTGCCCAGACCTGCCTCTCAGGGTGGAGGGCGAAGGCCGGCCTGTGGGGGCTCTGGGCCCGACACTGGGCACTGACATGTCACGGCTCACAAAGTGCCAGAGGCCAACGGCCGGCGGCCCCATGGGTCAGGGACGCTGGCACAGCCTCGCCGGCCAGGGGGGCCTGGGTCCCAGCTGCCAGCATCTGTGGACACCCTTTCAGCCTCCCTCCTCGACACACGCACGCATACACGTGCATGTGGACGCACAGCTTCTAGGAGGCGGGGGCCCCGGTATACCTGGCCTGCTCAGGCGCAGGGGGTCTGTGGCCAGGGGCCAGGGGCCTGGGCCACGGTTGCAGCCCCTGGGGGGGACTCAAGTTGTGAAGACCGACGTCACTGGGCAGCTTCCACCGCTCAGCTGCACAAAGTGGGGCCCAGACCAGGCACTCCGAGAACAAGGAAGCCACACACCCCCCTTTCTCCTCCATGGTGTGGGCTAGGGTGTGAGGCCGCAGGAAGGGCCTGGCAGGGACCCCACCGGCAGGGATCGCCTCTGGTGACACATCCCTGGCTATCAGGGTCAGGCGGCCTGCCCAACAGACAGAGGGCACCGTCCCGGCACGGCCGAGGATTGGAGGCTGAGCAGCGCCCATGCGGGCTTCTCACCCGAGAGCACTGGGGCGGGGTCACCCTGCGTCTGGAGGGAGCCGCCCCCCTCACACCCCCATTCCATTCACTCTGACCCTCACAGTGGACACCATCTTTTCAGAGGTTTTCCTGGTAGAGCCCTGAGTCCTGGGACAACAGACATCTCTTGACTGCTGAGAGCCTCGGACCCTGAGGGCCTGAAGCCATGGACCCCGTGGGCGGGAGCCGCTGGCCGGTCCGTGGAGGCCCCGCTGTGCGGCGTGCCCACGTCAGAGGCGCCTGCACCCTCTTTGTTCTGTGCTGCCAGCTGTTCAAGACAACAATAAGCCCCATAAAGACCCTTTCATCTCTGCCCCACGACGCTCGCCGACCCCCACCCGCCCATGGCAAGGGGACAGTGCCCGCATGCGGCTGGTGGGGCAAAGCAGGGGAGCGCAGCTGACCTTTCTGGAAGGAAGCAGCTTGGGCTCATGCCCAGCAGGACTGGGTGGCCAATGGGTCTTGCTGGGGGGCCTGCCACACGCCTGGTGCGGCCTTCCCCAGACAGCAGGGCTTAGGCCTGAGGGGCAGCGGGGGGCAGGACAGGGCAGGAGGGACAGCGAGACCCTCACCACCTCCTTCTGTGACCGAGCAGGATGCCCCTGGGCCTCCCGGGACAGACCCCAGCCCTGTCCTCCACCTGCCTCTAGTTTGCAGAAAAACGTCAGCCTCCTAGGCCCTCCCCGAGTTCCAGAGAATATATTTAACCAGAGAAGTAAGAAAATACACAGACAGGCTGGGTGGGTTCGTGGGGCCTTGCAAAGGGCCAGCCTGGCTGATAACCAGGGGCGACGCCCCTCCCGGCCACGTGGGAACCCACCCTGGCTTCTGAGGTGAGGCCTGGAGCCCCGGGACTGTGAGAGCTGGGAAGGCTGCAGTCTGAGGAGCTGGGTTCCCGGGGGGGCACCTGAGCTTGTACCTGTCAGCAGCCAACAGCCGGGTGTTAAAAACTGCCGCCAGCCTCTGAAAATGCAGCCGTCACTGGGGCTGTCAGCAGTGACGGGCGGCAGCTGGGCGTGGCCGGGCTGGCGGGGACGGGAGCGCCTGGTGCTGCTATCTCTCTCTGTCACTGGCCGGCTGGGCGCCCAGCTGCCAGCTGCCACCACGCAAGGCACGGAACATGCTTCTGAGCAACCTCGCTGGCAGGGCTGTGTCGTTAATCAGTTCGGGATGTACAGCCCGTTAGACGGTGTGTGATCACCGCGTTTACTTTTGTGTATGTTTTAATTACAGCTTCGGCGCTGCCAGGCTTGATCACCGGACCATCTTCTCAGTTCTGCTCTGCAAGCTTGTTTGTATTAATTTGCATCTGAGATGTGAAGCTCTAGTTCCAGGGGGGACAGCCTTTCACTTTGCATGTCTTTCTGAGGCTGGTGCCCAGCAAGGTGCCTGAGACCCTGCGCTGCAGAGGGCCAGCGGGGCTCCACCTCGCCCTGGAGCCCCCAGCTGGCCAGTCTTCCTAGAGGCCCTGCCCGTTGCAGCCCAGTGCAGCCAGCTGCTGCCCAGCCTCACTGCTGCCTGGGACCTCGCTGCTCTGGGAAGGCTCCCCTAGAAGTTGGTGGGGTGAGCACCCAGGGGCAGGACGCCCCGGGCACCCCAGGATGCACCTGCTGCTCCGGGGCCGGGGATCAGCAACGGAAACCAGAGCCCGGCCCAGCGGGCTTCTCGTCGGGCTGGCAGAGGGGGACCAGGGCTTCCCTTCCAGGGGGTCACCTGTCACCTCCAGGTGAGAAGATGCGCCCGTGCCCTCTGCCCGCATCTCCTCTGACCTTCTCACCGGCAGGGCTGCAGTGTGGCCTGGGCTGCTTGGGGTCGCCTCGGGCCCTATGCTGACCTTGGGCAATCTGGAAACCGTCTGTGGGGTGGCCTGCCAGATGTGGGCACCGGCCTCTCCAGGAACATGGGTTGAGGCCAGCGTGGTCTCTGCTGCCCCACGACCCAGTCTGCAGACCAGACCCGGGTGTCTCTTGGGGCTCGCCGCTGGGGCTGCCCACACCCGGGGGGAGGATCAGTCCTGGCCAGGGCCCTGAGTCAAGCCCTGTGCCTGCTGTCTGGAAGCGAAGGGCAGGGGCGCGCCTCCTGGGCTGTCCTCTGTGGGGCACCCGAGCCCTGCCCCCTCCTCCTGGAGCCCCCGTTCACCGGGGCTGTGCGAGCCCCAAGAAGAGGCCCCCCAACCCTCACACGGCTCCCCGGTAACAGCCACGGAGGCGGCGAAGTCCTGGCGGTCTCGCCTGGTGCCTGGTTCTCACGCTGCCCCTCACGTCGGGAAGCCCTCCCCTCTGCCCAGCGGCCTTTCAGGAAAACCTGGGGAAGCTGTCTTTGGTTTCTTCAAGTTTCTCCAAGCAGCATCTGCAGCTAGACATCCTTTCAAAACGGCCCACTGGCCAGCAGATGCCATCAGTTCACGAGACGCTAAGACAGCAGGTGAAAGTTGAAGATCTTAGTAGGAAAGCTGCTCAAGTTAACCCAACAGTGGGAGCTTGGTCGTCTTCAGCTAACTATTTAGACCTAGGCATGCCCACAAGCATGTTTTCTGAGTTACCGACGGCATCAGCTTGGGCGGGAAGGGCAGCCTGCTCTGGCGGGAGGGCAGCAGCTTCACCAGACTCAGCAGTGGCCGTGCCCCTCTCTGGGCGACCTTGGTCCCCGCCTCCCTGCACTGGGTGGTCCCTCGGCCCTCGTGGCCCCAGACCCATCACTGCATGGGTCCCTCCGGGCCCCCCAGCACTGCGGACATGGGCCCACAGCACAGTCAGGGGAGCTCCTGATGAAGACATAGAACGCCCAACCTGGAACTCTCAGCGGAGTTACTGCCTGTTAATGGGCCACTGAGGAAGCGACGCGGGCAGGCGGGGCATCTATGGCTTTGTTAGCGGCCGGGCTACTGTCCTGCACCCGCTCTCGCACGGTCGCTGCGGGAAAGAGGCAGCCAGGGTGGGGTGCTCGGCGGCACTGGGTCTGTCTCACGAGGCAGGTCCCGGGGCAGCCAGGCCAAGGAAGCTGAGAGTGGGGGGGCCAGGGCGGGACCCGCGGGGCCGGGAGGGAAGGCCTGTGCAGGAGCTTCTGCTCCGCCAAAAACTCGGCCGCTGGTGAGAATTGTGTAGAGAGTAGCGTTTCGGGTCGTTCCTCATCCAAGTCAGCTAGGAAGGCACCCGAGATGAACACCCCTGGGCCTTCCAGGAGGGAGAGGAGGAGGGGGCCAGGGGCCTCCTGAAACCCAGGGCCTGTGGCCTTAGAGACCCTGGGGGCTTCGGGGGCCTTCAGAACAGCGTGCTGGTGCTCAGGGTCTCGCTGCAGACGCCCAGAGCAGGCAGCCCTCTGCACACGGAGGGGCCCACTTCCTCCCCGCAGCGTGGCTTTCACAACCCCTCTCTGGCTGAGCCGCCTGGTCCTTGCCCCTCTCTCCCTCATGGTCAGGGACGTGGGGCCCCGATGTCCCAAGGGTGCTGGGCTGGGCAGGCCAGGCTGCCTACTCAGGGCAAATACACAGGACAGGGTAGCCCTGCCGTGGGCAGCACCTGCCTGCCCTGGGCCAGAGCCCCCCGGGACCCCATCCAGAGCCCCCCGCGACCCCGGCCAGAGCCCCCGGGAACCCGGCCAGAGCCCCCCAGGACCCCATCCTGGCCCCCGGGCACCAGCCCTGGTCTGGCCACCGCCTCACACGGGGCCTCAGGCCAGCAGAGGGGCTGTTTCGGGCACAGAAGGCTCTTCGGGCCCAAGTACCGGCCAGACATGCCCTGGTCTGGGGGCCCAAGGTGAGACAATGTGGCTTTTCAACCCACAAAGAGGCTCCGCGGGCGAGGGCACGGCTGCGGGCGCGGCTGCGGGTGCCGGGGCCCGAGTGCCCCTCAGGGATGCATGCACACGGGCATCGCCCAGGGCTCGAAGGGGCACGCCCGGAGGATTGTGGATCCTGCCACTGACTAAGCCAACACGGGCATTCATCATTCACCTGAAAACGCCGGAGGAGTGGACGGCCTAGGCCAGCAGAGGGGCTGTTCCGGGCACAGAAGGCTCTTCGGGCCCAAGTACCGGCCAGACATGCCCTGGTCCGGGGGCCCAAGGTGAGACGGTGTGGCTTTTCAACCCACGAAGAGGCTCCGCGGGCGAGGGCACGGCTGTGGGCGCGGCTGCGGGTGCCGGGGCCCGAGCGCCTCTCAGGGATGCATGCACACGGGCATCGCCCAGGGCTCGAAGGGGCACACCCGGGGGATTGTGGATCCTGCCACTGACTAAGCCAACACGGGCATTCATCATTCACCTGAAAACGCCGGAGGAGTGGACGGCCGCTCGCCACACTCACGCGCCTGCTCCCCCCACCCCTGCCCCAGTGCTCAGATTTAAGAGGCAGTCTTCTGCAAGCGGGGGGATCATCTGTACCTGAGAGGCCAGAGGCAGACGATGGGGGACACGGTCACCCACACGCTCGCTCAGTGGGCCCACGCTGGGCAGGCTGTGTGCTGTCCCTTCCAGGCGTGGGCCTGGGGGGACTGTCACCCTCGGGCGGCAGGCAGAGTCCCCACTTCGAGGCCCCGTGGGCACCACCATCAGCCCGCAGCCCCACGAGTCGGGAAAAATGGCGACTGAGGACCAGCTCCCCCAGCCGGGACCTGACGGACCCGGGCACCTCCCGGCTGGTCTGACCTGGCTGTACACGGTCACCCACACGCTCGCTCGGTGGGCCCACGCTGGTCAGGCTGTGTGCTGTCCCTGCCCGGCGTGGGCCTGGGGGGACTGTCACCCTCGGGCGGCAGGCAGAGTCCCCACTTATAGGCCCTGTGGGCACCACCATCAGCCCGCAGCCCCACGAGTCGGGAAAAATGGTGACTGAGGACCAGCTCCCCCAGCCGGGACCTGACGGACCCGGGCACCTCCCGGCTGGTCTGACCTGGCTGCATCAATGCCTGCTGCTAACCGGGCCCTCACCCAGGCCCCCAGGGCTCAGGAGGTGCTCAGGGAAGCGGGGGTGCTGGGCGTGAGCTGCCGGCCAGCCGTGTCCTCACCACAGCCTCCTGTCCCCGCTCCATGATGGCCCCCTCTGTGACACTGCAGCCTTCTTCATGAGGCGTTCCTGCCATAAGCAAACCAGCGAGCGGGAGGGCGGGAACGTGCCCATCGAGGACCACCAGCTCTGCTGTTTACACACCATGACCAAACGTGTGAGCCTCCCACAGGGCCTACCTCCACCACGGACTTGGAATCCAGCCGGAAGTTGAAATCACCGAAGACAAAGTAGGATGCCTTCTCGAACCGCTGGTCGATGATCCTGGGAAGAGAGGAGGGAAGGAGTCACTGGGGTGCAGCCCGCCCGCCACGCCCGACCTCAGCCCTGCGCCCCAGAGGCCGTGATCCCACCGGCGGGGCTGGTACGGGAGGCGTCCCGGCCACGCTGGCCTTGTCACCGGTCACCTCCGGCTCAAAGCAGGATGAGAACCGTCTCTAGCAGGACCACCCACAGGATAGACATCCACCCCAGCAGAAGGGAAAGGAGGCTCGGTGACCGGGCCCCCAGACTCACTGCCCAGCCGCGGCCGCGTGGACGCCCCCACTGAGACGGGGCAGCGGGGCCCCTGGGCCCGGGGTGGGGGGCGCCCCCTTGGCCCGCGGTGGGCTCTGAGAAAGCACGTGTCATGGGCAGGCAGAGGCAGGGAGCACTGCTCACCCCTGACCAACTTAGAAACGTCCGCCCGGTTACCCCGAACCAGGCCCCAGTGTGCAGGGCAAGGAACGGCCCTTCCCAGGGACTCGTTAGCTGAGAAGGAAGAGCTGCCCAGGAGCAGCATCACCACCGTTTCACGGCGCTGGGCGGGGGACATCGCCTGGTGGGCGGCCCCGCCTGTCCATCCACCCATCCGTCCTCCTGAGCCGGGAAGGCCGGCAGCGGCGGCTCCTCCCACACACGGGTCCACGCTCTCCCCGCCAGCTCCTGCCTGGCTCCTTGCCTCCTGCGCTGAGTCCCAGGAGTTTCCCTGGAAAGTGCACCGTGAGCCCTGCACTGCCCGGGGGCCTTGAGTTCCTCGCAGGAAGCACGCCCCCGCTGGCTCCTCCCCAGGCAGAGTCAGCGGCCTTTAATCCACCTGGCATTGCTCTGGAGGACTGGATCTGAGTCCATGGGTCTCTCCAGCGGTGATTGATCCTAACCCTTCAGCCCTTCCCTCCGCAGTCTGTGCAGAGACTCTCCTTTCCTGCATGTCTTTGTCCCGTTCCTGTCACTTTAAGTAACAGTGCTTCCTGACAGATGCGCGTCTCACTGAAATTCTTCTGAAAATCTCAGCTGTTTCCACATTTTTCTTGCACATTAACTGCTATATCATGTCGCTGAATCCCATGAAAAGTCTTATTTTCCGGTTTGACTGGATTGATTCTCACACATACCAGTTTGAAGAGAAAGGACACATTTTAACAGATTTTTACTAACAGTGCAGATGAGCAGTAATGTTGCTTCTTGCGTTAAAAGTTAAATCTTCTGTGGAGGAGACTTTCCACATTTTTCTTGCACATTAACTGCTATATCATGTCGCTGAATCCCATGAAAAGTCTTGTTTTCCGGTTTGACTGGATTGATTCTCACACATACCAGTTTGAAGAGAAAGGACACATTTTAACAGATTTTTACTAACAGTGCAGATGAGCAGTAATGTTGCTTCTTGCGTTAAAAGTTAAATCTTCTGTGGAGGAGACACCCCTCAGGGATGAAAACTCGGGGAGGCCAGATGGTTGGCCCCGGGGAGCCCTGTGCCCAGGACCAGCCTCGCCCCTTACCCCACCCACCCACCGGGCACCCGAAGACTGTCGGCAGGAGGGGACCTGAGCCATCTTGAAAAGGTTGGTCTTCTTTTGCTGTTAAATGCCTTCAGGAGAACGCACCCCGGAGAACCTGAGTGGTGTCCCCGCCAGGGCGTGGGGTGTGGCCCCCAGGTCGCCCACCTCCGGGGTGGCCCAAGCTCAGCCTGCCCTCCCAGGAAGGAGAGGCGACGAGGCCGCCCCCCCACCCCGCCAGATGTGTATAAGAGACAGAAGCGACGGAGAGGAATCCAACGAGGCCCCTCGTAACTCGAAGAGACACTGGCCTTTCCTGAGGCCTCATGGCTGTGTCCCTGAGGTCTCAATGCTAACTCGAGGGGAACCTGGCAGAACTCGAGAAAAACCCAGAAGTTCTCACCTCTAGGCGCGATGAGGGCTTTTTCCGCTGTGGTGTCTCGACGGATATCACACCTTCCCTCTTGAAACTCGAAAGCGTCTCTCACATCCTTGCTGCAAGTCAAGAAGTGCATCCTTGCTGTATCGACTGACACCACGGTGGCACGTGTGACAGCCCTGTGGGAAAGCCGAAGGGAATGCCTCAGATCGCTGTGTCAACTCGATGGGAAGCC
>SJYX01005422.1:56374-129435 GCA_006410675.1 Oreotragus oreotragus
CCCCTGCACACCCGGGCCAGGATCACTCCCTTCACAGACCATTGTCTCTGCGTCCACCGTGGGGCTAAATGCATGTTCTCACTGGGCTGGAGGGGCGGAAGGCTTCGGGGCCTCCCCACACGCCCGCAGGGAGCCCGGCAGCAAGAGAGCCTGCTGAGACCGCCCCGGGGAGCCCCCACCGGCTGTGGGGGTGTCACACTTCCCCTGCTCTTGGGGCACGGGGGGGACGGGGGTGACGGGGGTGTTGGGGGTGAGGGCCCTGGGGTGCTCGGGACAGAGGACGCGATGGGCCATCCTGCCAGAGTGCCCCTGGGGTCCGGCCCCATGTCCCGCGAGTAGCCCCAGCTGCGCTTTGTGGAGCAGGGCCTGCCCCGCGAGCCCAGGGATGCGACGAGAGGCCTCCCACCCCCTGGGGCAGGGCTGCACGGGCCGCCGCGCCTCTGACCTTGTCCCCAAAACAGCGAGCTGGGCCCCTGCCTACGGGTGCCTCTGCACCTCAACTGACCCCCAAGCTCCCCACACTGCCGCCTTTGGCTCCCCACGAGCCGGCGCATGGGGGAGGCTAAACGGACAAGGGCCCAGGACGGAGGAGTCTGCTCCAGAAAGGGAGCACGGAGGCCAGTGCGCAGGACAGGTGGAGTCAGAGCGGGGGAGGTCACGGAGCCCGCAGAGCAGGGCGGGGCTGAGCCGGCTGCGGGAGCCGGGGCGGCCTGGGCCCCCACACCATCTGCGGAGGGCATGGGCCACGTGGAAGTCTGGCCCCGAGGCTTGCCGGAAGGAGGGCGGGGCTGGGGGCTGTGGCAGGAGGCCGTTCTGCTGAGATGAAACCTGGGTCCCTCGAGGAAAGAGGAGACTGGGGAGGGGTGGGTAGGAGAAGGCCTTGGTCTTTCTTAAACAAATAAGACTTTATTTTTAAAGCAGCTTGGGGATTACAAAAATTGAGCTGAAAGTGGAGTGTTCCCATCCTCCTGGTGGTTCAGATGGTGAAGAATCCGCCTGCACTGCAGGAGATCCAGGTTCAGTCCTTGGGTCGGGAAGATCCCCCGGAGAAGCACACGGCTACCCACTCCAGTCTTCTTGCCCAGAGAATCCCAAGGACAGAGGAGCCTGGCGGGCTACAGTTCCCGGGGTCACAAAGGGTCGGACACGGCTGAGTGACTAACTCACTTTCATACCTTCCCAACAGCCTGCGTTGGTGGGCTCGCCCATGCTGGGGGTCCCGACAAGCGCAGACATCACAAATGCACATATCCACCACTACAGCCTCACAGAGCACTTCCGCGGCCCTGAAACCACGCCCCACCCAACCCGGTTCAGCCAGCCTCACTCTGCTGCCTCCACTGTGGGTGGCCTTCCCCAACAGGCCACGATCCCTCAGGAACGCACGTTTGAGCTTCCTCCTCGAGTTTTTGTGTCTTGATAGTCATTTCGTTTTGCTGCTGGAAACTATTCCAAGTCTGGATGGCCCACAGTCTGTGTATTCTTTCATCTATGAAGGACACACTCTGGTTACTTCCAGTTTTTGCTAATTATGAAAAGAGATGCTATAAACATCTCTGTACAGGTTTGCGTGTTGCCATTGAGTTCTCTATTTGAGTGAATGCCAAGAAATGTAAGCATGTGTGCAGCTTTGCAAGGACTTGCTGAGCTGCGAACCACGGAGGCCAGACTGCTGTGCTTCCCCACCAGCAATGACGGGGAGTTCCTGCTGCCCGCAGCCGCCAGCGTGCCGGCAGACTTCAGGCGTTCTCACGGGGGTACGGGGGCTTTAGCCTGCATCTCCCTGGTGGCGTACGATGCTGGATAAGACTTCAGGTGTTCTCACAGGAGTGTGAGGGCTTTAACTTGCATCTCCCTGGTGGCGTATGATGCTGGATAAGACTTCAGGCGTTCTCATGGGGGTGTGGGGGCTTTAGCCTGCATCTCCCTGGTGGCGTACGATGCTGGATAAGACTTCAGGCGTTCTCACGGGAGTGTGGGGGCTTTAGCCTTCATCTCCCTGGTGGCGTACGATGCTGGATAAGACCTCAGGCGTTCTCACGGGAGTGTGGGGGCTTTAACCTGCATCTCCCTGGCGGCATACGATGCTGGATAAGACATCAGGTGTTCTCCTTTCCCAATTTGGAACCAGTCTGTTGTTCCATGTTTGACTCCAACTGTTGCTTCTTGATATGCATACAGGTTTCTCAGGAGGAAGGTGAGGTGGTCTGGTATTCCCATCTCGTTAAGAATTTTCCACAGTTTGTTGTGATCCACACAGTCAAAGGCTTTAGCATAGTCAGTGAAGCAAAAGTAGATGTTTTTCTGGAATTCTCTTGCTTTTTCTATGATCCAACGAATGTTTGTAATTTGATCTCTGTTTCCTCTGCCTTTTCTAAATCCAGCTTGAACATCTGGAAGTTCTTGGTTCACACACTGTTGAAGCCTGGCTTGGAGAATTTTGAGCATTGCTTTGCTAGTGTGTGAGAAGAGTGCAATTGTGTGGTAGTTTGAACATTTTTTGGCACTGCCTTTCTTTGGCTCACTGAAATTGTGTTGTTTTCTTATTACTGAGTCTTAAAGAGTTCTTACTCATTTGGATAGCAGTCCTTTTCTTACTGCTAAGTTTTAAAGCGCTCTTTTCGTTGGATAACAGCCCTTAGGCGCCTTTTCAAATACTTCCTCCCAGTCTGTGGCTGGTCTTCTCATCCTCTTAACAGAGACAGAGCATGTTTTTCACTCCAATGAAGTCCAGCTTACGACCACTCCTCTGATGGATCATGCTCTTAGTGTTGCATCTAAAGCGTCATCCCCAAACCCAAGGTCACCTACGTTTTCTCCTACGTTATCGTCCAGGAGTTTCATAGCTTCACACTTTACAGGTGGGCCTCTGATTCACTCTGAGTTAATGTTTGTGCAGGTACGAGGGCTGTGACCAGGCTCACTTTCCTTGCATATGGACAGATCCCAGCACCGCTTGTTGAGAAGACTGTCTTTGCTTTATTTTATCACTTTCGCTCCTTTGTCAAAAATCAGCTGACTGTGTGTGAGGATCCATTCTGCTCTCCGTTCCATCCATTTGTCTGTTCTTCCACCAACAGCACACTGTTTTGATTGCTGTAACTTTACAGAGTCTTGAAGTTGAGTAGTGTCAGCCCTCCAATCTTCTCCTCCTTCAATACTGGGTTGGCTATTCTGGGTCTTTTGCCTCCTCTCCATATAAACTCTAGGATAAACTGATCAGTACCCACAAAACGACTTTCTGGGACTTAGAACAAGTTTGTGTAGAATCTAAGGATCAGGTTGGGAAGAACTTGACAACACTGAATCTTCCTATAAAGGAACATGGACTCTCTCTCCACTTACTTGGGTCTTCTTTGATTCCTTTAATCAGATTTTATAGTTTTTCTCATGGAGATGTTGCCCAGATCTTTTAAAAATGATCTACCTTGTTTATTCATGGCCGTGCTGGGTCCCCCTTGCTGCACGGGCGTCTCGGGGTGAGCGGGGCCGCCCTGGCCGAGGGGCGTGGGCGTCTCGGGCTGCGGTGAGCGGGGCCGCCCTGGCCGAGGGGCGCGGGCGTCTTGGGCTGCGGTGAGCGGGGCCACCCTGGCTGAGGAGCGTGGGCGTCTCGGGGTGAGTGGGGCCGCCCTGGCTGAGGGGCACGGGCATCTCGGGCGGTGGCGTGTGGGCCCTAGGGCCTGCGGGTCCCAGCAGCTGCAGCACAGGGCTCAGCAGTCGCCACTCCCGGGCTCTGGAGCACAGGCTCGGCAGGCGTGGCACCCAGCCCCTGTCGCTCCCCGGCGTGTGGGGGCTTCTCAAGTCAGGGAGGAGCTTGTGTCTCCTGCGCTGGCAGGACTCTTTACCACTGAGCCACCAGGAAACCCCGGTGTTGCACGCGTTTGGCTAGATTTTTCCCCAAGTGCTTCTCTTTGGTGTGTGAGCTATGTTCTTAATTCCAAATGCTGCTTGTTAAACACTATCAGTGAAAGCCGCTGACTTGTGCTATTAACCTCATATCCTGCAACCTTGCTCACTCTACTAGCTTCTGCTGCTGCTGCTGTTGATGTTAGTTCCTTAGGATTTTCTGTATAAACTAGTCACGTAAGACGTGACATCTTCCTATCATAAGACTTCTATGTCCTTTTCTTGTCATATTACAGTAGCCAAGATTTCTAGTGTGATGTGGAAGGGAAATGGTGAGAGTGGACACCGCCACCTCGATACTGACCTCAGGGGAAAAGCATCTAGATCTAGTTTTTCATTGTTAAGTATGACTTAGTGAAGAATCTCTGCAGCTGTTCTTTATCAAGTTGAGGAAGTTCTCCTCTAACTCATGGTTTCCTGAGTTTTTATTATAAATGGGCATTGTATTTTCTGAAATATTTTTTCTACATCTATTGATATAATCACGTGATTTTCTTTTTTAGCCTATTGATGTGATGGACTACATGGATTGACTTTTGAATTGTAAATCAGGCTTCAGTTCAGTCGCTCAGTCATGGCCGACTCTTTGCGACCGCATGAATCGCAGCATGCCAGGCCTCCCTGTCCATCACCAACTCCCAGAGTTCACTCAGACTCGCGTCCATCAAGTCAGTGATGCCGTCCAGCCATCTCATCCTCGGTCGTCCCCTTCTTCTCCTGCCCCCAATCCCTCCCAGCATCAAAGTCTTTTCCAATGAGTCAACTCTTCACGTGAGGTGGCCAAAGTACTGGAGTTCACCTGGAATAAATCTGAATTGGTCACAGTGCACAATTTTTCTTATATGTTTCTAGTTTTGAGTTGCTAACATTATCAGTATGTTGAGAGTTTTGCTTTGTATGCTCATGAGCGATGCGGCCTGTAGTTTCCTTTTTTATATCTTTATCTAGCTTTGGTGCCTGGGTAATGCTAGCCGTGTAGAATGAATGAGAAAGTTTTCTCTCTCCTTTTACTTTCTGGAAAAGATTCTAAAGAATCGGCATAATTTCTTCCTTAAATGTTTAGTAGAATTCACCGGTGACAGCATTTGGGTCTGATGCTTTCTTGTTTAGAAGGTTAAGTACTGACTGAATTTCCTTTAACAGATAACTCATATTATCTACTCCTCCTTGAATGAGTTTTGATAGACTGTATCTTTCAAGGAAGCGGGCCATCTGAGTCATCAAATCTACAGGCACAGACTTGTTCACAGTCTTCCTGTATTATCCTTTTAATGTCCACTGGATCAGCAGTGAAGGCCCTCTCTCGTTTCTGATACGAATGTGTGTCTTTCTTTGTCAGCCTGGCCGAGGGTTGCCAGCCTTGCTCATCTTCCCAGCGCCAGCTGCCGGCCACGCTGACTCTGCGCCGAGTGTCTGCCCAGTCTCACTGCTCCTTCTCTTCCGCCTGCTCTGGGTCTCACTTGCTCCTCTTGCCCAGGTGTGACAGGAGGCTGCGGGGAGGCTGGGGCTGTCTGTCTCCCTCCCCGTTGGCTGGGCCTCGATCAGACCCCAGCGGGCTGGACTCTAGTCAAGGGCTTTCCTTGCAGTCAGGCCTCTGGGAGACCTGACAGAAAGCTCTGGGCATTTCACAACTGCTACTCTCCCCTCCCCTGCCAGAGGCACGCAGGGATTTCCCTTGATCTTCATCCTGGGAACCTGATGGGGCTCCTGGAGGCCAACCCACGAAGGGGGGCCAAGGATGGCCGTGCAGGGCCGCCCTGCCACAACCCGACTGCTCACTGGCTCTGCCTCTCTGGCCCGCCAGCCTCCCCCCAAGCCTGAGGGGCAGCAGTCTGTCCTGTGGCCTTGCTCCTCTGAGGGGTCTACGGAGAGTCACCTATTTCCAGCTGGTTCGGATCGTCTCTTCTGCAAGGCTGAAGTGACTACTTCCTCGCTCGTCACGTGTTGGACCAGAAACTGGAGCCCCTTTCATCTGTCTCATCTCAACTTTCTAAGTAGGAAAGTATCTGTTAAAATCCAGGCTGTTTGCTCTTTAGACTGTATTCAAACTGCACAAACCTGGACTGCTTTTGCTGAAGCTCAATTTCAGGCAGAAATGCAAGCCTCGAAGAGCAGGGAGTGGGGAGGCAGGGGCCACACCTGCCTGAGACTCCGGCCGCGCCCACTGCCGTGGGTCGGCAGGAACTCCCGCCGCGCCGCGCCAGGCTTGTCTGCTCAGGCCATGACCACCACCCGTTTTATCACAGTTCTTGTCACTGATAATGTGGAGGTCTTGCTGGAGTCGAACGTACATCTAAGGTACAGCTGTCAACAGGCTGTGGGCCAGCCAGGCACTTCATGATGCCTTTGATGTAATAACACAGCATTTCTGCAAAGGCTACTTGAAAAGAGGAGACGCTCAACAGAGGTGGCACCTGTAGGGCCGGAGGCGCAGGTTCATTGGAAGCAAAGCCCTCCTGCTGCAGCTGCGCCGGGAGCCACTGTGTCTGCACCCTCCTGCCACCCCGCTCACGGCCCGCAGACGTGACACAACGTCCAGAGTCCGCAAGGTAGCGGGCAGAGCAGCCCGCTCCCGGCAGGTCTGCTGGGCCGCTCTCAGCCCCCGGGGCGGGCAGAGTCCGCAGGCGACGGCCTGGTGAGCGCCTGCTGCTGGGGCCCTGCTCTCAGGCTGATGGAGTCACTGCCTCTTGGCCTGTGGGCGCACTCTGTCTTCGGAGTGAGCAGACAGGGCGACTCTGAACACCCTGCGAGGCAGGCCGCTCCCACAGTCCTCACACCCGGGAAGCATCGCAGAGGCCTGTGATCCAGCTCCACGGCCCTGGTGCAGCTCAGAGAGCTCGATGCTCAACATGCGGAGTTGAGCCTGCCTGAGCGGTCAACACACACTCATCCTGCGGGTGGCCGGCCCTCAGACCGGGGCAGACCCACGGCCTCCACGCGTGAGCACTCGGGGGCCCTCGGGAGACGCACAGGGTTTGCCCAGCGAACACCGGCGGCGTTGTCCGCTCCGCCACAAACACGCGCTTGTGCGCTCTTTCCTGAAGCACGCCGTCTGGCTGTGCTTTTCACTTTTTTCCCACTTTCTCATATTTGACAGGCACACAGATACAAACCGTTCCCTTCTCCTCTTAGCTCTGTTATAAGAAAACCAGAGCCCGCGGTCTGAGCCGTGAGGGGTGGCAGGGGTGTGGCCCGGGGGTGGGCTGGCCGGGGCCAGAGGGGAAGCCGTCCGGGGCGGGCTGACCATAGAGGCTTCAAAGACACAAAGCAGGTGTCCTCCCAAGTCCCTGCTGAGTGACCGCGGCAAAGCCTCGACCGAAACACAGCTGCGGTCCTCTCGCAGGGACACTGGGCGGGAGGGGCCGGGGGAAGCCGGAGCACAGGGCAGCGGGCAGGGCCCGGCAGGACAGAGCATCCCAGAGGAGAGGAAGGACAGAGTGGCGCCTTACCTTTGAAGTCGAACTGGCAGATGCTTTTTAAGGATTCGTGAAGCAAGTAAAAGCTTCCGAGCGCCTGCGGAGCAGAGAGAAGCCAAGTGAGCAGCCTGAGAAGACTCTAAGGCGGGTCCAACGCGTGGCGGCCAGTCACGGCCCCTGAGCCTCGGCGGCCCCTGAGCCTCGGCGGCCCGCGCCAACGCCTCCCGGCCCGGACGCCCTGTGCTCCGGCCTCGAGCCAGGCCCCCCACCCACCCCGTCGCCCATGTCTGCTGCGGGGCCCACCCTGCAGGACGGAGCCGCGGCCACCTTGCCCCCGAGCCGCCTGCCGACGCCAGGAGCAGCTCTGAGCGACCAGCTCGGCCCAGCACCCCCGTCAGGAGGCCGAGTGCAGGCCCGGGCCGGGCGGGGCGGGACAGGGAACCGAAGCCAGAAGTCACTTGTTTACCTGGAATTCAAACTTCTCTTGGGGTGTGTGAGTGCACGCATGCGTGTGTGTCCGTGTGTGTGATGAGGACTCAGGCGTGTGGTCAGTGGCTGGGGCTCTGCAGGCACAGAATAAACAGCCCACGTGCCGCTCACCAGACCCCAGCTGTCACCAGGTGCCCTGAACCCTCCCTGAGGGGAGCTGCAGCACCTCCATGCCCACGCCCAAGGCCCGGCCTCTGCTTTCTGCTCTGACCTCGGACAGCCGAGTCCCCTCCAAGAAGCAGACTCGGGCAGCATGGGGACCCCAGGAAGCGAATCCTAACAGCCGCTCCGCTCACGCGGGCCTGTAAATGGACATCCTTTCATCTCTGTGAGGAAAGTAAGCACTCAGAAAAAGCCTAAGTAAATAAACGCAATTGCAAACATTTGAACTGTTCCCTCATTGAATGCAATAAAGCTAATATAATATTAAGAAGTTTATGATAAACGGAAAATAAATTGCCAATGTAGGGACAGAAACTGTAACTCATAGAGTCAGAAAATCCATAATTAGTTCTAATGAGTATTTCAAGTCAAAGTGCCACCCAACTTTTCCGACTCTTGACCGACCCCATCGATGTGGTTCAGGGCCTGTTTGTCAGCAGCTGCGAGGACGTCTGGAGGGAAGCAAGCAGGGCCAGGTGCCGGCCTGTGGGTCCTCTGACCCCACAACTGTCAGCAGAGTGTTGTCATGTCAGAAAGTATTGACTCCTTGCCTGCTTTGAGATGTGTATAAGAGACAGACATGGATTGACTTTTGAATTGTAAATCAGGCTTCAGTTCAGTCGCTCAGTCATGGCCGACTCTTTGCGACCGCATGAATCGCAGCATGCCAGGCCTCCCTGTCCATCAGCAACTCCCAGAGTTCACTCAGACTCGCGTCCATCAAGTCAGTGATGCCGTCCAGCCATCTCATCCTCGGTCGTCCCCTTCTTCTCCTGCCCCCAATCCCTCCCAGCATCAAAGTCTTTTCCAATGAGTCAACTCTTCACGTGAGGTGGCCAAAGTACTGGAGTTCACCTGGAATAAATCTGAATTGGTCACAGTGCACAATTTTTCTTATATGTTTCTAGTTTTGAGTTGCTAACATTATCAGTATGTTGAGAGTTTTGCTTTGTATGCTCATGAGCGATGCGGCCTGTAGTTTCCTTTTTTATATCTTTATCTAGCTTTGGTGCCTGGGTAATGCTAGCCGTGTAGAATGAATGAGAAAGTTTTCTCTCTCCTTTTACTTTCTGGAAAAGATTCTAAAGAATCGGCATAATTTCTTCCTTAAATGTTTAGTAGAATTCACCGGTGACAGCATTTGGGTCTGATGCTTTCTTGTTTAGAAGGTTAAGTACTGACTGAATTTCCTTTAACAGATAACTCATATTATCTACTCCTCCTTGAATGAGTTTTGATAGACTGTATCTTTCAAGGAAGCGGGCCATCTGAGTCATCAAATCTACAGGCACAGACTTGTTCACAGTCTTCCTGTATTATCCTTTTAATGTCCACTGGATCAGCAGTGAAGGCCCTCTCTCGTTTCTGATACGAATGTGTGTCTTTCTTTGTCAGCCTGGCCGAGGGTTGCCAGCCTTGCTCATCTTCCCAGCGCCAGCTGCCGGCCACGCTGACTCTGCGCCGAGTGTCTGCCCAGTCTCACTGCTCCTTCTCTTCCGCCTGCTCTGGGTCTCACTTGCTCCTCTTGCCCAGGTGTGACAGGAGGCTGCGGGGAGGCTGGGGCTGTCTGTCTCCCTCCCCGTTGGCTGGGCCTCGATCAGACCCCAGCGGGCTGGACTCTAGTCAAGGGCTTTCCTTGCAGTCAGGCCTCTGGGAGACCTGACAGAAAGCTCTGGGCATTTCACAACTGCTACTCTCCCCTCCCCTGCCAGAGGCACGCAGGGATTTCCCTTGATCTTCATCCTGGGAACCTGATGGGGCTCCTGGAGGCCAACCCACGAAGGGGGGCCAAGGATGGCCGTGCAGGGCCGCCCTGCCACAACCCGACTGCTCAGTGGCTCTGCCTCTCTGGCCCGCCAGCCTCCCCCCAAGCCTGAGGGGCAGCAGTCTGTCCTGTGGCCTTGCTCCTCTGAGGGGTCTACGGAGAGTCACCTATTTCCAGCTGGTTCGGATCGTCTCTTCTGCAAGGCTGAAGTGACTACTTCCTCGCTCGTCACGTGTTGGACCAGAAACTGGAGCCCCTTTCATCTGTCTCATCTCAACTTTCTAAGTAGGAAAGTATCTGTTAAAATCCAGGCTGTTTGCTCTTTAGACTGTGTTCAAACTGCACAAACCTGGACTGCTTTTGCTGAAGCTCAATTTCAGGCAGAAATGCAAGCCTCGAAGAGCAGGGAGTGGGGAGGCAGGGGCCACACCTGCCTGAGACTCCGGCCGCGCCCACTGCCGTGGGTCGGCAGGAACTCCCGCCGCGCCGCGCCAGGCTTGTCTGCTCAGGCCATGACCACCACCCGTTTTATCACAGTTCTTGTCACTGATAATGTGGAGGTCTTGCTGGAGTCGAACGTACATCTAAGGTACAGCTGTCAACAGGCTGTGGGCCAGCCAGGCACTTCATGATGCCTTTGATGTAATAACACAGCATTTCTGCAAAGGCTACTTGAAAAGAGGAGACGCTCAACAGAGGTGGCACCTGTAGGGCCGGAGGCGCAGGTTCATTGGAAGCAAAGCCCTCCTGCTGCAGCTGCGCCGGGAGCCACTGTGTCTGCACCCTCCTGCCACCCCGCTCACGGCCCGCAGACGTGACACAACGTCCAGAGTCCGCAAGGTAGCGGGCAGAGCAGCCCGCTCCCGGCAGGTCTGCTGGGCCGCTCTCAGCCCCCGGGGCGGGCAGAGTCCGCAGGCGACGGCCTGGTGAGCGCCTGCTGCTGGGGCCCTGCTCTCAGGCTGATGGAGTCACTGCCTCTTGGCCTGTGGGCGCACTCTGTCTTCGGAGTGAGCAGACAGGGCGACTCTGAACACCCTGCGAGGCAGGCCGCTCCCACAGTCCTCACACCCGGGAAGCATCGCAGAGGCCTGTGATCCAGCTCCACAGCCCTGGTGCAGCTCAGAGAGCTCGATGCTCAACATGCGGAGTTGAGCCTGCCTGAGCGGTCAACACACACTCATCCTGCGGGTGGCCGGCCCTCAGACCGGGGCAGACCCACGGCCTCCACGCGTGAGCACTCGGGGGCCCTCGGGAGACGCACAGGGTTTGCCCAGCGAACACCGGCGGCGTTGTCCGCTCCGCCACAAACACGCGCTTGTGCGCTCTTTCCTGAAGCACGCCGTCTGGCTGTGCTTTTCACTTTTTTCCCACTTTCTCATATTTGACAGGCACACAGATACAAACCGTTCCCTTCTCCTCTTAGCTCTGTTATAAGAAAACCAGAGCCCGCGGTCTGAGCCGTGAGGGGTGGCAGGGGTGTGGCCCGGGGGTGGGCTGGCCGGGGCCAGAGGGGAAGCCGTCCGGGGCGGGCTGACCATAGAGGCTTCAAAGACACAAAGCAGGTGTCCTCCCAAGTCCCTGCTGAGTGACCGCGGCAAAGCCTCGACCGAAACACAGCTGCGGTCCTCTCGCAGGGACACTGGGCGGGAGGGGCCGGGGGAAGCCGGAGCACAGGGCAGCGGGCAGGGCCCGGCAGGACAGAGCATCCCAGAGGAGAGGAAGGACAGAGTGGCGCCTTACCTTTGAAGTCGAACTGGCAGATGCTTTTCNCTCGCAGGGACACTGGGCGGGAGGGGCCGGGGGAAGCCGGAGCACAGGGCAGCGGGCAGGGCCCGGCAGGACAGAGCATCCCAGAGGAGAGGAAGGACAGAGTGGCGCCTTACCTTTGAAGTCGAACTGGCAGATGCTTTTTAAGGATTCGTGAAGCAAGTAAAAGCTTCCGAGCGCCTGCGGAGCAGAGAGAAGCCAAGTGAGCAGCCTGAGAAGACTCTAAGGCGGGTCCAACGCGTGGCGGCCAGTCACGGCCCCTGAGCCTCGGCGGCCCCTGAGCCTCGGCGGCCCGCGCCAACGCCTCCCGGCCCGGACGCCCTGTGCTCCGGCCTCGAGCCAGGCCCCCCACCCACCCCGTCGCCCATGTCTGCTGCGGGGCCCACCCTGCAGGACGGAGCCGCGGCCACCTTGCCCCCGAGCCGCCTGCCGACGCCAGGAGCAGCTCTGAGCGACCAGCTCGGCCCAGCAGCCCCGTCAGGAGGCCAAGTGCAGGCCCGGGCCGGGCGGGGCGGGACAGGGAACCGAAGCCAGAAGTCACTTGTTTACCTGGAATTCAAACTTCTCTTGGGGTGTGTGAGTGCACGCATGCGTGTGTGTCCGTGTGTGTGATGAGGACTCAGGCGTGTGGTCAGTGGCTGGGGCTCTGCAGGCACAGAATAAACAGCCCACGTGCCGCTCACCAGACCCCATCTGTCACCAGGTGCCCTGAACCCTCCCTGAGGGGAGCTGCAGCACCTCCATGCCCACGCCCAAGGCCCGGCCTCTGCTTTCTGCTCTGACCTCGGACAGCCGAGGCCCCTCCAAGAAGCAGACTCGGGCAGCATGGGGACCCCAGGAAGCGAATCCTAACAGCCGCTCCGCTCACGCGGGCCTGTAAATGGACATCCTTTCATCTCTGTGAGGAAAGTAAGCACTCAGAAAAAGCCTAAGTAAATAAACGCAATTGCAAACATTTGAACTGTTCCCTCATTGAATGCAATAAAGCTAATATAATATTAAGAAGTTTATGATAAACGGAAAATAAATTGCCAATGTAGGGACAGAAACTGTAACTCATAGAGTCAGAAAATCCATAATTAGTTCTAATGAGTATTTCAAGTCAAAGTGCCACCCAACTTTTCCGACTCCTGACCGACCCCATCGATGTGGTTCAGGGCCTGTTTGTCAGCAGCTGCGAGGACGTCTGGAGGGAAGCAAGCAGGGCCAGGTGCCGGCCTGCGGGTCCTCTGACCCCACAACTGTCAGCAGAGTGTTGTCATGTCAGAAAGTATTGACTCCTTGCCTGCTTTGCTAGAAACAATTAAAATGCTTTTTACATATTTATGATCCTGACTGTCAGGAGAGCCTGTTTCCTCCATTAGTGAAACGCAGCACCCGCTGCTGCGTCCCCCGGGGCTCAGGCACGGGGCAGGAGCCCTGACCGACAGAGGCAGCGCGGCCTCAGGGGCAGACTCTCCCCGAGGCTGCGGGGATCCAGCGGCCGGGCTCTGACGGGATGCAGTGTGAGCCTGGCTCCGGGGCTGTGCGACTCCCACGCGAGCACCAGGGGGAAGGCGGCAGGAGACATGGTCCAGGGCCCCTGGTTCCACCTGCCTGGCAGCGAGAGGCCGCTCAAGGGGCTGCAAGTGCTGCAAGCCCTGCTAAGAGTCTCCCGCAGTGACTGAGTTGGCTGATGGCTGATGGAACCCAGGGCCACACCTGGGTGCTCCTCTGCCTTTGGGGGGCTGGGGGCTGAGGGCTGAGTACTGCAAGCCACTCTCCAGACACGCTGACCCAGGGTAGGGGGCAGGGGGCAGGGGGCAGGGGGCAGGGAGACCGCTCCCCACANGAAGAATAAAAATCACAGAGAGTAGGAAAGAAATAACCAGGTCATGAAATTTTACTTTGGTAAGTTATATTTGGCAGTGAAGTTGAAGAAGAGTTAATACTAGTGCTGTTTCAAAGAATTGAAGAATTAATCCATATCTACTAGAATGTTGAAATATTTAAGCTGCAACATTCATTAGATGTGTATAAGAGACAGGGGGCAGGGGGCAGGGGGCAGGGAGACCGCTCCCCACACTGGACAAGAAGCCATGGATCCGCAGACGTCCAGCAGACACGAAGCATGGGTTTGCCAAGAGTCCCGCAGACAAGCCACTGCCCACCCGCAGTGGGAGGCAACCTGGCCACAGAGGCCAGCCCTCAGATACACGTCCACTGGCTCTTATTGGCAAATGAATCGGATGCTCCAGGATGTGCCCTCTCGGCATGACGCCCTCGCCTCCCTGTCAGATCTCTGGCTTTCCCGGGGATGAGACGGCCCCTAATACTCGAGTCAAACCTACCGAGGAAGGGCCACAGGGGCAAGTTTGCCCTCCAGACACATGGAAGAGGGAAACGCACACGTCTTCTCACACACTGACATGTGTCCCAGGCGTTCACTGCGGGCGCTGATGCTGCAGGGAGCACGGTGTGGCGTCCTTGAGCACACGTGAGAGACATGCGCATCCCTACACGCGTGTACTAAGTGTGCACGCGTGTGTGGCACGCGGCTGGAGTTTCTGGGTCGCAGTGGGTAGGCACAGAATTCCGCGTGGGATTCTACACAGCGCCATGCTGACCCCGCTCCCCGCCCAGCAGTGCCCGCTGCCCGCTGCCCGCCGCCTTGCCTGGTCCTGGCGCCGGCGGGCCAGCCAGTAGCCCTCCGCAGCTGCAGGCCTGCGGGCGACCAGCAGGCGCCTCCGCTGTGCTGCCCTCCCGCTGGAGCAGCCGAGCGCCTCCTTCCCGCACAGCGGGTGCGTGGGCCTCTGCTGACCACCCTGCTCTCAGCCGGAGTCCGCTGTCCATTCCCCGTGCATGACGAGGAACGTCTCCCGCGCCTCGGCTCACCTTATCAGTTCTCTGCAGCATCTTTCACTGAATGGAAGCTTTTATTTTTAAGGGAGCCGAACGAGCTGACACCCCCTTCACGGTTTAGGCTTCCATGTCTGGTTTGGCAAGAGTTCTCTCTGATTCCACGACGAGTCTCACGGCTTGATACCCGGGCTGCTCAGAGGAGGCAGCATTTCCATGGAAACCAGCAGCATCTAGGTTCACGTGAGGAGAGGCTGGCAAAGCAGGTAACGCCCACAATGGCAGAGCATGGCCGTCCTCGGGCTGGAGGCCAGCGTGGCCAGAGGGGCTGTGGTGAGGGGGGGGACTGGAGAGCAGGGGGCAGGGCCGGGCTGGGAGGGAAGGGGCGTAAGGCTGCTCTTTCCCACGTCAGGGACGTATCTGTGGGCAGGGCACAGGCGCCCAGTGCCACTTCATCCATGCGGACTCCGTCACTCCACCCACGTGGCTCCCGGCCGTTCACACGAAGGCCACGTTCCCATCTCTCCAGGGGCGAATCTGTGGGCTCGACTACTCTCATCGGTCTATTTCTAACAACACTTCTTCCTAGCTTAGCTTTATTATAAGTCTTCATATTCAGTAGCAGAGATAAATGCCCCGTTTTGCTTTACTTCACAACTGCTTTTGTTATTTTTGGCCTTCTGTACTTCCAAGTGAAACTCCCCACCAGCTGCCAAATTACACCCAGACATCCTGCGGGGGTGCAGATCACACACAGCCTGCCCCGGGGACAGCGGACGGCTTCACGGCACTTGGTCTTCCTTCCCGTGAACGCGACACGCCTTGAGCCACACTCAGGTCTGGTTCATAGGGGGTTAAAGTGGAGCTCTGCTCTCAGAGGGTTTATAACGTCAGGACAGCCTTGCACTCCTGGCCCCAGGCTGGCTTGATCACGACACACCTGCTCACACTCGTTGGGTGCTGGTGGCTGGACTGCGTCCAGGGCCTTCACCTGTTCCCGGCCTGGTCCTCGTCCTCGCCACCCGGCGACTTCACTGAGCCGAGTCTGTGACGGCTCACCTGTGAGTCAGAGCAAGACTTCCCTGGACCCTCGGCTTCCCCGCAGCGTGGTCGCCTGACCCCGCAGGACGCCACTCTCAGCCCCGCCAGGGGCCCCGCTCTGACTCCACGGGCAGCCGCACAGGCTTGTCTCCCAGCTGCAGGCTCCTTTGTGGTGCCCCCTGGGGGTCAGCCTTGGGCGTGGGACACACGGTTCCCATACGCACCTCCCATGGGGGTCAGCCTCCTGGACTCGGGGCCCCGTGGCATCGACCCCTCTCCCGCTGGAACCATAGTCCTCCCTGGATGGGGTGTGCCCACCACCACGCCCTTCCCAAACGCCCCCCCGCCTCCCCGCGTGACCGCCGCTCACGGCACTGCCAACCCTCAGTCCCCGGCCCTGGGGGGGGGGTCCCACCTCCTGCGCTGCTGCAGGCCCTGCACTCCTGCCCCTCCGTTGCCCTCAGCTGCTGCAGGGCCACCAGAAGCCTGGCCCTGGCCCTCACTCTCCGGTCACCCCCCCTTACCACAGCCCCCGACTCACAAAGCTCTGGCCACATTGCCCTCCAGCCCGAGGATGGCCAAGCTCTGCCACCTTCCTCTCACGAGAGCCCTGATGCTGCACATTCCCATGGAAATGCTGCCTCCTCTGAGCAGCCCTCCCAGACTTCAGCCCCCGCACAGTCTCGCCCTTCTGCGGTGCGGCCCACTCTGGCTGTGTGCTTATTTCCTTCTCTATCAGGAGGGGAGGCAGGTCCCTGAGGGGCCTGGTCACCTGAGTCCCCAGCACAAGGCCTGGCATTCGGCAGGAACCACTGGGCAGTGAGACAGAGGCATGTCCCCTACCTCCCCAGGAGAACGGGTCCACGGCTTGGAGCCAAGGCACCACAGGCCTCAGAGGACAAGCCAACCCCGGCCTCCCAGCACACAGGTCACGTGCCTTTACCAACAAGGGGAACGACCCTCTCTCTCACAAGGGGAAGCCCCCAGACTCCTGGTTTTAAAACAATTTAACAGATTGAGTAATAAATCAAAGCAAAGTTACTGCAACATTCATTAGATTATAAACAATAATAAATGAAACAAGGCTTCTGCTTCAATCAATGCAGAGCTTCATTGATCTTCTCCGGCATAATAAACTCGCGGATGGCCAGCCTAATTGGATGGGGCGGCTTGACTGCCCACGCTGGCCTGAGTCACCGGAGGGTGGCCTGCAGGAGAGACTGCACACAGGTGTCACCGTCTCTGGTGTCCGGCCCCACAGAGGTGGTCTGTGACCCTCGCAAATGAGAACTGACTTGTTCACAAAGTACCGACTTTCCAGGTCAGCCCCTGGGCTGCACTTGGAGTGACGGCCGGGCCCCTGCTGACCTCTGCGCCCTGCTCCCCACGGCCCGCCTGCGCCAGGGACGCGTGTAATTTCATTTTGTCTCCTGCCCGACGGCCAGCATCAGAAGTTAATCAAATTGGCTGTCCATTGTATTCATCTACGTACAAAGCTAATGATATTCCACTGCTGAATTAAAAAGCATTTTATAAAACATGCACCGTGCGCTGAACCCTGTCACAGCCCAGCCCCACTATCCCCTCAGCATCCATGCCCCCGGCAGGCCCCGCGAGGTTAATGCACCGTTGACATGTCTGATCACCACGGCAAGGAAGCCAACATGTCAGCAGGCCCTGCAGACACGGGGCATGGAGAGGGCACATCATCGGGTCCCAACCCGCCTGGGCAAGGCCCTCTCAGGCCAGGACGGCCCTGCCAGGGCACCCGCCCTGCAAACCACCAGGGTGACCTCGGGCAGCGAGGAGTCTGGCCTGAGAGCCTGCGGGCGGGGTGAGGCCTGGACAGTGACCAGGACTCTGGATAGAAGGCCAGTTTCTGAGCTGGGGCACCGACCCCGGGACGTCCTGAGAGCAGACGAGGCCTGGACGACGAGCTCAGGGTTCCTGCCAGCAGCTGGAAGTGGACATCGCCATGGCCTGAAGTGGGGACAGCTCAGAGGGCAGGCGCCCAGCTCCGGACGAGCTGAGGCTGCAACGGCTCCAAGACACCTCACAGGGGCGGCAGGCCCGGAGTCCAGGACAGAGGTCTTGCCCCGATGTAAACACAGTGGTCGCCGTGTGCAGAGTCCTCAGCAAAGGTGCTGCGCTTCCGGGAGAACCAGAGCCAGGGTGAAGGGCAGGGGTCGGTGAGGGCCCAGGGTGCAGGGGTGACAGGCAGCCCTCAGGGACACGAACAGGTCAGCGGGGGTCAGGCACGGTGGGGAAGAGGCAGGGCAGGGCAGGAGGTGTCCTCGAGCCCAGTCTCCAGGGAGCAGGGACACTGAGGGCTTGGGAAGGGGTGCTGACACTGGGCCTAGCTGGGGGTCAGGGGCAACACACAGGAAGTTCCAGCTTGAGGGGCTCCTCGCGGCCCGTGCCCCAGGCCAGGGACTGGGGACTCCCCAGACTCACGCGGCACCCAGGGAACACTTCAGCCGTCCTGTCCGCGGCCCAGCCCGCTCCCCACAGAATCACTCATTCTGCTCAGCACAGTATCTTGGACCTTCCTTTTCAGAAGGGAAAGGCTCCTGCCTCCGCCTGACTTAGCAGGTTCCAGCCCGCCCGGCCGCGGGTGGGAAAGAAAACCTGTCCACGAGACAGAATTCCCTCCTGGGCGACGGAGCACTGCAGACCCGGAGCCCCTCGGCGAACACCCAGACCCCCTTCAACTCTCCATCACCATCTCATCCTCTCGAGATGAGAGTCCTTTGCAGTGTGAATGCTCTTTTCAGTATTGCAAACAGAAAGCTTTGATAATAAGCAAAGAAAAACATCAGACTTCAAATGACTAGTCTTTTTTATGAGATTTGTTGTTGTATTCCCCATGTCTAAGTGATCAGCAAAGCAAATCGATAAACTTTTATGCCAATTAAATTACGCAGAGAGTTTGCATCGTAATTAAGGCAGCTCTGACTTCATCTTTCGTCTTCTGAAAATCATTAGCTTTTCGATTACAATTTCATTCTTAACGAGTGTTCTGGAGAAAGCGCCTCCCAGACAGAGGACGGTTAAGGGAAAACGCGCCTCAAGGGCCACCAGCACTGGGAGACGCCATTTACAAGATGTTTCCGTGGAGACGCCTGCGCAGTAAACGCGGAGGAAGATTTAACCGATTCTCAAACGTCAACCCCACTGGGAAACTGCCATTCTACTTCTGCTTCTAATAGCCTAACGCTGCCCCCATTCCACGGAGATGCTAACACAGCAGCACCTGCAGAGGCCCCTCAGGCCTTCTCGCCCCGGCAGTCGGGGGGCACCGCCATCCCCTACTGCTGGAGGGTCTCGCGCCTCCGTCGACACCGCAGGCAGGTCTTCTCCCCACTGCTGGGCCCCGCCACGCCCGCCCTCTGCTCCCTGCCCCATCCTTCCATCCTCCGGCAGGTCCGCTTCCTTCTGGCGGTCGCTCCCTCCCGCCGGGAGAACATCCTTCAGGATGCGTCCCCTTGGACCGGCCCGCTGCAGCCGACTCCTCTCCGGCTGGTTTCGCCCTCCATCCTGGACACGGGACTCTCCGCTGGCCTCTCCCTCGAGGCGTGGCCGCGGCCGGGGGGGATGGCCCTCAGCATCTCTCGGGGCCCTGTCTTCCCCACAGCCGCTTTCAAAGGGGCCCCCTGGTCCAGGGTTCTGTTCAGTTTTGCTGTGACCTCTCTGGGCGCTGATTTTTTTAAATCGCCCTGAATTTGTGTATTTGTCCCTCATCTGTTGGGAAACTGTCACTGTTTTCTCTTCGGAGTGGCGTCCCCTCAGCCACGTCGGCGGGACCACAGGGCGGGCGCTCACCTCTGCCCCACGCCCGCGTCCTTCCAGACGCTCTCACGCTTTCTGCGGGCCGCCTGCAGCCCGCGCTCCGCCTGCAGCCCGCGCTCCGTGTCTTCCGCTCTGAGGTCTCCAGCCTCGAGACTGGGCCCGCGCACAGAGGCTCTCCCTGGTTGGGGTACTTGATCCAACCGGCCCTCGCAGGTCTGTGAGGGGCCGCGCACGCGTCAGGAGGGCTCACGGGGCCCTCCGCGCGCCTCCGGGGGTCAGGGCGCCTCCAGCTCCCAACGCCTGCTCCGCCTTCCGTGCCCGGGGCCGACCTGACCCGGCCGGGCTCAGGCCTGGCTTCCTCCCCGGCCGTCTTCCGGCCGAGCGGCACAGGCGGCTCAGACCTCGGTTCCGGAGCAGAAGCCCGAGCTCACCTCCTGCACCAGCTCTGTTCGGGGAGGTGGTCGCGGGGTCTGCCTCCCCCGGCCCCGGGCGGAGCCAGATCAGTGGACCTCCAGCCCGGTGAGAGGTTAGAGCTCCCCCGCTCCCCGTCACCGCCCGGGGCCCCGCCAGGGTGGGGGACAGGCCTCACACGTTACAACGTGGTGCAGCGGGCGCGAGGCGCTCGGCCAGGACAGGAGTCCGCCTCTCGCAGGGGAAGCCTGGCCGCCCACCTGTGTGCACGGTGCTCACAGGAGCTCCGCCCCTCCGCCGGGCCCGCCTTGACACAGGCGGAGGCGGGGGCGCCCACGCACGCCACGCCCAGCCACGCCCACACCAGGGGGCGGGGCCACAGCATGACAGACACGCCCCTCCTCCCTGCCCTCGACCCCGACACGGGTGGGACCGAGGCTTAGGGAGGCGGTGCTGTCCACCCCCGGTGCCGCGGCCCTGGCCACACTCAGCTCCATGTCCTTTGGGAGGGCAGTAACAGAAGCAGTGTTTTCCTAGGACCCGGGGGAGACGAGGTCAGGAGCGTCTTTCCAGGAAAGAGGAAACAGCGGCCGGTGTTTCCCAATGCGGAAGGCCAGTGGCGCTGGCGCTGGTGCGGGGCTCTGACGGTCCCTGCTGGGAGGCCGGGGGCGGGGGGGCGGGGGGCGCCAAGCCCCAGCCACGNGAAGAATTGATGCTTTTGAACTGCGGTCTTGGAAAAGACTCTTGAGAGTCCCTTGGACTGCAAGGAGATCCAACCAATCCATTCTAAAAGAGATCAGTCCTGGGTGTTCTTTGGAAGGAATGATGGTAAAGCTGAAAGTCCAATACTTTGGCCACCTCATGCGAAGAGCTGACTCATCGGAAAAGACTCTGATGCTGGGAGGGATTAGGGGCAGGAGGAGAAGGGGACGACAGAGGATGAGATGGCTGGATGGCATCACCGACTTGATAGACGTGAGTTTGAGTGAACTCCGGGAGTTGGTGATGGACAGAGAGGCCTGTTGTGCTGCGATTCATGGGGTCGCAAAGAGTCGGACACGACTGAGACTGAATTGATGGATAAGATTTGTTCTGGTCATTTGGGTAGTTTAGGTTGAGCTGAACAGGAAAATATCCAGGCTTGGAGAATTCTATCTGCGGTGCTGATCAGCTTCTTCTTTATTTATTTTAAAATGTCTATCTATTTATTCATTTGGCTGCACCAGGGCTTAGCTGTAGCATGTGGGATCTTTAGTTTAGGCATATATGATCTAGTTCCCTGACCGGGGATTGAACCCAGAACCCCTGTATTGGGAGCACAGAGTTTTATCCACCGGACCACCAGGGAAGTCCCTGATCAGCTTCTTGCTGTGCTCCTTTCACCTTAAAAATCCTCTGCTAAGAGTTGAACTCACTTGGTTTGATCCCTGTGCACAGGGGCGCTACTGTGTGCTTCCGCTATGATTTCAGAGGATACACAGAAGGATACGGAGTGCCTCACGGACCTGTTCCCATGGTCATTTTTCTTCCAAAACCTGGAGCAGAGAAATGAATCCTTGACTGATTTTTTTTTAATGGCAAAAGACAGTAGAGTCCATGAAGAGATGCTTCCAAACCCAGACATTATTCCTCTACATGCTAGGCCCAGTTCAAGTATCTTCTCATCTGTGAAGTCCTTGGCACCCTCCATCTGAAAATGCTCTTTTTCAGTCCTCATCTCAGTTAGGCGTGTCCAACGGTCTGCTGGTAAACGTTTAACAACCAGCTCTTTGTGGAGAAGATGAACCCTGGTTTGTAGTGCCTGTGATGCTTGTGATGTGAACAGTCCTGCCCTGGCTGACTTTAGTTCCACCAAGATGTCACTGGGCTTCCCTGGTGTCTCAATAGTAAAGAATCTGCCTGCAATGCAGGAGCCCTTGGCTCAATCCCTGGGTCAAGAAGATCTCCTGGAGGAGAAAATGGCAACTCACTCCAGTATTCTTGCCTGAAGAATTCCATGGACAGAGGAGCCTGGCAGGCAGCAGTCCATGGGTTCAAAAAGTCAACCCAACTGAAGCAACTTAGCACGCGCACGCACACGCACACGCACACACATTCTTTTTAAGGGGCTTTCCAGGTGGTAAAGAACCTGCCTGCCAATGCAGGAGATGTAAGAGATGGGGATTCGATCCCTGGGTTGGGAAGATCTCTTGGAGAAAGGCATGGCAACCCACGCCACTATTCTTGCCTCGAGAACCCGATGGACAGAGAAGCCTGGCGGACTGCAGTCCACGGGGTCACGAAGAGTCAGACATGACTGAGTGACCAAAGCTTTCACTGTCATTCTTCTTGATATCCTTTTCCATTGTGGCATATCACAGGCTATTGAATGTAGTTCCCTGTGCTATACAGTAGGACCTTGTTATTTATCTCTTCGCTAATATTCAAGCTTCCCTTGTGGCTCAGCTGGTAAAGAATCCGCCTGCAATGCTGGAGACCTGGGTTCGATCCCTGGGTTGGGAAGATCCCCTGGAGAAGGGAAAGGCTACCTACTCCAGTATTCTGACCCGAAGAATTCCATGGCCTCTATAGTCTTTGGGGTCTCAAAGAGTCGGACACAACTAAGCGACTTTCACTTCACATATAATATTCAACAGTTTGCATCTGCTAATCCCAAACTGCCATGTGGTGCAGCCAAAAAAAAGGGGGGGGGAAATCCAACAAAATAAAAGCACAAAAAATGACATATGCTGATATATGTGGAGAGAGTGAGAGCCCTGATTACATCTAACATGTAAACACACTGATATAAAGTGTCATTTTTCTCTGGACCTTAGACCAGTGATCTCATGGCTGATACAGACCTACAGGTATTTTACCATGCTGACACAAATATGTAAAGCACTTATTGTTATCATAAGCATCAAACATGTTTATTTGTTAAATGTTCATTAAATGTCCACTTAGGTTGTGTGTTAGTCCCTGTAGTCAGAGTGATTCTTTATCTGAAAATGGTGACCAGAAGTCGCAATCCTATTTAACCAAACCTATTACTAATACCTAGGAAATGCTCTCAATTCCTGGTCCTATAGGTGATACTGATACAGACCTACAGGTATTTTACCATGCTGACACAAATATGTAAAGCACTTATTGTTATCATAAGCATCAAACATGTTTATTTGTTAAATGTTCATTAAATGTCCACTTAGGTTGTGTGTTAGTCCCTGTAGTCAGAGTGATTCTTTATCTGAAAATGGTGACCAGAAGTCGCAATCCTATTTAACCAAACCTATTACTAATACCTAGGAAATGCTCTCAATTCCTGGTCCTATAGGTGATGTCTTATCTAACATCTCCCAAATTTCTGGATTGGGCAGAGGTTACAGAAATTTCCAGTTTTTATTACAGTTTTTTTTTTTTATTAATTTAGGCTGTCATTTCCGTAATACATACATTTATTCTCAGAAGTGAAATCTGACCAAAATATAGATGGAAACATTTTAATAAGAATTTCATTCCAACTGCTTTAGCCATTCATCTATAATTATTTGGGGTATACATCAGAGGATTATTTTCTACTTTAAATTAGGTATTACTCAGTCAACAATCTCTTGTGCGTGAATAACATCCTAGGATTCATGGCTGATCCCCACAAGGTGCTGCTAATAGATTGATTCGGTCAGTTCCTCGTTCTTGGGAGGAAGTCCAGCTTCACCCCTCTTCCTCCTCATCCACCAGCCTCAGAAGGGAACTTGGGCTTCTGGTATTTATAGATACATATACAGACTGTGGTCCAACACTGGACACCTGCATAAGCTCATAAAAGCATCCACGGTTCAACAACCAGTTTTACATTCTTGGCCAATTGTGGAAAGCCCACCCTCACTGGGCTGAGGCAGCAGCAAGTTCCAGCTAAGGCACACACACACTCAGCTTGTCTCACTGGACTGACCATCTCCCCAGGAACCAGATGGAAGCCATTGCTATGTTAGGATACCCATCACACGGACGAGCAGGTGAGGGGCCCAGAGGGAGGAGACCCCAGAGGGGTGATTCGGGAGCCCCTAGGAGATGAGGACAACCTTCAAAACCAGGCTCTCAGTCCATCGCTCCCCCCCACCCTGAGATTCCCCACGTGAGATGAGTTGAGAGCTGGCTTTACCAGAAAAAAGGGGACATTTAAATCTTATCAATTATGCCCAACAAGAAATGCCCCGTCTTCCAAAAACTAAAATGTCCTCAAAAGACCTTTTCATGAAGGCAGTTATGTCAATACGCCCTCTGGGCACAAAGAAAAGGGTCCATTTGAGTGCAAGTAAATGCTGTCAGCATTCAGGTTGTTCAGGCTGTGGGTGAGAGTTGTATTTCAGCCAGTGCTACCTGCACCGTTACCTCTCCAGTTCCTCCTGGAAACCAGATTGCTGCATCTCAAGGCTGCAGTTTCCCCTGGCTATGAGACAGAAAGCTGTGAGGCTCCCTACTATTTTCAGGCTTCTTAGGTCAAGACTCCAATGAGTCTGCTTTCTGTATCAGGTGGCCAAAGTATTGGAGCTTCAGCTTCAGCATCAGCTCTTCTAATGAATATTCAGGGTTGATTTCCTTGGATTGGCTGGTTTGATCTTGCTGTCCAAAGGACTCTAAAGAGTCTTCTTCAGCACCACGGTTTGAAAGCATCACTTCTTCAGCAGTCAGCCTTATTTCTGGTCCAACTCTCACATCCGTACATGACTACTAGAAAGACCATAGTTTTTACTAGCTGGACCTTTGTCAGCAAAGTTATGGCCTCCAAATTAATGATTTGCTTATTGATCTTTAAAAACATTTTCTTCCAAGAAGATCAGAGGTGAGGGTTCTTCTGAGAAGAGAATAGTTTCAAAGTCTATGGTACTTCCTTCCTGGAACACCACGTGGTGGAAACAGAGGCCAGGAGCAAGTCTGAAAGAATCTGGATGGATGGGATAGGGGTGGGCAGGAAGATGTCAGGCCCTCCTCTGCAGGATCCTGGCTCAACCCTATAAGAAAGTGGAAGAGGGAGGTGGAGAAAATATTTCTGTCTGGTTATATTTTCACATGGAGGGGCCCTTTTTGAAAAAAAAAAAAAATGTTAAGACCTCATGAAGAGTTAGATATGGGCTTCCCCAGTGGCTCAGTGGTAAGGAATCCGGCCACCTCTGCAGGAGACGTGGGTTCAATCCCTGACCTGGGAAGATCTCACATGCCTCAGGGCAACTAAGCCCGAGCCCCACAGCTACTGAGCCTGTGTCTGGGAGCCGCAGCTACGAAGCCCGAGCCCCACAGCTACTGCAGCCTGAGCCCTCTAGAGCCCGCGCTCTGCAACAGGAGAAGCCGCCGCGAGGAGAAGCCCGCAGCCCGCAGCTAGAGAAAAGCCTGTGCAGCGACGGAGACCCAGCACAGCCAAAAAGGTAACTGAATGTCGGTTTTTAAAAAAGAATTAGCCATCATAAAAAATAAAACTTAAAATCATAAACTCCACACTTGACCGTAAAAGAGCCAGTGCAATTACACAGGGCGAAAAACGACGTGTCTAGTCCTCTGATAAAACTCTGCGAGAGGTATGAATCATCCGCACATATCCTTGGACGTGTCCTTTGATATTGGAATCTGAGTTTTACAATCTGCCTGTAATTAAAGTTCTGGGTTAAGTTTTTAAGGGAGAGAAAATTAAACACTTTAAAAGCCAACGCCTTGTTTCTCAAGACGTAACCCGGGGCAGGTTTTTATGGTCGCACTGGGGTTTTAGTCACTGGCTGGCACTCGCATCCTCGTTTTCACGTTGCTGCTAGCATTTCCTCTTTATGGCGGGGCCTGTGCTTCCCGCAGGGGCTGCAAGTGCAGACCTGCCCGTTCAGCCTGTGTAGACAGGCTCTGTGGCCACAGCGCGTCGGTCCTGGTCGTGGGGTGAGCGCTGGACCTGGGACAGTGACGAGGGGTGAGGGCTAATACTAAAGAGAGCGGGCCAGGCCTAGAGGCGGCCAAACTGTAAGCTGAGAGAAGTCAGAACGGGACACAGTCACTGTGTCTGCAAGAATAAAGAGCCTCTCTGAAATCACAGGTACCTTCACTACCGCAGACACAAAGGTGTGCCGGGCCAGCTAGTACAGGCACCTGAGAACCTCCCAGTACCTTCCAAGTCAGTTATTAAACACAGCCATTCTTTTCTAAAAATATTTACTTATTAGGCTGTCTTGGGTCTTGGTTGGGGCATGTGGGTTCTTTTCATTGCAAAGTGCAGGACTTTTTGCTGCGGCAGGCTCTCTAAGTTGCAGTGTGCGGGCTTAGTTGCTCTGCGGCATGTGGGATCCTAGTTCCCAGATCAGGGATTGACCTCGTGTCCCCTGCATCGCAAGGCAGATTTTTAACCGCTAGACCACCAGGGACGTCCCCTAAAGAGCCATTCTGAACAATAAATTGTGTAACAAAAGAAGGTGGTATATTCAAAGCTGATCACTCACTACTTGTCTTTTACTGCATTTTACTATTTATCTCTATTCTTGAGGTCATTGGATTATTGTGGAAACCCTATAAGGATGCATTACTGGGCATCTCTTATCAACCCCACATTCAGTGATGTTACGTCAGTGGGTGGAAACCAGCCTTGGTGAGAGTACGTGCACCATAGAAACTGGCTTGATACATTGTTAAATCAGTCAGGACTTGATTACCTATCAGGGCTTGATTTATTATTTTGCTGATTGTCTAGACTTCAGAAAGCGATGGAGGAAATGTTAATACTGCAGATTAAACTGAGAAAGTATATTATGTGTATAACTGTTAAATTGTGAGTATCTGAAAAATTCAAAATGTATCCTTCCAGTGTATGAACGGGGAAGGCAATGGCACCCCACCCCAGTACTCTTGCTTGGAAAATCCAATGGACGGAGTAGCCTGGTGGGCTGCAGTCCATGGGGTCGCTAACGGTCGGACAGACTGAGCGACTTCACTTTCACTTTTCTCTTTCATGCATTGGAGAAGGAAATGGCAACCCACTCCAGTGTTCTTGCCTAGAGAATCCCAGGGATGGGGGAGCCTGGTGGGCTGCCGTCTATAGGGTCACACAGAGTCGGACATGACTGAAGTGACTTAGCAGCAGCAGCAGCAGTGTATGAAAATATTATTTGACATGGTAAAGGATGTACACACACCACTGATAAATAACTGAAGTTTTGATATAGTTTTTGTTGTTTTACTTTTAAACTTAAGCAAAAATAGCAGCTAACAGTTATGTTGGAACTGTGTTTGTTCATCAGCGGCCCCTCTAGGTTGGCTGTGGACTCACGTGTGCAACACAAATTGACTGACAGCATTCTGTGAGACTCAACTAGATGAATGGGATTGACAATCAATAGTATTACATATCTTTTGGGGGGAGGAATAGTTAGGGACTTTGGGAGGGTCATGCTCACACTGCTGTATTTAAAATGGATAACCAGCAACGACCTATTGCATAACACATGGAACTCTGCTCAGTGTTACCCGCCAGGCTGGATGCGAGCAGGGTTTCGGGGAGAATGGATACATACATGTGTATGGCTGAGTTCATTTGCTGTTCACCTGGAACTCCCACAACCTTGTTAATCGGCTATATACCCCGACAGTGAGGGACAGGGAGGCCTGGAGTGCTGCAGTCCCTGGGGTCTCAGAGTCTGACATGACTTAGTGATTGAACAACAACACCCCAGTACAAAATAAAAAGCTTAGAGTTTTAAAAAATTACATATTTTTTTAAATTTGTAAGTTGTATCACATATCTATGCATCCATTATATACACACCTATAATGTATAATAAACCTATATATTATTATACAATGTATAATACTTATGCAATAATAATGGATAATAAACCTATATATTAAGTACATTATACACACATTTTTACCCCTGAGAACTGGTTGCTTAATACCTATTGCCTACGACTGTACACACTGGTGCAATGTAATGCCAGACTTGCAGAACTCAGACCATAGGCCACCGTGACAAGCTGAAACCCTTCTGGTCTACCTCCCTCCATCTGTTCCCATATGACACAGAGAAAGAGCCCCTCAGATACATTCAACAGAATCATGCTCACTTTCAACTTTGCAGTAGGCATGTAGGTGGTGGTTTGCTTTGGAGCGATGCTGTGTTTAAACCAGAAGAGTTTCAACAGATGCTAACATACCCCTACACACTGCAGAGCTAACCAGACAACTCGCCCCCTACGCACTGCAGAGCTAACCAGACAACTCGCCCCGATCTAAGTGGGCGGTAGCAAAGCTAACCCCGCTGCTGCTGCTGCTAAGTCGCTTCAGTAGTATCCCACTCTGTGCAGCTCCATAGACGGCAGCCCACCAGGCTCCATCCCTGGGATTCTCCAGGCAAGAACACTGGAGTGGGTTGCCATTTCCTTCTCCAATGCATGAAAGTGAAAAGTGAAAGTGAAGTCGTTAACCCCACAGTAGGTTATAATTTAAAAGCCAGAAAAGCGGCAATCGTGACACGTGATCAGCTCAAGACAGACAGGTGACAATTTTCCTCCCCCCAAACTGCAGGAATCCCAGCTATGCTGCAGGGACCCGGAGCCAAGCCTCATGATAGCTGGATCTCTGGGAGGGGGTTGCTGAGAGGGGCACTGGGTGTATCCAGTCTTGCTCTAAGTTTAGTGTGTGAATAATACACTGACTCCTAATGGCTCACTGTCAGGTCACAAATAATTAAGCCATGAGTCATCTGTAAAGCTGAAAGTGTCTGGAATGGCCTGTCATTCATAATGCAAGAGGAGGGAAATTTGCCTCCTTTCCCAGGTGGACTGTGGTCACAGAAGCCCCTGCCTCACAGGTTCTGGGAACTCTGTGGACCCTGACCACCTCACACATAAATGCTCTGCCCCCCAGGTCAGACTCAGACATGGACTCCTTATGTCATTAAGGTCTGGTGGAGGCTCCTGGACAGTCAGAGTGGCATCTTCGTGGGAGATCAAATCCTTCCGGTCTTCACGGCATCTCCGGGTCCAAGTCAATCACAGCACGTCTCAGGCAGACCTGGCTGCCCTGCCCCAGGTGGAAGCCCTTCTCTGATCACCCGTCACTGCAAAGGCCCAGCTCCACCCCAGGTGCGGGGACCCTTGGGCAGACAGGACTCTATCCTCCAAACAAGGGCTAAGTGAAGTAAAAGTCGCTCAGTCGTGTCCGACTCTTTGCGACCCCAAGGACTATACAATCAGTGGGATTCTCCAGGCCAGAATACTGGAGTAGGTAGCCGTGCCCTTCTCCAGGGGATCTTCCCAATCCAGGGATCGAACCCAGGTCTCCCACACTGCAGGCGGAGTCTTTACCAGCTGAGCCACCAGGGAAGCCCACACAAGGGCTAAGCGGCCAGTTATCTCTGCTAGGGAAAGCCTGTGTCTGCTTCGTGGGTGCTTTAGAGAGCTTATCTTTCTGTTTGTTTGCTTCTCCTGATCGAAACCGCTTTGGCCCATGGACAAACCAGTACCAGAACTGACCCAGCAGCCTACTCACACATAAATGCTCTGCCCCCCAGGTCAGACTCAGACATGGACTCCTTATGTCATTAAGGTCTGGTGGAGGCTCCTGGACAGTCAGAGTGGCATCTTCGTGGGAGATCAAATCCTTCCGGTCTTCACGGCATCTCTGGGTCCAAGTCAATCACAGCACGTCTCAGGCAGACCTGGCTGCCCTGCCCCAGGTGGAAGCCCTTCTCTGATCACCCGTCACTGCAAAGGCCCAGCTCCACCCCAGGTGCGGGGACCCTTGGGCAGACAGGACTCTATCCTCCAAACAAGGGCTAAGTGAAGTAAAAGTCGCTCAGTCGTGTCCGACTCTTTGCGACCCCAAGGACTATACAATCAGTGGGATTCTCCAGGCCAGAATACTGGAGTAGGTAGCCGTGCCCTTCTCCAGGGGATCTTCCCAATCCAGGGATCGAACCCAGGTCTCCCACACTGCAGGCGGAGTCTTTACCAGCTGAGCCACCAGGGAAGCCCACACAAGGGCTAAGCGGCCAGTTATCTCTGCTAGGGAAAGCCTGTGTCTGCTTCGTGGGTGCTTTAGAGAGCTTATCTTTCTGTTTGTTTGCTTCTCCTGATCGAAACCGCTTTGGCCCATGGACAAACCAGTACCAGAACTGACCCAGCAGCCTCAGCTGAGAGTTGACTTGGGGGTTAAAGGTTACAGTTTTTGAGAAAGGCAGTCAAACATTAATGATGGGTAAAGTTCTTTCCCTCTTGCCCCATGAGCTGACTGGGTGATCCTGTTTGTTCTACAACGTGGACAGTATTTGCTGAGGGTAATTGAAATCCGCCGCACAAACAACCTCCCTCACCTCCTGCCGCCTCTGGGCCGCCGTGTCAGGTGAGCACCGCCAGGCATTATCAGGAAGCCGGAAACAGCCTGGTCCTATCCCCGACCTGCCCTTCATCAGCACCCAAACTGGACAGATGCTGCATGTTCTGTGAGACCCGCTGGACCAGAGACTGGAGTGTCTCAGATGCCAGGAGCCTCATGGGCTTCTAGAGCTTAGTATTGCTGTTCAGCAGCCAGGTCTTGCCCTACTCTTCACGATCCCATAGACTGCAGCACGCCAGCCTTCCCTATCCTTCACTGTCTCCCACAGTTTGCTCAAACTCATGTCCATTGCGTTGGTGATGCCATCCAACCATCTCATCCTCTGTCATCTCCTTCTCCTCCTGCTCTCCGTCTTTCCCAGCATCAGAGTCTTTTCCAGTGAGTCAGTTCTTCACAAGAGGTGGCCAAAGTATTGGAGCTTCAGCATCAGTCCTTCCAATGAATATACAGGGTTGATTTGATTTGACTGGTTTGATCTTCTTGCTGTCCAAGGGACTGTCAGGAGTCTTCTCCAGGACCACAACCTAGAGTTTATACCTCACTTGCAAACATGCATCCCGCAGTGCCCAAACATGAAAAGGGCACTTTCATCAGCAGAGACACTGAGTTTCTTCCTGTCTCCAGCCCCCAGGCTCCTGGGTGCCCCTGGGCCTTGCTCCAAATTTGGCATCTACAGTGTGATGCATTTCTTTGTTCATGGACATGTTTCCATGCTTGGAGCAGTGCCTGACATATAGGGAGTATCTATTAAACCAAAATTGAATCCTATTACCTCTTCCTTGGGGCGTCCCTGGTGGCTCAGATGGGAAAGAATCTGCCTTCTAATGTGGGAGACCCAGGTTCGATCCCTGAGTTGGAAAGATCCCCTGGAGGAGGGCATGGCAACCCACTCCGTATCCTTGTCTGGAGAATCCCGTGGACAGAGAAGCTTAGCAGGCTTCAGTCTATGGGGTCGCAAAGCGTCGGACACAACTGAGCAACTGACACTTTTCACCTCTTCCTCACTGGCTGCCCATTGCCTTCACGCCACTTCCCACCGCTCCCGGGGGGACGTGGCTATTACCTGGCCCATGAGAAACAGTGAGACGACTGAACCAGGCCAGCAGAGTGGCAAGCTGACCCCTGTGGACCTCGGCAGGAAGTCAGTGGGCTCAGAGACCCTCGTGGGCCCAGGACTGAGGCCCAGCAGGCGCCTCTTCGTCTTCCAGGCACAGATCAAGCTGGCCCACGTGGCAGTGCATCAGCTGGAGGAGAAGGAAGCACAGTCCAGCCTGCCCTGTGGACACCAGGAAAACAGCTTGTTGTAAAAATCAAACTGAATTCTTAGCTGCCTTCGAGAGCGTGGCTAAAGCCATCCATGACAGACCATCCCCTGATCTGAGCTGATGTCCCTTGGTGCCTGGGAACATCTACCCCACCCCAGGCCCTCACAGTCCCAAGGTCTGTGGTCCTGAGGCGTGGCTTTCCTAAAAGCCCAGAGGGCCTCCTGTGGGAGAAGGAGCCACCTCCTTGAAGACGTCTGAAGGAACCGCATCTCTAGGCAGTGAGAGAAACCCGCATCAGCCACCACATTCTTAGAAACATCTCTTGTGATGAGTATTCAGCAAGGAGCTTAGGCTCACTTACCTGAGGCTGAAGCTTGCATGCAGTAAAGCACACAGCATCGCCAGTCACAGCTGATACACGCCGGCAAAGCTGTGTACAAAAGCCCTGCACACGCAGGTCCCGTGGGGGCTTGGAAGAGCAGACAGCCTGAGCCCAGGTGGCAGCCACACTCTGAAAGTCACCCCCAGTGCCTCAGGGGTTCTCTCTGCAGGCCTGGAGAAGGCAGCACACTCGTGTTTACACAGATAAAAGTTGGCCATGAGATGATCGATGCTCCCAGGAGCCACAGCACGAGTCCTTGACGCCTACGGATGGACATTCTGCATCTCACATCATCTCCAGTGAATTGGACACAGTGTGACTGCACGGCTTTGACAGCCTTGGAGAGCAATCCAGTGTATTACTATTTTTCACCATGGTGCTGGCGCTTAGTCGCTAAGTCATGTCCGACTCTTTGTGACCCCATGGACTGCAACCCGCCAGGCTCCTCTGTCCATGGGATTTTCCAGGCAAAAACACTAAGGTGGGTTGTCATTTCCCTCTCCAGGGGATCTTCCCAACCCAGGGATTGAATCCATGTCTCCTGTGTCTCCTGCATTTGCAGGAGGGTTCTTCGCCACTGAGCCACCTGGCAAGCCCATTTTTCATGACATAAAAATCCAAACCATATAGTTGGGGCAAATAACAAATTTTGGGGAATGGATGCTTATTATCTGATGTGGTTATTTACTTTGATCCACTCACAAACTGATGAGTGGATCAAAAACTGAATTTTGATTTGATTATGTGCCTATAAAGGTAACCCAGGACCCAGACTGAGTAACTGTCCGTCAAAATCTCTTCTGACAACAGCAAGCATTATAGCATGCCAATAACATTTTTATCAGGTAGTTAAGTTAATTACCTGTGGTAAACGTGTTAGTGAGACAAGTGCGGTCTGTTGTCAACATTTGCTGACCACTTTAAAACACTGCCTGGCCGTGTGAGAGGAATCAAGGGTACAAGGGTTTGCAGATGCGTTGACACCTGCCGGTGAAGTATAAAATCTGATGCAAACTTTAGGCTGAAACCTGTGTGTTGTTTTTCCACCACAAGATGGCTCTGTATGGTTTCTTCTCAGAAGAAACATGGGCTTGTGTGGCAAATCTGTGTTTGTGAAGCAGCAGCAAGCCCTGGGCAATGGTATTGTCCAAATTGGACAGTCAGTTTTTAAAGGAATCTTAGTCCTGTTCTCCGTAGTGACTGGACCAATTTACATCCCCATCAACAGTGTACGAGAGTTCCCCTTTCTCCACATCCTTGCCAGCATTTGTTGTTTGTAGACTTTTTGGTGATGGCCACTCTAAATGGTGATAGCTCATTGTGGTTTTAATTTGCATTTCTCTAATAATTAGTGATTCAACAATTCCACTCCTGGGTATATACCCAGAAAAACCCAAAAACCCTATTTTGAAAAGATACATGCACCCCAGTGTTCCTAGCAGCGTTATTTACAATAGCCAGAACGTGGAAGCAGCCAAGTATCCGTCGACTGATGAGTGAATAAAGAAGATGTAATATATACAAACAATGCATATTGCTGTTCAGTCACCAAGTCGTGACGACCCCGTGAACTGCAGCTCACCAGACTCCCTGTCCTTCACTGTCTCCCAGAGTCTGCTCAAACTCACATCCATGGAGTAAGTGTTGCCATCTAACCATCTCATCCTCTGTTGATTCCTTATCCTCCTGCCTTCAGTCTTTCCCAGCATCTTTCCCAATGCATTACTGCTCTGCCACAAAAAAGAATGAAATACTTCCATTTGCAGCAATGTGGATGGACCTAGAGGATATTATGCTTAGTGAAATTAGAGAAAGAAATACAGTATGATATCTCGTGTATGTGGAATCTAAAAAATAAGCAAACTAGTGAATATGAAAAAAAGGAAACAGACTCACAGATAAAGTGGTGGTTACCAGTAGGGAGAGGGAGGTAGGGGTAGGTGATTAAGCTACTATGTATAAAATAAACTCTAGGGATACATATTGTACAGCACAAGGAATATAGCTAGGATTTTATAGTAATTGTAAACGGAGTATAATCTTTAAAAACTGTCAATCACTGAAACTTGTGTTATGTTGTAAATCAACTATAACTCAATAATAAAGAAAGAAACAAACTCAGGCAAATGTTTCATAAGAGTGTTAAGGGCAAAAGCCAGAGCATAGGATACGATGAAAGGCAGATAAAAATTGATAATTAAAAAGCATATATGTTTTAAAAAATCCAACAGCAACTTAAAAAATTTAAACATGATGGCAGAAAATATAAAAACATAAAAATAGTATATAATATTTTATTTATTTTTACAACTCCTGGTATTAGATATCCTTTCTTCATACTCAATGTGGATAGTTCTAACAGCCTACAGAATCAGTCATTATCTTCCTCTCTTTAAAAAAAAAAACACTTTTGGCTGCACAGGGTCTTCACGGCTGCACAGGGTCTTCACATCTGCAGCAGGCTTTCTCTAGTTATAGAGAGTGGGGGCTACTGTCTGGTTGTGGTGTGTGGGTTTCTCATTGAAGTAACTTCTCTTTTGCAAAGCACGGCTCTAGGGTGTCTGGGCTCAGTAGCTGTGGCACACAGGGTTAGTCACTCCGTGGCATGCGGGATCTTCCAGAACCAGGAATCAAACTTATGTCCCCTGCATTGACAGGCGGGTGCTTAACCACTGGGAAGTCCAGTATACAATATTTTAAAAACTCAGTAGAAAGCTTTGAAGATAAAGCTGGGGCAATCTTCCAGGAAATAGATCAATAAGAAAAATAAGAACGAATAGGCAAAAACATTAGAGGATTAGGAGCATCACTGAAGAAGCCAGCCAAGGAAACCTCCAAAGACGCCGGACATGGCTTTCCAGGCTATGAGAGCCCACTCTGTGCCTGCCCCAGTGGTGAAAACAGGCCCTGTGCATCCTTGTGAAGTGTCAGCACACCGCGAGACGGAGAGGATCCTCAGAGTTTCCAGTTTCCTAGCAGGTCCTGGAGCCGCCAGTCCAGGTGAGGAGAGGTCAGACGTGCTCCAGCAGGAATTTCTCCAAGAAGGTAAAGCTCACAGAACGCCTGATGTGCTGGAGCATACTGAGGGAACGCGACTGGCAGGAGACAGGTTGAATTAGAGACAGGTACAAAAAGCACAAAAGACCAGGTGAAAACAGCAACAAAACCCAGACAGATTTTAAACTTGGTAAATTTAAAAGTTCTGCAGAAAGGAAAGAGATGTCACAGTTTACTACCTGGATCAGCTGTGGCTAGCACTGATATAACTGTATTAGTAAACACACTGAAGGTGGTCTAACGAAAGCTGTGTCATAATCCCAGCCGTCCATGTGGTGCCTAAGAGCCCAGACCCTAAGGCCAGACCGCCCAGGCTCAGACCTGCACCAGGTCATAATAATCTGATTATGAGCTGTGTGGGTGGGCCGGCCTGTCACTCTGACTCAATGTCCTTATCTGTAAACTGAGGATCATAACCAAACTTATTTCATAGGGTTTGGGGGAAGAGTGAATGAATCAATACATAGTAAAGGCTTAGAACAATGCCTAGCCTGTGGCAAATTCTATACAAGAGTAAACCTAGGATTTCCCTGGTGGTCCGCTGGTTAAGAATCTGCCCGCCAATGCAGGGAACACGGGTTCTATCCCTGGCCAGGAAGATCCCATGTGCTGCGGGGAAACCAAGCCTGCGAGCCGCAGCTACCGCGCCCACTGCGCTGAAATCACTGGAGCCCACACACCTTGGGGTCTTCATTGCTGGACCAGGTGGCTCAGGGTGAAGAATCCGCCTGCCAATGCAGGAGACGCAGAGTTGATTCCTGGGTCAGGAAGATCCGCTGGAGGAGGAAATGGCACCCCACTCCAGTATTTCTTGCCTGGAAAATTCCATGGACAGAGGATCCTGGCAGGCTACAGTCCATGGGGTTGGGAAAGAGTTGTATATGACTGAGCAACTGAGCACACACTTTCACATGCTCCAGAGCCTGTGTGCCACAACGAGAGAAGCCACTGCGAAGAGAAGCCCACACAGCAACTAAAAAACCCCATGCAGAGCAGTGAAGACCCACAGCAGCCAGAAGGAAACAGATAAAACACTGTTATGTAACACATTCAGGTTTGGGGTTTTTTTTAAGATGAACTTGAGATACAGAAATATAATTTATAAATATATATATATATATATATAGCATGGTTAGTACTCTTACTTTATAACCATTCAGGAGAATGGAGAAAGTGTGTGTGTGTGTTAATCTTCATATTCCATAAGACAAAATCAATAGAAAATGCCTAAAACTTAAAAATCAAGAAGTAGCACTATGAAAATGTTATTAGAAATAGAAATATAAAGAAACATAATGTATCCCCCTCAAAAAAGAAAGAAAAAGGCTGAGATGAGTGTAAAATTGTTGCTTCTGGAGAACAAGAGGTTGGAGAGAGTCTGGGTAGACGTGGCAGAGGCCTGTTGTTTTTTGGAATAAATCTTATAAAATGATTTGAATCTTGGTTTGCTGGAGCAGACCCTGGGACAGGATTTGTGGGCATGAAGGAAGTGCTGGAGGGGAACAAGTGGGACAGGGCACATGGGGGAGGGAGGCAAGGCCCAGCCTCTTGCCCCCGCAGGCAGAGTTGCCGGCTGCCCAACGGCCCACAGGTGGGGGGCCCTGCAGCCCTGGGCCAGGATGCTGGCGCCCAGAAGGCTGGTGATAGGACTCAGAAATGTAAAATTATCTGGGAGGTGGCCTTTAAATCGCTACAGGTCCTAAAAATCTAGTTCAAAACTCCTCAATTTGCATCTCAGAGCCAGACGCTCCCAGACGTGTACAGCAATAAACCCAACTCACCCCATTCCCCCAGGGGGCTCCTGGAGGCTTCACAGCCACCTTCCCGGGAAGATTTGCCAGTTTCTTTTCAAGTACCTAAATAGCTCAGTGTGTACTTTAAAGCAGGAAGCAAAGGACCATTTCAGGGCCAAGTTCTTCCTGAACCCCTGGAATTACGGGGGTGCAGACAGCCCCCCTTCCACAGGGGGCTTGAAGCTGGGTGACTGCCACTCAGGAAATGCATGCTCATTACTTATTGTCCCCCTCCCCCATGCCATGAAATAAATTTTATAAATATACAAATTTTAATCCAATTATAATACTCAAACAGCACTCTTGCAAATACAACCAGCAACAAATGAAGTAATTTTGCAAGACAAACCAGTCCTTTTAGTTTTCTCCCAAATTCACATACTTTCTTGTATTGCTCAGTAGCTTTATAGACCTTATATGTGATGCCATGAATAACATAAAGTCTTTCTTCATAAACACATAGTCTTTCTTCACCAACCTTGCTGTCAATAAGTGGGCAATTTCACTGTTTCTAACATTTTGAACCACTAGCGCAGCACTGGTCCAGGTGTCTGTGAGGTGTCACCTCGGATACTCTGGGGTGCACCCCCTGAGCACCACATGGGTCTGGCCCAGAATCTCATATAGAGATCCCCAATAAATACGTGCAAGTCCCAACCTTGACCCATTCTGTACAGATCCTCCTCCCTTTGCCGTTCATCACATAGAGCATCATAAATGTCACGTCTCTGTGGGAGGCGAGGACGTCAGTTACTTGTTTGTGGCTGAGATCCGCTGTCACACACCATCCCAGGGAGAACACACTTCATTCTAGAGCACAGTACTGCCCCTCTGCAGCCTTCTGTCCTGTGGGATTCTGGAGGAGCCCCCCGAGCTGGAGACAAGCCCCACTGGGAAGAGCCACGAGCCTCAGGACTTAAAATCATACCACAGAAAGCAACCAAAGATCTAAAATCTCAACCAGGGTGCTGGCTCCATTAGTTTCAGCTGCCCCAAGTGTTACTTTTGAAAAAGCGTTTTCTACTCACTGTCTGGAGCAGGAATTCTTTTTTTTCTTAAAAAAAAAAAAAATTTTTTTTTTTTTAAACACCAAAACATTGTGTATTGGGGTATAGCCTATTAACTGGTGGCTCGGACAGTAAAGAAACCGCCTGTAATGTGGGAGACCTGGGTTCGATCCCTGGGTTGGGAAGATCCCCTGGAGGAGGAAATGGGAAACCACTCCAGTATTCTTGCCCGGAGAACCCCCATGGACAGAGGAGCCTGGTGGGCTACAGTCCATGGAGTTACAGAGAGGTGGACACGACTGAGTGACTAAGCACACACACACACACACACACACACACACACACACGCACACCCACAGCTGATTAAGGATGTTGTGGTAGCTTCAGGTGAACAGCAAAGGGACTCAGCCATACATATACATGTATCCATTCTCCCCCAGACCACCCTCCTGTCCAGACTGGCATGTAACACTGAACAGAGTTCCACGTGCTATAGGTCTTTGTTGGTTATCCATTTTAAATATAGCAGTGTGTACATGACCTTCCCAGAGTCCCTAACTATCCCTTCTCCCTGGCAACCATAAGTTCATTTTCTAAGCCTGTGAGTCTCTTTCTGTTTTGTAAATAAGTGCATTTGTATCAGTTCTTTTTAGATTCCACACATAAAGGATGTCATATGATATTTCTCCTCTGTCTGACTTACTTCACTCACTGTGACACTCTCTGCTGCTGCTGCTGCTAAGTTGCTTCAGTCGTGTCCGACTCTGTGCGACCCCATAGATGACAGTCCACCAGGCTCCCCTGTCCCTAGGATTCTCCAGGCAAGAACACTGGAGTGGGTTGCCATTTCCTTCTCCAGTGCAGGAAAATGAAAAGTGAAAGTGAAGTCGCTCAGTTGTGTCCAACTCCTAGTGACCCCATGGACTGCAGCCTACCAGGCTCCTCCGCCCATGGGATTTTCCAGGCAAGAGTACTAGAGTGGGGTGCCATTGCCTTCTCCATGACACTCTCTAGGTCCATCTATATTGCCACAAATGGTATTATTTCATTCTTTTTTATGACTGAGTAATATTACATTGTCTATATGTATCATTTTCATTATCCATTCCTTTGTCGATGGGCATTTAGGTTTGAAGCAGGAATTCTTAACCTGAGTCCACATCCCATGAAACTGTATGCAGTCCTTGTTTGTGGAGATGCATGTGGGTTTTTTTATGAGGGGAGGACCCTGGGGATGACCTCCCCACAACACCAATTGTAATGATGGGCTCTAAGGCTGACAGAGAGTTTGTGGAGTATAAATTTTTGCTAGAGGAAATACTCACATAAACCAGTTTCTTTGGCCCTATTTCCACTGGCTAAAGGAATGAGAAAAGGCCTGGAAAAGAGAAAACCAGAACAGAACCATTTCAGTCCTCTCCAGTTGCAAACAGATGATGGCATTTCCTTTTTTTATAAAGGGGCAGCAACCTACCCAGGAGAGGCAGCAGCTGTTTCAACATGTGCTCAAATTCCTATTTCTAGAAGATTAACACTTGAGATCAGCTATTTTCTCTTCTCCACAGGTAAGTGACTATTAATAGAGGTCCTTTTAAGATTCTTGGGCAAGTTTCTATTGATATTATCCTAGACATTAGAGCAGTGGCTCTCCAGGATACACTCTGCAAGTTCTGAACATGGCCCCAGATGTCCCAGGGCTTCCCAGGTGGCTTAGATGGTAAAGAGTCTGTCTCAATGCAGGAGACCTGGGTTCGATCCCTGGCTTGGGAAGATCCCCGGAGAAAGGAATGGCTACCACTCCTGTATTCTTGCCTGGAGAATCCCATGGATTCTCCACATGGAGCCTGGTGGATCCATGTGGTCGCAGAATTGGATATGACTGAGTGACTAATACTTCCACTTTCCAGACGTTCCCAAAGATCTAGGAGACCCCTGCCCTTCCCGTCTCTTCCTTCTGTCTGGAGAGAGATGGTTCCTATTTCTTCGTGGCAGTGTTGGGAAAACTTTGAACTCAGTCAAGAAGAAAGAGTGATACAAACTGAGAAAAGAGCATGTCGGGAGAGTGGATGATGGCTGGATGTGAGTAAGGAAGGAAGCCCAGTAGACTTGGACCAGAGTGGAGGGATGCACAGTGAGGCTGAGTGTAGGGGTACAGCGAGGAGTCGGCTCTTTATCCTAAAGGCTCTGGGATGCCACTGAAATCTCTGGCACTGGGGAAGGATCCCTTAGCAGTGGTGTGGAGAAAGGACTACAGAGCAGGAGCTGGCTGCAGGATGCATCTGGAGATCAGGTGAGACGATAGCCGAAGGGGATGCAGACAGTGTGGGTGAAGAAAGATAGATGGCTTCCACCCCTAAGGAAAACCAAGGAGCCATCCAAAAATGGGGCGAATGCTTCCGCTCTTCTCTGCCAGGAGGCGGGGCGGCATCTCTGTGGGCTCGGTGAGAAAAGCTGATGGAGGAAATTATCAAACACGAACATCTTGCATGGGCTGCAGATAGAAACTGTGAGCACTCGAGCACCTGACCCTGTGAGTAATCAGAGAACAATCAGGCCCTGCTCACTAGATGGAATCTGGCCGCTTCCAGCTTAGATGGATCTGAAGCGGGTGAGGGGTGACTAAGCGCTAGCCCTACCCCGGCCGGGCAATTACAGCCCCAGGAGAACACAGCAATCAGGCTAAAGCAAGAGGAGGGCTAATTGGAGCAGCCAGGCTGGAACTGCATGGTGAGCAGGCAACCAAGTGGGGGTGATCTTGGATCTCCCGCTGGTCACTGATGGTTCCAGGGGAAGTCGTGGGGGGAGGGGACGGTCCAAGAACAGATGCTTCCAGAGGGCGAGGACTTTGATGACAGAGGACAGCTGGGAGCAAGGGCAAAAGAGCAGATGATGCCTGGGGACCTCTCTTGACTGCTTAGATGATCAGTGACCCTGGAGGCTCCCTGACAGACGAGGGAGATGGCAGTATCAGAGAATGTGGCCGACGGGCAGAATCGCTCTTGCTCAATCCTACCTTGGTCATCCTTGGGCTGACCTTGGTTCAACCCTTCACTCACTTTTTGTTTGAGCCAGTGTTTGAGAACCTAGTGTCATAACAGTGTACATAAAAAGCAGAGACATTACTTTGCCAACAAAGGTTCATATTGTCAAAGCTATGGCTTTTCCAGTAGTCAGGTATAGATATGAGAGTTGGATCATAAAGAAGGCTGAGCACTGAAGAACTGATGCTTTTGAACTGTGGTGTTGGGGAAGACTCTTTAGAGTCCCTTGGATTGCAAGGAGATCAATCCAGTCAATCCTAAAGGAAATCAATCTAATATTCCTTGGAAGGACTGATGCTGACGCTCCAATACTTTGGCCACCTGATGCAAAGAGCCAACTCATTGGAAAAGGCCCTGATGCTGGGAAAGACTGAAGACAGGAGGAGAAGGGGACGACAGAGGATGAGATGGTTGGATGGCATCACTGACTTGATGGACATGAGGTTTTGAGCAAGCTCCAGGAGTTGGAGATAGACAGGGAAGCCTGGCGTGCTGCAGTCCATGGGGTCACAAAGAGTCGGACACGCCTGAGTGAANAGACAGGAGGAGAAGGGGACGACAGAGGATGAGATGGTTGGATGGCATCACTGACTTGATGGACATGAGGTTTTGAGCAAGCTCCAGGAGTTGGAGATAGACAGGGAAGCCTGGCGTGCTGCAGTCCATGGGGTCACAAAGAGTCGGACACGCCTGAGTGAACAACAGGGCTTCATGGTTGGCAAAGGTGCTTTCCATGTATTTTCTTGTTAATCTTCGATATCTCTGATGTAGGTATTACTATCCTCAATGGGCTGATGAAGAAACCACGGTTCAGCGAGGTCGGTCAGTTGACCGAGTTCCCAGGTGATGCCCATAACAACTGTGAGAGAAGAGAAGGAAAGCAAGTTGGGAAGAGTTGCCCAAAGTAATATGCAAGTAGTTAGTCATAACTGGGGTTGAAACCAAAGGTTTTTCTTCCCCACGCCTATAAAAGAGGGAGCAGAGAATTCCCTGGTGGTCCAGTGGTTAGGACCCTTCGCTCTCACTGCCAAGGGCCCAGGTCCAATCTTTGGTCAAGGAACTAAGATACCGCAAGCCACAAGGCATAGTCAAAAAAATCAATCAATAAAAAAAGGTTCAGAGCTTTAAGTTAAACATGGGCTTCGGGGATGATGCCCTGGTGCCTTGCTTGATCTGCGAGGAGACAGTGGCCCTGGCTGACTGTCTTGGCCGTGCTGGACCGACACAGGAGATGTAAACATTAGAAGAAAAGGATACAGTTGGGATTAAGGGACTGTATACTGCAGGGAAGTCCATATTCGAGCTGTTTTGTCGTTATCACCATAACTACGTGTATTCTTTCATGCTGTGCATCTGACTTTTGGATAGGAAGAAAGTTGTGCGGTGGTTGGATGCTGGGTCAGAGTCCCCCTCTTGTCAGAACCTTCTCTGTTCAGCTGCTGTCTCCTTAAGGAGAATTCAAGACTATTGGAGTTATTTCGTGTGATGAAAGACTGACTGTGTGTTAGTCAATACTGGGTAACAAAATTTGGTGGTATAAACCAACACACACCTATTATCTTACCATTTCTGCAGGTCAGGAGTCTGGGTGTGGCTCACCCAGGTTCTCTGCTTCACGGTCTCTTCCAGGCTGCAAAGAAGGAGGCAGCCAGGGTGGGGTCACATCCCAGGGTCTGACTGGGCCAGAATCTGCTTCTAAGCCTACATGGTTGTCAGCAGCATTCGGCTCCTCCATGGCTGCTGGACCGACAGCCTCAGGTCCCTACTGGCTGGAAGGCCATCCTCAGTTCTTTGCCTTGTGGGTGTCTCCAGCATGGTAGCTGTATTGTCAGAGGGCACAAGCCCAGAAGGGAATGAAGGTCTGTGAGGAAGATGAAATCCCAATATTTTGTAAACCTAACCACATCCCATTACATTTGCCTTATTCTATTAGTTGGAAACAATTCACAGGGTCCAGTGTACCCCACGGAGGGGGTGATTACACAAGGATGGGATACCAGGAAGCAGTGATCACGGGGGTCCATCACAGAAGCCTGTCCACCACAGGGCACATGTAAGGACAGAAGGCATAAGCCAGCACAAGGTGGGGGAAATGCTTTGAATTTTTTTCTATAAAGATGTGTTTATTTATTCGGCTGTGGTGGGTCTCCATTGCTGGATGTGGGCTTCGTCTAGTTGAGGCAAGCGGGGGCTTCTCACTGCGGGGGCTTCGCTTGTTGCAGAGTGCACAGGCTCTAGGCTGCGGGCTTCAGCAGCTGCAGCATATGGACTCTGGTTGTGGCGCATGGGCTTGGCTACTCCATGACACGTGGGCTCTTCCCAGACCAGGGGTCAAACAGGTGTCCCTTGCGTGGCAAGACAGATTCTTAACCACTGGACCAGGGAAGCTTGATTTTTTAAATTACTTTTTAAGTTGAGCTCTGAGCCAAGCACTTCACATGAACTGATTGTCTCATATAAACCTCACAACAATGCTCTGGCATAGATATCGCTATCCTCATTGCACAGATAACACAAAATTGAGAGGAATTAAATAACTATCGTGAGGTCAAATAGTAAATGCTAGAGCCAGCAAGCAGAGTTCGGTCTGCCAAACTACCAAGCCCATTCTTTTAACCACCACCTTCACTGAGTTGCCTTTGTGGCTGTGCACTTGAACGTCTCCCACCTGCCTCCTCCTTGCTGGTCCTGTGGTCACCCCCTAGAGCCTGGACCTCCTATTCTGCTGACAACAGTAGCCTCTCAGTCTTCCCGACTCCAGGACTTTCTCTTCTAATTCTACTATAGACACTCTTTTCCTTCAGTACCAGTGTTAGAAGGTATAAGGCTTACTTGATAATGGGGAGAACTGAGGTCCAGAGAAGTCTGGGGAGGATTGATCCCTGGACACCTCTTTTCTGGTGGGATCACAGCCAACTGGGAAAAGCCAGTGCTCTCTCACTATAATACCTCCCGTCAGGGGACTTAGCATGAAAACGGGTATGGAGAAGCATGTGGGAAGAACAGATGGTTAAGGGGATGGGTTAAGGCAGAAGCAGAGCGTGGGGCTTGGTATGTGTCAGAACGAGAGGAGGGAGGATGTGGAAGAGGTTTACCATACACCTCACCACTTCCAGGGTGCAGTGGAACATAAGATGAGACAGCCAGAACCACCACGGGGGGATACCATGTACGATGTTCACAGTCGTAGGAAGGATGTGTGTGGACTTGTCCCTGGAGAGGGGCTGGGTCAGCAAAGGAAAAAAGCAGCATGTGAATGCATGTCCAGACACCCTTTTCCAGTCCTCCAGACACCTGACAGGACAGGCTATGATCCTCATGGAAGCCCTGGCTCGCTTTCAAAACTGCACTTCTTTGCAGAGTTCATCACCTTCAGACAGGGCTTGCTGAATGATTCAGAGTGATGAAGTTTGTGAAAAAATATACAAATCTGGCAGAACATCACACCATCCTGTCATTGTTATTCTCCTCCAAGGATGTTCTTTAAATATGTGGTCTCCTAGGAACCAAGATACCCATACCATTCAAGCCTCTGAACAGAGCTGCTCAAATTCCAATTTGTATCAAATCGCCTATAGATCTCTCGGATTCCAGAAGGTCCGAGGTTCTGATTTCTAATGATGCTGCTACTCCAAAGACCACACTCTTGTGCGACCAACCCATAGAGCATGGTCCCAAATTTGTCTGCACGTTGGAATCACTTGGGGAATTTCCAGACTGTGGGTTCCCATTTTCCACAGCCAAAAACTGATTTAATTGGTCCGGGATACGTTCTGGGCTAGGAAGTTTTAAAATATTTCCATGTGATTTTAACCAAGTTTAGGAAGGAGGCACTACCCCCGGAGATTGCGGAGGAAAGTTGTAAGAGCTTGCAGGAAATTAGCCCATAAAGAAGGCAAACCCAAAATTTAATAGTAAGAACTGGATAGTTTGGATCATGCAAGGTTAGTACTCTGCAAAGGGTGTTGGCAGATGGAAAATACATATAAGCAGTGCTTAGGGGTCCACGGAGGATCCACGACTCGCGGGCGCCTTTTGCTGGGGTAGGACGAAGCCCTGAGCCGTTCATTCCTCGCCTCCGCTCTTCCCTGGGACGGGTAGGGGCGCGGGCAGCCAAGAGGGCTCCCCGGAGCATGCGCAAACGCGAACACGCGCGGGGTTTCTCGGAGCATGCGCGAGCGCCGCGCCGGCGCTCCAACCCCGCCCCTCCGGGGTCACGCTCCCGGAAGTGCCGTGGGCCCACTCGTTGGGTCTGGGGGAGCTATAGGTGGTCAGCGGTTCCACCGCACGTGGGTCAGCACGTGCCCGAACGCTTGGCCCAGCGCAACCTGGAGCCGCCGGCCTCGGTGGTCGAGGCGGTGTCGTCCCTGACTATCGCCGATGCATTCGTTGCAGCAGGCGAGGGCGCCGCCCCGCTGCCCCAGGCGCCTCCTCGGAGGTTCATCTGCTCCTTCCCCAGCTGCAGCGCCGCTTACAACAAGGCCTGGAAGCTGGACGCGCACCTGTGCCGGCACACGGGAGAGGTAACCGGGCCGCGGCCGCCGGGGGCGTGGCGTGCGGGCCTCCGACCTGGGGCCACCAAGGCCGCCGCCCACTCCTTAGGTCAGGGGAGGACCGAGGACGCAGACAGGTCATTCTAGGACCGAGAGATACCCTTGTCGTGGGTCCAGGGCTCACTAAGCAACGCTTTAATGTTTGATCTTGAGTGATGGCCAGCCACCGCCTCCCCAGAACTTGAAAATACTTGCAAGGTTGCAATACCTTCTCCCACCCTCACCCCTCTGGTGGCTCAGACGATCAAGAATTCGCCTACAATGCAGGAGACCCGGGTTCAATCCCTAGATCGGGAAGATGCCCTGGAGGAGGGCATGGCAACCCACTCCAGTATTCTTGCCTGGAGTATCCCTTGGACAGAGGAGCCTTGGTAGGCTATAGTCCATGGGGTCGCAAAGAGTCGGACAGGACTGAGTCGACTGACACTTATTTTTCACTTTTCACCTCCCCACCCCCACCGCAATTGGCCTTCAAAGGCCCCGCCTCCTGGGACTGGAATGGCGGGAGAACTGAATCCTAAAGGTCTGCAAGCAGCCTGTGTTCATTCATTCGTAGTTCTGCACCATTCTAGCCCGGAGAGCTGCAGACCCGATAGGCCTGGCTTCTGGTGTCACGGACCTTAGGTTTAATCCGGACAGACCGGGGAATAAGTAGGAATGCAACACAGTGAAGAGAGGGCTGCTGGAGGGAGGTGAGGAAAGCCCTCTCTCTTGACCTGAGTGAGAAGGAAAGGTTTCCGCCCTGCAGACATTTGAGGGAAAAACAGGGCAGGCAGAACTGCCCAAGGAACATGTGGTCCTGGGGGCAGACTCCGGGCAGTGTGGTTGGGTGGGGGCACCATCCTAGGGGAGCCTGAGGGTTATGCCCGGAGTGTCGTTTGCAGACCAGGGTACAGATGGCTTTAGAGTCTGGGTTTTGTTCTGAGGGCTGTAGGAAGCCTTTGGGAGGTCACAGATGAGGAAAGGACATCTCATAGAGGCCTAGGAATCAGTCCAGTTTCCTGGGTTTTTGGCAAAGTCCAGCTTCTCACAGCCTCACCTGAAGGCCCTTAACCAGGGCCCAGCCACTCCTGCCTCTGCTCCTAGCACCTCCCTAACTTACAGGCCACGCCTCTGTGTGTCCTCACACTCAGGTCCTCTTACCCCTTGCAGCATTTGAGGGCTGACCATCCCTTCCTGGGACCTTCTCCAGCTCACTGGCCCTGGCCCCTGGCCCCTCTCCCAGCCCCCTCTCTCCTGACTTCTTACCCTGTGACATCCTTTATGCTCTGCCTCCGTGTCCTTCTGGCCAGTTCTGCCGTCCCCGCCCCAATTCCAGGCTCTGTTACCAGGAGGCCAGACTAGCGCTTACCTTTCCTTTTAGACTCCTGGACTGTGTTTAGGATACTGGCACTCCCAGCTTCCTTCACACCGGCTGGAAGACATGGAGCCACGTCATCCCACATCCCACACGTCAGTTTGACAAGCGGTTTTTGAGCCTCCTCTGTGCCAGGCTGTGCAGAGTCCTGTGTACCTGCCTGGCAGCGCAATTCTTATCTTCCTGTTCATCTGCTTTGCTACCAGTACTGTCATCTGAGGCCTCGGTGCCTCCTTCCTGCATGGTCGTGGGGCACGTTTTCTACAGTTAAATACACAAAACTGGTTATGTGGGGGACACGTTTTTGCTTTTCCTGTGGGGGGCCCTTCCTCCCAGCTCCTGGGTCCCAAGTGGTGGTTACATGCTGGGCCGTGAGCTTTTCTGGGTGTGACACAGTCCTCCATAGCTGTGCCAGGCATGCCCCGAGCAGATGATGGGCTTGTCCAGGATGACACAGAGCCTGCCCTGGACTCTGAGCAGATGAGAGGATGCTGGGGAGAGGAGGCAGGACCAGTGGACATGGACTGTGCTGGCAGCAGCCAGGAAGCCTTTGAGGGGGCCACAGCTGAAGCTCATTGTAGGTCAGGAGCAGCTTCACGATGCTGCTGTGTTACTGTGGAGGCTGCCCGCCTTTCTCATACGTCGCTATTCCTAGGTCAGAATCTGCTGCAGTAACCTTGTGAGCAGCTGCAGCAGTTTGGTCATGTAACCCCAGGCAGCAGGTGCTCAGCACTTACTGGGTGGAAACCACCTCTGCAGACAGAGTCCACGGCTTTGCCCATCACACAGATTAAAGCTTTAAGTAACACCAGAGTTACTGACTGGGACAGGACTGACATGTTTTTTCTTTCCTTCCTGCTAGAGACCATTTGTTTGTGACCATGAAGGGTGTGGCAAGGCCTTCGTCAGGGACTACCATCTCAGCCGCCACGTGGTGATTCACACCGGAGAAAAGCCCTTTGTGTAAGTGGGGAACTGTCTTTGGGCCTTTGGAATGGGTCGTGTTTGGCACAGAAAATTGATCAATGACTCATGAGATCAAGAACGTGGGGTTTCTGCATCTCCTCAGAGGAGACTCGGTTTGGAATATGTGGAGGAGAGTCGGGGTTTTGTGTGTCATCGTGTGTGACAACTTCAGGGGTGGGTTCATCCGAAGGTCTCTTGACTTTGATCCTCCCGGATGCTTCCCTGACAGATTGGGGGCTCTGCATCCTCAGGGCCTTTACGAACCAATCAGCTGCTGGGATAACAGACATAAGCATGACAAAGCAGAACTGTAACGGTTTATCTTCTCTTTCTTTCAAAGAAGCCCCTGCTCCTCGCCACGCCAGTAGTAGTTTCATTCTCCTCAGAGTTACTCCTTATCTCTGAAAGGGTGCATGTACTGTTTTTCTTTTGAATCGGCTACTTTAAAACAGCAGATCTAAAATTTGGGGTGCCTCAGAATCACCTGGAAGGCTTGTTAAAAAGACAGAAGAAGCCTGCCTGCTCATCAGGAAGGACCGGTTAAAGTATATGTATATCTATATGGTGGATACAGCTATAGAGTGGAATGCAGCATTCCCTGTGAAACTTGTAAGAAAATATCCAGCGCTTATTAATTGAAAAACCAAGGTTCAGAAGAGGATGTTTATCAGGCTACCTTTTTTTGTGTTAAAAAGAACCCAGAGGGTAAACAGGAAGAACTCGATTTGTATTTGCTTCTGTTTATGTAAAGAAATCTTAAAAGTTATAGAACAAAACTTGAAATATTCCTGCCTGTTTGGGGAGCAGTGGGAGGCTTTTCCTGGGTGGATAGGAGGCAGGGGTGAAAGGATTCATGCATTTGTGTCCCTCTTCATGCTTTTTGGTTCTTACTTATTAGCGAAATGATGGCTGAGATTAGGACTTGTAAAGGAAGCCATGCTTCATCCATCAGATTTATGAAAAGTCATCACAATAAGAGTACATATTTAAAAAAAAGTTTACAGAGAATTTAGGTAATTCAGGGTCAAGATATAGAAACACTTGTTAGAGGGACCTGTCCCAGCTTGGTGAGATGCTAGAGGGCAGGATAGTTAGGGTTCCGCTCCAAGTGTCTGTTTTTTGCCTCTAATGATAAGCTGAAACCAGTTGTTTCTGAGGTCTTTTTGGAAGTGCAGTTTTCAGAAACATTTCAAGCAAAATTAAAGTGATCAGATTCTAAGTTGAGAACAGTTCCAATGTGGTTTAAGTCTAAGCAGACTGTGGGCTTTCAGAACTAGTGTTTCCACCTCTCCTCGGCCCACTGTACAGCGTCTGCTGCACTGTGCTTAATTTCAGAAGCCTTACATGAAAATGCACTTCATTACATGAAAGCAAACTGAGATGCCTACATGGTATGGCTTAACACTTCAGAATTTGTTTAAGGATTTTTTATAGTATATGTCAGAGAAGATAGCTTTTATAAAGTGGGAGGAGGTAAACATCTTAAAATTTCTCTTCCCTCAGTTTGTTAATATTTTGGTTTATATAATTGCATAACAGCTGTACAGCTAGTGGCTGTGAACAGAAGTTCAACACAAAATCAAACTTGAAGAAACATTTTGAACGCAAACATGAAAACCAGCAGAAACAATATGCAGTAAGTATGAATGATTTTATATGCTCAAATTCCCTAAATTTTACGTTTACTGCCTGTGTATCTAAAGTGTTCATCAGCTAAATTTGGTTTCTCAAATATCTGAATTTAGTTTGATGCTAGCTATAATAATAATAATGTCATAATATTGGTATTGGTATCATTTTGAAAGCAGACATTTTTTGCTAATTGTATTATTGGTTCAGTTCAGTTCAGTCACTCAGTCGTATCCAACTCTTTGCGACCCCATGAATCACAGCATGCCAGGCCTCCCTGTCCATCACCAACTCCCAGAGTTCACTCAAACTCATATCTACCAAGTCAGTGATGCCATCCAGCCATCTCATCCTCTGTCATCCCCTTCTCCTCCTGCCCCTAATTCCTCCCAGCATCAGGGTCTTTTCCAGTGAGTCAAATCTTCGCATGAGGTGGCCAAAGTACTGGAGTTTCAGCTTCAGCATCAGTCCTTCCAATGAACACCCAGGGCTGATCTCCTTTAGGATGGACTGGTTGGATCTCCTTGCAGTCCAAGGGACTCTCAAGAGTCTTCTCCAACACCACACTTCAAACGCATCAATTCTTCGGTGCTCAGCTTTCTTCACAGTCCAACTCTCACATCCATACATGACCACTGGAAAAACCACAGCCTTGACTAGATGGACCTTTACCAAATGAAACATTTTTTGCTATTCCAAATGTGCTACTTTTTGAAGCTTCTTGAATTTTATAGAAAATGGGTGAAAGAAGCAAGAATATAACTTCTGCAGTATTTTTATCTTGAAAGGATTGTGTTATGAACTGTTCTTTGATTTTTTCCGAGACTAACAAACCTTTACTAAACAGTGCAGTTTTGAAGGTTGTAAGAAGACCTTTAAGAAACATCAGCAGCTGAAAACCCACCAGTGCCAGCACACCAACGAGCCACTGTTCAAGTAGGTACTTCGCATGGGTGAAAACCTCTTCAAGCTCAGGCAGAGATAAGATTAAAATGCACATGCTCAGAAACAGTTTCTTAATCAACATTTTCCTGTTGAGTTGTACGGTCTATGCCCACTTATATATTGGGGCATTTCAGAATATGCTTTTGTTTCTTCAAAAGAAAGAGTAATGTGTTTCAGAATCATTTGTGAGATTAGTACAGTCGTGGTTAAGCTTAACTATCTATATAGAGCCTGTTGAATAATATGAAATGTCCTTATGAGAATGCTGAGTATTCCTTTCCTGTAGAACAAAGGTAAATGAGCTTAGCCTGCATCAGAATGGACTTTAGGAAGAAGAGGGGACTGGGCACGTTGGCGGAGACTTGCAGAGGGCGCCTGCTGACGGCCGCCCTGCAGAGCCCAGGCTGATGGCCGTGTGCGAGCTGAGCTGAGCTCCCTGCGCCTGGCTCTCAGCTCACGGGCCCTGGGCCTGGGCCCTGCGGCAGCGGCAGTGCCGGTCCCCGCTGGCAGCCCTGCTGCCTCTTCTCGAGCCGCTGGGGGCCGGACTGCAGAAGCGGCGTGCTTGCTTTGGCTCCCCAGAGCCAGTGCATCAACAGCCCTGTTTTCACACCATCCTGTGGCAGCAGCATTAAGGAAACCAGACACAACGATTCAGGATGGCTTGGTTATTTACCTCAGCCATCTTTCTGTGGCCATGGAAACGAGGTGTATTGTCTGAAGTACAAAGATGGAAACGGTGTTTAATTTGATCACATAAGCATTAAAAACAAAAAAACTTTTTTCTCAGTTTACTCTGCCCAAGGCTGATCAAGTAACTTGCATCTCACCTGCAACTAGGTCTGAATAATTTGAAGTCCCAATTTTATGACTGCTTTGGTTGTAGGAGAGGGGCTTCCCTGAGAGGGGTTCAGACGGTAAAGAATCTGCCTGCAATGCAGGAGACCTGGGTTCTACCCCTGGGTCGGAAATATCCACCTGGAGAAAGCAATGGTGACCCATTCCAGTATTCTTGCCTGGAGAATCCCATGGACAACGGAGCCTGGTGGGCTGCAGTCCATGGGGTCACAAAGAGACACAACTGAGTGACTAACGCTTTTACTTTAGTTGTGGGAAGAGGGGACTGGCAGGGTAGGACGGCATACTGTTTATTTTAGTACAGTTAGTTCTGCCAGTGGGTCGATCGGCTGACACTCATGTGTTGTTAACCCAGGTGTGCCCACGAGGGATGTGGAAAACACTTTGCCTCCCCCAGCGGTCTGAAGCGGCATGGGAAGGTGCACGAGGGTAGGTCCCGGTGCCCACCCTGACAGGCACAACAGCCGTAGTGTGTGTAATACTCTGATCTAGCTTGTTTTTTATAATAATCATTTTCCTTTCAGTCTGATTGTTGTTTATACTGAATATTCACAAAAGACAACATGCCAATCTATTTTTTTAATAGGCTATATATGTCAAAAAGAATGTTCTTTTGTGGCAAAAACATGGACAGAGCTTCTAAAACACATGAGAGAAACCCATAAAGGTAAGGCCAGCATGGGGGACATGACAGGAATGTACTATCTGCTCCTGTAGAACTGATTGAGTGCTTTTAGAGAGTGAACTGTTACACATGCTCGGGAAAGTAATAATTATCTGTTACTCTCTGTAGTATGTCTTGTTAAGCGCTGGGTCCCTCTTGTGATCAGAGAGACCTGTAGCCCCAGGTTTAGGAGGAGCTGGGCCAGGTCTCCTGGCCTGTGCTCACCTGGCATCTGAAAGGCTCCAGCGGGGGAGGCATATGGGGAAGCCCTGGCTGGAGTCTGTGGGGGCAGCTGGGGAAGCGTGCCCTCTGTGCCCGAGGACAAGGGAGCAGACGGGTCTGAGTAACTCGCTCCCCTGCCTGCAGCCCCATGCAGAGAAGCCCTGTGCTTAACAGAGGGCCGGGGACCGTGTATTACATAGGAATTTAGGAGCGCTAAGGCAGACCTTCAAGAAGCAAGCACTGGAGTTCGCTTATTCCACCCGACATTCTGATTGGCGTGTTGTTATCAGGTTTCTGGCATTGAACCCATTACTTGATATATTCAGTGTTAGCTTTTTTTTCTGTGGTTAACGCCAGGGACATGGGCTCCCCTTGCTTCTGCTCCCCCAGAGGACATAAGGTGTGGCGTGTGCCAGAAGACGTTTAAGCGCAAGGACTTCCTGCGGCAGCACATGAGGATGCACGCCCCCGAGCGGGATGTGTGCCGGTGTCCACGGGCAGGCTGCGGCCGCACCTACACCACCGCCTTCAACCTCCAGAGCCACATCCTCTCCTTCCATGAGCAGCAGCGCCCCTTCATGTGCGAGCATGCTGGCTGTGGCAAGACCTTTGCCATGAAGGTGAGCCCTGCCACCCTTGGGGTCTGCATCTTTTCTGCCAGGTTCCCAGGAGATGGGGGTGGGCGGAGGGCGGGGGTCTGGCCCATCACTCTGGCTCCAGCGGGAGTGGTTCTCCACCAAGCTGGGCAAACACAAGATGGGCCCCTGCCCCCTGAAGTCCAGCCCTCAGCATGGCTGGAACCTGCCGGAAATGCACATCCAGGCCCCGCTCCAGACCCACTGACTCAGAAGTCCGGGGAATGGGTCCACTCATTTGTTTTTTAACCAACTTCCCGGGTGATTCTTAGGTGACTAAATTTGAGACCCAGTGGCCAGTGGCACCATATGCGTACTGTTCATTTAAGAGTCTCCTGATATCCTGGGTGTCCTTTTGAACTGCAATGGTCTGGAGGTTGGGAACTGGGTGGGGTCTGAGAGCTTTGGGATATTAGTCCAGATTTTGAGAGCAGGACCCTGACCCTGTGGACCTGTGCCCAGTTGGTGCTGTCACAGGCAGTGGCTGAACTACAGTAGACAGTGAGGGGTGAGGGTCGTGGTCAGTGACAGGGCAGAGACCAGACCTGGGCCCAATTTTCCAGGGGTGTTGGGGGTGCTACTATAGACACCGGGGCAATTAGAAGAGTCTTCCTCCTTCAGCTCAGGAGAGTCCATTCTGACCTGGCCCCCTCCCACCCCTGCTCACTCTACAGGCAGGGAGCACACACACTCCTTACCTGGGTCCTCCAGGAAGGCAGGGATTTCGGTGGAGGAGGGAGCAGTGAGCTCCAGTGCTAGAGGTTGGATCCCTCCACAGAACAGAACAGAAAGAAGGATGTTGGTTTATCTGAGTAACTCAAGGGACTTTACTCACTGTAAATATACTCACTGTCTCTCTCTCTCCTTCATTGCAGCAGAGCCTCAGCAGGCATGCCATTGTGCATGACCCCAGCATGAAGAAAATCAAAGTAAGTTGAGACTTAGCATGCTGTTAATTTTAAAACATTAATTGCTTAAACCAGATGCTAAATATGCTATTTGGCGTATTTTCAACTACTTATTAGTTTGTGAGTCTGAACGACTATTGAAGGCAGCTATGTGGAGTTCACGTCTTTATTTACGAGTTTTATTGTATGCTGCAGTAGTTGCATACCTGACAGGCATACGATTCTGATAGTTTTGATTTTGAATTAAAGTTAGTCATCCCTTGGTATCCATGGGGAGTCCGCAGGTGCTTGAGTATATGTAGATTTTCGACTGTGCTCGTGCCTAACCCCCTGCCCTCCTACCCCTGAGTTCCAGGGTCATCTGTATTTGCATGTAACCTCCGCACATCCTCCTGTGTACCATGAATTATCTCTACGTTACTTATGATACCTAATACAATGGAAATGCTGTGTAAATTGTTGTCAGCACACTGCAAATTCAAACTTTGCCTTTGGGAACTTTCTGAATTTTTCCTTTTTAAAAAACACTTTGGATGGGCTGTTGGTTGACCCAGCTGCAGAACATGACTGGCTCTGTCTTCCTTATTCCCTAAGGTGAGGCCGTCTCGTGAGAAGCGGAGCCTAGCCTCCCGGCTCAGTGGGTACCTCCCTCCTAAGAGGACACAGGGCCAGGCTGTGCCTTTGCCCAGGAATGGGGAGCCGCTGAGCTGCATGGAAAGCCACGCGCTCTCCACGTCGCCCTGCTGACCGCAGCTGCACATCCGCCTGCACTGTGTGGAGGACCACAGACCAGCCAATGCAGTTCTCTCCCCTGGAAGCATTTGTTTATTAAAGTCACTGGGGCAGGACACCAGATGCTCCATCCTTCCCGTCTCCCCTGTTCAGAGTGTCTCTTCTTGGAGTGCCCGGAGCTGCTCTCCACGCAGCCTCCTCTTTTTGGCTCAAGGGACGAAGAACACACATCACAGCCTTGCCTCCTCTGATGGGCTGCGGCCGGGATGAGAAGGTTGCAATTCCAGACATGGCCTGGACAATTCGATTACACGTCTCCTCCTAGAAGAGGAAACAAAAGGCTAGTATAAAACCAGCACCTCTTATTGTTTCCAGAGTTCATGCTTATCTGATGNCCTAATTCCTCCCAGCATCAGGGTCTTTTCCAGTGAGTCAAATCTTCGCATGAGGTGGCCAAAGTACTGGAGTTTCAGCTTCAGCATCAGTCCTTCCAATGAACACCCAGGGCTGATCTCCTTTAGGATGGACTGGTTGGATCTCCTTGCAGTCCAAGGGACTCTCAAGAGTCTTCTCCAACACCACACTTCAAACGCATCAATTCTTCGGTGCTCAGCTTTCTTCACAGTCCAACTCTCACATCCATACATGACCACTGGAAAAACCATAGCCTTGACTAGATGGACCTTTACCAAATGAAACATTTTTTGCTATTCCAAATGTGCTACTTTTTGAAGCTTCTTGAATTTTATAGAAAATGGGTGAAAGAAGCAAGAATATAACTTCTGCAGTATTTTTATCTTGAAAGGATTGTGTTATGAACTGTTCTTTGATTTTTTCCGAGACTAACAAACCTTTACTAAACAGTGCAGTTTTGAAGGTTGTAAGAAGACCTTTAAGAAACATCAGCAGCTGAAAACCCACCAGTGCCAGCACACCAACGAGCCACTGTTCAAGTAGGTACTTCGCATGGGTGAAAACCTCTTCAAGCTCAGGCAGAGATAAGATTAAAATGCACATGCTCAGAAACAGTTTCTTAATCAACATTTTCCTGTTGAGTTGTACGGTCTATGCCCACTTATATATTGGGGCATTTCAGAATATGCTTTTGTTTCTTCAAAAGAAAGAGTAATGTGTTTCAGAATCATTTGTGAGATTAGTACAGTCGTGGTTAAGCTTAACTATCTATATAGAGCCTGTTGAATAATATGAAATGTCCTTATGAGAATGCTGAGTATTCCTTTCCTGTAGAACAAAGGTAAATGAGCTTAGCCTGCATCAGAATGGACTTTAGGAAGAAGAGGGGACTGGGCACGTTGGCGGAGACTTGCAGAGGGCGCCTGCTGACGGCCGCCCTGCAGAGCCCAGGCTGATGGCCGTGTGCGAGCTGAGCTGAGCTCCCTGCGCCTGGCTCTCAGCTCACGGGCCCTGGGCCTGGGCCCTGCGGCAGCGGCAGTGCCGGTCCCCGCTGGCAGCCCTGCTGCCTCTTCTCGAGCCGCTGGGGGCCGGACTGCAGAAGCGGCGTGCTTGCTTTGGCTCCCCAGAGCCAGTGCATCAACAGCCCTGTTCACACCATCCTGTGGCAGCAGCATTAAGGAAACCAGACACAACGATTCAGGATGGCTTGGGTATTTACTTCAGCCATCTTTCTGTGGCCATGGAAACGAGGTGTATTGTCTAAAGTACAAAGATGGAAACGGTGTTTAATTTGATCACATAAGCATTAAAAACAAAAAAACTTTTTTCTCAGTTTACTCTGCCCAAGGCTGATCAAGTAACTTGCATCTCACCTGCAACTAGGTCTGAATAATTTGAAGTCCCAATTTTATGACTGCTTTGGTTGTAGGAGAGGGGCTTCCCTGAGAGGGGTTCAGATGGTAAAGAATCTGCCTGCAATGCAGGAGACCTGGGTTCTACCCCTGGGTCAGAAATATCCACCTGGAGAAAGCAATGGTGACCCATTCCAGTATTCTTGCCTGGAGAATCCCATGGACAACGGAGCCTGGTGGGCTACAGTCCATGGGGTCACAAAGAGTCAGACACAACTGAGTGACTAACGCTTTTACTTTAGTTGTGGGAAGAGGGGACTGGCAGGGTAGGACGGCATACTGTTTATTTTAGTACAGTTAGTTCTGCCAGTGGGTCGATCGGCTGACACTCATGTGTTGTTAACCCAGGTGTGCCCACGAGGGATGTGGAAAACACTTTGCCTCCCCCAGCGGTCTGAAGCGGCATGGGAAGGTGCACGAGGGTAGGTCCCGGTGCCCACCCTGACAGGCACAACAGCCGTAGTGTGTGTAATACTCTGATCTAGCTTGTTTTTTATAATAATCATTTTCCTTTCAGTCTGATTGTTGTTTATACTGAATATTCACAAAAGACAACATGCCAATCTATTTTTTTAATAGGCTATATATGTCAAAAAGAATGTTCTTTTGTGGCAAAAACATGGACAGAGCTTCTAAAACACATGAGAGAAACCCATAAAGGTAAGGCCAGCATGGGGGACATGACAGGAATGTACTATCTGCTCCTGTAGAACTGATTGAGTGCTTTTAGAGAGTGAACTGTTACACATGCTCGGGAAAGTAATAATTATCTGTTACTCTCTGTAGTATGTCTTGTTAAGCGCTGGGTCCCTCTTGTGATCAGAGAGACCTGTAGCCCCAGGTTTAGGAGGAGCTGGGCCAGGTCTCCTGGCCTGTGCTCACCTGGCATCTGAAAGGCTCCAGCGGGGGAGGCATATGGGGAAGCCCTGGCTGGAGTCTGTGGGGGCAGCTGGGGAAGCGTGCCCTCTGTGCCCGAGGACAAGGGAGCAGACGGGTCTGAGTAACTCGCTCCCCTGCCTGCAGCCCCATGCAGAGAAGCCCTGTGCTTAACAGAGGGCCGGGGACCGTGTATTACATAGGAATTTAGGAGCGCTAAGGCAGACCTTCAAGAAGCAAGCACTGGAGTTCGCTTATTCCACCCGACATTCTGATTGGCGTGTTGTTATCAGGTTTCTGGCATTGAACCCATTACTTGATATATTCAGTGTTAGCTTTTTTTTCTGTGGTTAACGCCAGGGACATGGGCTCCCCTTGCTTCTGCTCCCCCAGAGGACATAAGGTGTGGCGTGTGCCAGAAGACGTTTAAGCGCAAGGACTTCCTGCGGCAGCACATGAGGATGCACGCCCCCGAGCGGGATGTGTGCCGGTGTCCACGGGCAGGCTGCGGCCGCACCTACACCACCGCCTTCAACCTCCAGAGCCACATCCTCTCCTTCCATGAGCAGCAGCGCCCCTTCATGTGCGAGCATGCTGGCTGTGGCAAGACCTTTGCCATGAAGGTGAGCCCTGCCACCCTTGGGGTCTGCATCTTTTCTGCCAGGTTCCCAGGAGATGGGGGTGGGCGGAGGGCGGGGGTCTGGCCCATCACTCTGGCTCCAGCGGGAGTGGTTCTCCACCAAGCTGGGCAAACACAAGATGGGCCCCTGCCCCCTGAAGTCCAGCCCTCAGCATGGCTGGAACCTGCCGGAAATGCACATCCAGGCCCCGCTCCAGACCCACTGACTCAGAAGTCCGGGGAATGGGTCCACTCATTTGTTTTTTAACCAACTTCCCGGGTGATTCTTAGGTGACTAAATTTGAGACCCAGTGGCCAGTGGCACCATATGCGTACTGTTCATTTAAGAGTCTCCTGATATCCTGGGTGTCCTTTTGAACTGCAATGGTCTGGAGGTTGGGAACTGGGTGGGGTCTGAGAGCTTTGGGATATTAGTCCAGATTTTGAGAGCAGGACCCTGACCCTGTGGACCTGTGCCCAGTTGGTGCTGTCACAGGCAGTGGCTGAACTACAGTAGACAGTGAGGGGTGAGGGTCGTGGTCAGTGACAGGGCAGAGACCAGACCTGGGCCCAATTTTCCAGGGGTGTTGGGGGTGCTACTATAGACACCGGGGCAATTAGAAGAGTCTTCCTCCTTCAGCTCAGGAGAGTCCATTCTGACCTGGCCCCCTCCCACCCCTGCTCACTCTACAGGCAGGGAGCACACACACTCCTTACCTGGGTCCTCCAGGAAGGCAGGGATTTCGGTGGAGGAGGGAGCAGTGAGCTCCAGTGCTAGAGGTTGGATCCCTCCACAGAACAGAACAGAAAGAAGGATGTTGGTTTATCTGAGTAACTCAAGGGACTTTACTCACTGTAAATATACTCACTGTCTCTCTCTCCTTCATTGCAGCAGAGCCTCAGCAGGCATGCCATTGTGCATGACCCCAGCATGATGAAAATCAAAGTAAGTTGAGACTTAGCATGCTGTTAATTTTAAAACATTAATTGCTTAAACCAGATGCTAAATATGCTATTTGGCGTATTTTCAACTACTTATTAGTTTGTGAGTCTGAACGACTATTGAAGGCAGCTATGTGGAGTTCACGTCTTTATTTACGAGTTTTATTGTATGCTGCAGTAGTTGCATACCTGACAGGCATACGATTCTGATAGTTTTGATTTTGAATTAAAGTTAGTCATCCCTTGGTATCCATGGGGAGTCCGCAGGTGCTTGAGTATATGTAGATTTTCGACTGTGCTCGTGCCTAACCCCCTGCCCTCCTACCCCTGAGTTCCAGGGTCATCTGTATTTGCATGTAACCTCCGCACATCCTCCTGTGTACCATGAATTATCTCTACGTTACTTATGATACCTAATACAATGGAAATGCTGTGTAAATTGTTGTCAGCACACTGCAAATTCAAACTTTGCCTTTGGGAACTTTCTGAATTTTTCCTTTTTAAAAAACACTTTGGATGGGCTGTTGGTTGACCCAGCTGCAGAACATGACTGGCTCTGTCTTCCTTATTCCCTAAGGTGAGGCCGTCTCGTGAGAAGCGGAGCCTAGCCTCCCGGCTCAGTGGGTACCTCCCTCCTAAGAGGACACAGGGCCAGGCTGTGCCTTTGCCCAGGAATGGGGAGCCGCTGAGCTGCATGGAAAGCCACGCGCTCTCCACGTCGCCCTGCTGACCGCAGCTGCACATCCGCCTGCACTGTGTGGAGGACCACAGACCAGCCAATGCAGTTCTCTCCCCTGGAAGCATTTGTTTATTAAAGTCACTGGGGCAGGACACCAGATGCTCCATCCTTCCCGTCTCCCCTGTTCAGAGTGTCTCTTCTTGGAGTGCCCGGAGCTGCTCTCCACGCAGCCTCCTCTTTTTGGCTCAAGGGACGAAGAACACACATCACAGCCTTGCCTCCTCTGATGGGCTGCGGCCGGGATGAGAAGGTTGCAATTCCAGACATGGCCTGGACAATTCGATTACACGTCTCCTCCTAGAAGAGGAAACAAAAGGCTAGTATAAAACCAGCACCTCTTATTGTTTCCAGAGTTCATGCTTATCTGATGATACCCATAAAAGCCAACATTTTTGAATTGCTATATAAGGGATTTGCTAAGTCAAATTGTATAGACCTGGTTAAGCTGATCGAAAACTGTACAATAACCAGGTGGTTATACAAACTCCATGGAACTAGTCCAACACACTAAAGGCTCGATAGTTTTGAGTCCCCCGTCACGACACTGAAAGGCTGTTTGGCCCAAACCACTCTCACAAAAAGTGCAATGATACCCATAAAAGCCAACATTTTTGAATTGCTATATAAGGGATTTGCTAAGTCAAATTGTATAGACCTGGTTAAGCTGATCGAAAACTGTACAATAACCAGGTGGTTATACAAACTCCATGGAACTAGTCCAACACACTAAAGGCTCGATAGTTTTGAGTCCCCCGTCACGACACTGAAAGGCTGTTTGGCCCAAACCACTCTCACAAAAAGTGCAAAGCGGTGGGCTTGGGCACTGGCAGGGCCCCCTTACCCCCTAGGTTGTCAGCTTGGTGCTGTTCCCAACTGTCCTTCAGAGTCACTGAGGTGGTTAGAAAAAGACACATGGTTCTAGAGATTCTGGGTGGGCTGGACTGGGCCCAGGGCCTGGGTCATTCTAGTCTGGAGCTAGGGCAGAAAACCACTGGAGTAAATAAATGCTGTCTTTATCTACTGCTGTGTTAACTCCAAAAGTGAAACCCACAGATCCTCCACAGACTCATCCTGGGACTGTAAACTAACACTTCCTAGAAGTTTGACTTGACTGCTTCTTAGAGGCATTTATAAAGAAGAATCGGACTTAAAAAGATAAACCCATACAGTCTCTAGTTTTCCTATTTAAATGTTAGACCCTCTACAGTCTGTGAAGTAGAATAGTATATAGCCCTTAAGTGAGGAAGTAGTGTTCTCACATGGCGAAGTACTTAACGCTGCGGTGGAAAGAGTGTGTACATTTTGCATTTTGAAAACCCAATTAGAAAGCTGCCACCAAGACTGGGGAGAATCATTACTTTTCCCTGCCTTTACGTCTTCCAGGTTTTCCACAGCTGTAAGTTCAGAAGATCATCAGCTGCTCAGGCCTGCTTCCACTTACCATTCTGTCCTCGGGCTCATCTGCACTCTTCCCTTTCTTTACTGTGATCTGGACTTTGTACTTTTTTTCGATCCACTGCTGAATCTGTTTGTTCTTTGTGTTCAGATCATGTTGTCCAATATTTGAAGAAAAAGTCAGTTCCTTGGTCAGGGTGGGTCCTAGGTTGAAAGAGTGAGATCTGGGGCTAGTCTGTGAGGGCCGGGTTTTATCACACGCGCGTCCTAAGGTGTACGCTGCTACAGGCCCTCCTGTCTGCCCGGTATTAATGGTTTCACCCTCCAGTTAAATAGAGGAGACAGACACAAGGTGAAATACCACTTTTGTAGTTGCCAAGTAAGAATACCTGAACAGGGAATGCTTCCTTTTAGCATTACCGCTGTTTGATGAAAGAACAAAGGAATGGTCCTTTAAAGAGAACCAGGTACTTTTTTTTTTTTTTTTTTGGGTGGTGGATAACAGGTGTTCACTGTACTTTTTCTTTATCCTTTTTTAATTTAAATAAAAATAATTTTTCTTAAAAGAAACTCCTTGCTTCTCAGAGCTCCTACTAGCTGGTTAGAGTCCTCTGTTAGCCCTTCCACCACCTATGAACCAAGCTTCTCAGGCTGTTCACCTTTTTTCAAATGTGATGCGTTTTGATGCCCTTAGCACTGCAGTGGGCCTCTTCTGGATATTTCTGGTTTTCTAGTCAATATCCCTGTTGCTAAATGTGGTGTGTAGAGAATCAACACATTCTGACCTCTAGTGATCGGCAGTTACTAGCCCATGAAAAACAAACCTCTTCACGTAATTCGATTCACGCCTTCTGTAAAGTTTAAGTGACAAGTTGGTAAAACGCGTTGAGTGTTGCTACCCTGACTATCACAGTAGGCATGGGGGATGCTCTGGGGATGACGTCAGAGTTAGGAATCACTTCTCCGTAATGAACTGCCTGCCTCCCCTCAGAGATGAGGGGAGAGGAGGAGGGGACCCAGGGCAGGCAAGAGGCCAGGACAGGACCAGGAACTCATCCCCACCTCTCCCACACCTCACCCCATGTGGTGCTCTGCGGTCCCGGCCCTGGGAGGCCCCATCACGGTCAGAGGGGAAAAAAGCACCCATTGTTTTGCTGGTGGTCAGCTTGTCTGTCTCATTTTGCCCAGGGGTAAAGGAAGAGATGGTGGACACAGAGTAGCAAGGGGAAAAGGAACACAAGTAAGTGGATGAAAAATACACACTGGACACAGTAGTAAAATGGGATTCCAGTTACTCACCGCCTGTTCTTACAGGCACTTGGCAGATGCCCGATTTAAACTGCAGATCTGCCGGCCCAAGGAACATGGGAGCAGAGGGCAGGGTACCTACCTGGCTTGGGCGCGGCCTTCTCTGCCTCTCTAAGCCGCATCCGCTCCTGGTGGATCTGTGCGCCCGTCAGGAGCTGGTACTGTGGGGGCTCCGCGCTGGCGTCCCTCTTCACTAGCCGCAGGTCCCGCTCAGCCATGAGCCTGATCACGTTTGCCCGGTGCATATGGCCCAGGTCGTTGCCCTGTTCATCCAGCACGTGAATGATGCGCTCGTTGATTTTTCTCCCAACGCTACTGAAAGCCGTCTCGTTCCTTTTTTTCTTTGTGCTCTCGTCCTGGGCGTCTTCAGTGCTAAAGGCTTTCGCGTGAGCGAGGCAGGGTGGTCTTGGGGGCTGCTGTGTGGGCGCCGGCCCCTGGAAGGTGTATCTGCCCAAACATCTTCCAGTGCAGTAATTCCCAGTCTTTACGGTTTGTAATGTTAGCTTCTTGAGGAAAAGAGCAGCCATCCTGTAAAGCAGGGAGAAAGACCATTCCAACCCAGCTGGTCATCCCCATGGGCTGCTGCTGTGGCACACGGAGGCGGCTGGCCAGAAGTGAGCCAGAGGACGCGGTGCCTCGGACAGCGCTTCTCGGACACACTGCCGGGCTGTGTAAGGCTGGCACTCCCTCTGGTCCAACTCTGATCCTCCTGGGCTGTGCACCCCAGCCCTCTTGCCCGTCACCACCACATACACCCACTGTTGACCAGTACATAGCACAGGAAGTGATGGGAGGAGCGCACTCTCACTGCCCGGCCCCTCAGGTACCCAGGTCGATTCCTGCAGCGCCATCCCTGCAGAGTAACTGCCCGCCCAAGCCCTCCACCCAGGCAACACCCTCGGGTCAGCATGTGCAGGACTGAGTTCCACCTGCCCGCCCCCGCCCCAGCTCAGGCCTGTCTCTATCACATACACCCTTCACCTGTGATACAGAGCTAAGTGATCCCCAAACAGCTAAGTGATCCCTGGCCCTTCTTTTCCTCTTAGCTGTTCATCAGCAGATCCCGTCGTTCCACCTCTAAAAGCCACCAGGACCCAACCACTCCCCATCCCCTTCCTTGCCGTCACCCTCCCCCGAGTGCCAAGTGCTGTGATCACCTCTCACCTGGGTCACCTGACCGCCTCCCGCAGCTGCCCTTGCCCCTGATGACCCATCACCCATGCTTACAGCACGGACATGAGGCCACATCCCCACTGTGCTCACAGCCCTCTGGGGCCCCTGCCTCACTCCAGAGCCCTCCCCTACCCCTACCCCGCGCCACTCTGCCCACAGCACCCAACCCACCTCCTCCACTCACTTTTCCAAGCTTGTGGGCTCCTTGCTGTTCTTGTAAACACTACACACACACACACACACACACCCCCCTATGTCTTCCTTTCCCTCAGACAATGCAGCTTCATTCAGTTCTCAGTGATGCCCTGCCTGTCCACTCTGTAAATAACACAGCCCATCCTTGCAAACCCATCACTTTGCCTTTTAAAAGCATTCACTGCTGACGTTTATCTGCATACAACATTTGTGATCTTCCCTCAGTAGAATGTAAGCTTCATGAGAAAACATGTCTGTCTGCTGGGTTAGGAGTGTGGGGCAAGGAACCCACTGGGTTCTAACCCAGTGCCTAGAGTCTGTCCCAGTACATGCAGCATCCTCAGTATCCTCTTGGGGCCGATTCCAGGGCCCCCAGAGACACCCAAATCCACAGACACTCGAGTCCTGCATGTAAAACACTATGTGTTTGCATGTAACCTGTCTACATCCTCCCAGATACCACATCGTCTCTAGGTTACTTACAAAACCTAACAGTGGAAATGATATGTCAATAGCTGCCTGGCATAGCAAATCAGTCTTGCTTTTTGGAACTTTCTGGAGTTTTTTTCCCCTGAGTATTTTCAGTCATGGTTGGTTGCATCTGATGCAGAACTGGTGGAGGACTGGCCATAGTGCTGAATGAATGTGTGAGTCAAAGGAGACGGTCGGGGGAGGCGGTGTCCGCGGGCATTTATCCCCGGCCTTCAGATGCATCACCCCCCAACACACAGAAAGCTGCTAAGTGCGGTATCTGTCTATTCGAGAAACTCAACTTTCCTCCTTATATCTTCTTTTCAAAACCCAGGGTCTTTTTTCCCAGGAGTATTCGATCTTATCACTGCGTCAGCTTTCTATAGTACCATGAGAAAATACTGTCAGATTTATGAACAAACCTCGAATAAAACGACCCATGCTCTTCCAAAGAAGAAAACAGTTCCTAGCTGGCATTTCAAATGTCCACCACCCTCCATGAGATCTGTGATGTTTCATCCAAGGTGAATGCGGCACCTGGAGTCATGCAGAAGGACCCACCTGCACACGCTCCAGAGGCCCCAGGATTGGACTGAAACTGGGTTTAACTAGCTGAGCCACATCGAAAAGTCTACAAACAATAAATGATGGAGAGGGAGTGGAGAAAAGGGAACCCTCTTACACTGTTGGTGGGAATGCAAACGGGTACAGCCACTATGGAGAACAGTGTGGAGATCCCTTAAAAAACTGGAAATAGAACTGCCTTATGACCCAGCAATCCTACCACTGGGCATACACACCGAGGAAACCAGAATTGAAAGAGACACGTGTACCCCAATGTTCATGTTTACAATAGCTAGGACATGGAAGCAACCTAGATGTCTATCAGCAGATGAATGGATAAGAAAGCTGTGGTACATATACACAATGGAGTACTACTCAGCCATTAAAAAGAATGCATTTGAATCAGTTCTAATGAGGTGGTTGAAACTGGAGCCTATTATACAGAGTGAAGTAAGTCAGAAAAACACCAATAGTGTGTATTAACACATATATATGGAATTTAGAAAGATGGTAATGACAACCCTATATGCGAGACAGCAAAAGAAACACAGATATAAAGAACAGACTTTTGGACTCTGTGGGAGAAGGCAAGGGTGGGATGACTTGAGACAACAGCATTGAAACATATTACCATATGTGAACTAGATCACCAGTCCAAGTTCGATGCATGAAGCAGCCACTCAGAGCCGGTGCACTGGGACAACCCTGAGGGACGGGATGGGGAGTGAGGTGCAGGCGGGCTTCAGGGTGGGGGACACATGTACACCCGTGGCTGATTCGTGTTGATGTGTGGCGAAAACCACTGCAACATTGTAAAGTAATTAGCCTCCAATTAGATTAATTTTTAAAAAATATAATAACTAATCATAAAATGCCATTAAATATATACCACTATGAAAAATTAAATAACTCAGCTATTTACTGCTCAACAGCAAACAACCAGACACTTATTCATGGAGGAAGCCCCCAAAGCAAAAAAAGCAGAAAAGTCTGAAGACGCTGGAGAAAACTTCTATTTATTATGAAAGAGCACACGTGCCCTGTGTGATGAATCAGCAATCCATTACACAGAACAAGGGAGCAAATAAACTAGGCAGAAGAAGAAGATGGATTTCAGAAGAACCCTGAAGTTTTCCTAAGACTGAAGACATGATTTTCTTTTCCCTATTCTTCCTAATTACAATTCTCTAATTTTTATAAGGAGGAAGTATTTCTTATACTAATAAATTCTATGTGTTTACAAAATAAAAACTGTTTCTGAAAGATAACGTAGTTTTTTAAAAAAGCTTTAAAAACACTTTCCAAAGAGGAAAAGGTAAATAGTAGATTTACCTTTATTGTTTTTAAAGCGTCTTTACCGTTATTCAAATTTTTAAAGGATTTAAACCTTCTTGACTTACACAGCAGTTATGCTTCAATACTAGCTGAATTTTGACTTAAGATCAGCAAAATTGAAGCTATACATATTTCTTCAAAATAAATTTTACATGGATAAACATATAAATACAGAGTTCAGTTCAGTTCAGTCGCTCAGTCGTGTCTCTTTGTGACCCCATGAATTGCAGCACGCCAGGCCTCCCTGTCCATCACCAACTCCCAGAGTTAACCCAAACTCATGTCCATCCAGTCGGTGATGCCATCCAGCCATCTCATCCTCTGTTGTCCCCTTCTCCTGCCCCCAATCCCTCCCAGCATCAAAGTCTTTTCCAATAAGTCAAATCTTCGCATGAGGTAGCCAAAGTACTGGAGTTTCAGTTCCAAAGAACACCCAAGACTGATCTCCTTCAGAATGGACTGGTTGGATCTCCTTGCAGTCCAAGGGACTCTCAAGAGTCTTTTCCAACACCACAGTTCAAAAGCATCAATTCTTCAGTGCTCAGCTTTCTTCACAGTCCAACTCTCACATCCATAAAGACCACTGGAAAAACCATAGCCTTGACTAGATGGACCTTTGTTGGCAAAGTAATGTCTCTGCTTTTGAATAGGCTATCTAGGTTGGTCATAACTTTCCTTCCAAGGAGTAAGGGTCTTTTTCATTTCATGGCTGAAATCACCATCTGCAGTGATTTTGGAGCCCCCCAAAATACAGTATTTCCCATGAAGTGATGGGACCAGATGCCATGATCTTCGTTTTCTGAATGTTGAGCTTTAAGCCAACTTTTCACTCTCCTCTTTCACTTTCATCAAGAGGCTTTTTTAGTTCCTCTTCACTTTCTGCCGTAAGGGTGGTGTCATCTGCATATCTGAGGTTATTAATATTTTTCCCGGCAATCTTGATTCCAGCTTGTGCTTCTTCCAGCCCAGCGTTTCTCATGTACTCTGCATAGAAGTTAAATAAGCAGGGTGACAATATACAGCCTTGACGTACTCCTTTTCCTATTTGGAACCAGTCTGTTGTTCCACGTCCAGTTCTAACTGTTGCTTCTTGACCTGCGTATAGGCTGCATAAGCAGCCAAGAGGAGCTACCCCACATCCGAGGTCAGGGGTGGCAGCAGGGAGGAGTGACCCAACACCCGAGGTCAGGGACGGCGACCGAGAGGAGCAACCCCACGTCCAAGGAGTGATGGCTGCATGGGCACAGGAAGGCCGAGAGGAGCTACTCCACGTTCAAGGTCAGGAGGAGCAGCTGTTAGGAGATACCCCTCATCCAAGGTAAGGAGCAGTGGCTGGGGTTTGCTGGAGCAGCCGTGAAGAGATAACCCATGTCCAAGGTAAGAGAAACCCAAGTAAGATGGTAGGTGTTGCGAGAGGCATCAGAGGGCAGACACACAAACCATAATCACAGAAAACTAGTCAATCTAATCACACGGACCACAGCCTTGTCTAATTCAATGAAATACAGAGTTAGGGAGGAAAAAAACCTGTGATATTAAATTTGAGAGACAAATAACAAATTCAAATCATTGAGAAACTTTTTATCAGGAAAATTCTCAAACACGTACAGAAGAAAGAGCGAAAGGAAGCCCAAAGCATCCATCGGTCAGCTCCCTGACTCAGCACGTCAGCCAATGTGCTTCCTCTCCACCAACAACTGCTCCCTGGACCCCAACATTCAGGAACGACTTCACAGTAAATCCCGTCTCATCAACAGACAATTGAGTACATCACCTCTAAGAGCTGAGGACTTGCTTATCTTCTGAATAACAACAGTAACACATTCCAACTAATAATCATTCCTCTACATCATCAAATATCCAGGCTTCAGATGTCCCTGGTAGTTACCATTCTGTTTATGTTTCATTTACAACTTGATTGCATGAAGAGACTCTCACTGGCCAAATGTGTGATCATTTACACATCAGTGACTAAAATGAGTTTCAACACACCAACCACGCAAAAATCCATGAAAAAGAAAGACAGTTTGCCACAACTCTATGTGACTAATACCCTGACTCCTTACTTTGGAAATTGGTCATTAAAGAAAAAGAACTCAGTATTTATCCTACCTTTTTAGGAAGAACTATAATCATCCCCAGTCGATGAAGAAAAGTGTTCTTTAGAGGAGAATGCCAGCTAATATCTGGAGAAGAAACGTAAAAGTTAATGGAAAACCACCATTTTCCCAGCTCCAATCAGACCTCTGATTCAGGCTTGTTGTTCAGTCTCTAAGCCGTGTCTGACTCTGTTCAGGCCTAGATGGATGCAAACGTCATTAGGTAAAAGGCTGATGAGGAAACAAGGAGTTCATGGGGTGCCAAAGGGTGACCCAAGGAATCATTCCAAATGGAAGCAGGAAACACATGCTCCAGCTGTCACCCCATAACGGGTCAGACTCAGCACTCTGACACGCTAACACTTGTCTTTTCATGGGATGGGTAATCCTTCTTGAAACAGGCCTGCCGAAAAGGCTGAACCGGAACAGCATCAAGTCTCTAGACTGAACTCCTGGTTTTCAAGGATATAAGGGCCAGACTCTGAGAGGAACAAGTCAGATGACACAACAAGGAAACCACTGAGAAATCCAGACTATGGGACAAGACCGCTGGCATCAAGCCTTACAAAAAAATCAGTGTCACTGGGCACTTGGATTAAAAGACTGAGGAGACATGATCATAAAATTCAACGTTTGAAAGAGAAGCAATTAAAAAGACACGTGGGGATAAGGGAGGAAGAACTGCACATGGCCTAGATTCACGATGGATTTGACTCTATCAGAAAAGTACTATTTTCTCAGCCATGAAAATGGCATTCTTAGGAAATCTTAGGGAGTTAGTCATGACCTCTGCTTACTTACCCTGAAATGGTTCAGCAGCAAATAAATGTGATTATGGCAACTTCTGCAGAAGCTCGATTATGCTTGAATGAGTGCTTAGTTGTTAGTCTTTCAACTTTTCTGTGTCTAAATTTTTTTTTCATAATTAAAAAGTTCATTTTAGAAAGAATCAACAACCTACAGGGAGGAAAAAATTCACTAGTCATGCCAATATGACTATTCCAGTCTGTGTAATTGCTTATTTACTGCAGTTTAATAAACTGGCACTCTGACTTTATGTATCTTTAACAAATATTTCTTTCATTAGCTGTAAGTCTATGTTTAAGCAGAGCCTATGTCTAAGGAACTTTACAAACTTAATGGTCTTTTTTTTTTTTTTAATGCAAATTGCCTTTCTTTCTCCATCTGGTTTTCATCAGATCAAGTCCAAAAGTGCCTTACCTGGTAAATGGTGATGATTTCAGTTTAAGGTAGAATGTGTACAATTTTCTGCTAACCAAAGTAGCTAAAAGCTAATGTGTATTTTAGAGAAGGGCTCTCAGAAGCTGGAGGCCCACAAGCATCATCTAGGGATGCTTTTTCAGAACACACAATGTGTCCTCACCCCTCTCCTAGTTAACAGCTCCTGGGTTAGGACCCCCAAAAAAAGATGGCATAAGAAAGTGAGTAATAAAGCATTACAGTGTAAGTGGATTCAAGTAACTTAGGCTGAGATGTCTTGGGCTACCCTTAACCTTTCAAGACTGATGCAAAATAGGAAGCCCGTTTCTCTGATGAGATGTCTTTGTCAAACATATAACAGTCTGAATGAGTCAGATCTATCAAAATGAAAATGGTTATGTTCTTATGACAATACTAGTACACTTGGTCACTCCCACAACTATCATTTCTGAGACATCCAAAATATTTTAAGAGCCAGTTACCTTAAAGCCAGTTACTTAAAATGCACAATTTGATAGTATGAGATATCTATTTCTGATTCTGTATTTACTCAGACCTTACTGAAATCATGCTGTGCTGTATCAGCTGCATCTACTGGTAGTTTTAATTGAGTAGCTGACTCCACATTCTAGAGAGAAACAGAAGGCTTCTTTTTTGCTGTTGTTCTTTACTTACTTGAGACGGAATCACTGAAAAACTCCACATCCTCTGAGCACTGGAGGACAGACTGACAGGCGTCCCCAGAGCCCGTCTGCTCTGGTCGTGGCTCCTCTTCTGCAGCTCCTGCTACTTTCTGTCCTGACTCCACTTCCCGGGGCTCTTCTGCATCATCCCTGACTGTCCTAGATGATGTAAGAAAAAATGTCAAGTTACATTATTCCAGATGTACACAACAGGGGAATTCTGGTGTTTGATCCACACATTCCATAAGAACTGGAATGTAAACATTAAGCCATAAAGGGGGCAGTCCTGAAATGTGTGGTACTTCCTTGTGCTGCGTGTAGGGCTGCGTCCTTCACACTGTCACATCAGTCTTCAGCTGTCTCAAAGGAATCACATTCTTTGAGGACCGTTACCAAGTTCAGGCCTGTACTGCTCACCACACAACAGACCAACAGATCGACAGACAAAAGGGGGCAGTCCTGAAATGTGTGGTACTTCCTTGTGCTGCGTGTAGGGCTGCGTCCTTCACACTGTCACATCAGTCTTCAGCTGTCTCAAAGGAATCACATTCTTTGAGGACCGTTACCAAGTTCAGGCCTGTACTGCTCACCACACAACAGACCAACAGATCGACAGACGAGTTGTTGGGACAAGGAATGGTGACTTTGTTTGGAAAGCCAGCAGACTGAGATGATGGACTTGTGTCCCAAAGAACCAACTTCCCTGAGTTAGAATTCTGACTTCTTTTATAGGAAAAGGGAAAGGGGTAAAGTCCAGGTTCCAGCCAGACTCCAGAGGTAATATGTTAATTTCTTCCTCCTTGCAGCCATTCAGAGGTGGGACTGGACAAGGTGTTTTCTGTGACCTGAACAAAGGTATTTGAGCTTCACCTGGGAGGCAGGGTTCCTAAAGATGGACCACTGTGTAATTTAAGCTTGTAGGCAACATCTCTTTAATGATTAACTGGAATACAGAGGCGCTTCCCTATTATAAGACAACTTTCCCCAACTCTCATTAAGAAAATGCTTAAATATTCAGAAAAGTTAAAATATTATACAGTCAACACCCCAGTACTCATTCACCTAGATTCCACTGTTGCTCTCCTTGGTATATGTATATTTATTCCTCTTTCTATCCATTTTATTATGTTTTGATACATTTCAAAGTAAGCTGCAGATACTGCTACACTTCACCCTCAAATACTTCAGCATGCATATCATTACCTAGAGTTCAATATTCGTTTATAACTCTTTTCATTTTGAGACAAAATTTACAAACAATGACATGTACAAGTCTTAAGCATATAATTTGACAGCACCTCTGTAACCAAACTCCTATCAACTGACGAGATGACAATAACTTCTATTTACTTGTTCACTCACTGTTTTTCTTTCCTACATAGCTGATATGTATATTGCTATCTATTATTTCCTGGGAGATTGGAACAAAAGTTACATGGATTCTAGTGGACTAAAATATTTATGAAATTAATTTTTCCAATTCTGATGACTTTTAAGAAGCCTCTGTCATGCCTTCCAAAGGAGTTTCACTAAGTCCTTCTGCCTGCAGCCCGCCCCCTGCCCCATGTGCCCGCTTTGGGAGGGGCTGAGCACTGCAGACCCCAGGCCTGCAGGTTGCTGTCTGCTGGCTCTGGTTTTGCACAAAGTATTCTCCATAGCGAGATGGGCTGTTTAAGAGCTAGAATAGTGACTAAAAACACTGGAAAAGGCCAACATAATATCTTGGCTGATTATTTGACATTTCTTTAGCCATAAAAATTTAAATTTATTTTTTAGTTATTTTATTGAAATAAGCATCCAGAAAACATTTTTTTTTAAGCTTTAAAATCCTGAGCTAAAGACTCAATCCTAAAATATGTACTTAATCCTGTATATTATTCTTCTAATCTGTCATCTTACCTTCCAGAACCCCCATCTCAGAGACCAGCATCTTTTCCAGGTCTGCTCTCCCGCACTCCCACAGCTAATCCAACACCAAGGCTTCTCAATGTTACTTCCAAACACCAATCAAATCCACCTACTTCTCTCCATGTCCATCGCCACTACCCTCCTGAGGACACCTCCCACCATCAGTCTCCTAACTAGGCTCTTGCACCTTGAACTCCTCCCCTCTGCACTGCTGGTGCTGGCTCCACACGCAGTGCCCGCCCACCTTAAAACTGCCTGCAGACGAAAGACCTACAGCTTTCAGGCCAAAAGGCCCTTCCCGCTTCATTCCACACCAAACTTCCTTTATGCCTAAACCACACTGGCCTTGCTGATCATAAACGCTCTTCCCCCCTGGTTTAGGGAACTCCTTTCCTGCCGAGCGCTGCCTTTCTCAGGGCATCCTCTGATCACCTCCAAGACTAAGCCAGATCTCCCCTGAAAGCGCCCCCGCCCCCCGCCCCCGGCATTTGTTTTTCGAGGTCAACGGTCAAGTATTTCCACAGTATAACCTCTTTCCAAGATTATAATTTTGTGATTATTACTGATTCTCTCCTTCACTAGACGGTGAGTTCTGTGAAGCAAGGAAAACACGTGACATACCCTTCCCGGAACCAAGCCTGGCACAGTAAAACCTCACAGCTTGCCCTCGGAACTGCGGCTATTCAGTAAGAAAATGTTTTTACTTCTTTCAAGGAGCCTTATGCCGGGGAGCCCAGTAAATGATAAACGGGGGTAAAAAAATAAAAAGAAATCCCAGATGGTTCGGCGACTTTCCTCCAGCATCCCTCCTTGGGCGGTCGTAGACAGCAAGGGTACGCAGGTCTCTGCGCTGTCTCACCTGCCAGGCGCTGAGCCAAGGGCCGAGGGGCGGGGCTACGCGCGCCGAACGGACCAATCAGGTGCGCTTTCGATGGCCACGCCCACCCGCACTCCGCGGCGCGCCCGGGCAGGAGTCCGGCGTAGCGCCGTCCGGCCTGCGTGTGCCCCCGTACGTGCGCCATGATGGCCGGACGGAAGACGTAGGGGCCGGAAGGACTGGCGCCCGGCCTAGCCCGGGTTGTAAGACAACTTCACACCCCGGCCGCGGTCCGGCCGCGTGGCAGCGTCTGCAGTCCGCCGGCAGGTGGGCGGCATTGGCCTTCCAAGGACAACGACACGGCCGAGCGCTAGGCCGCAGGCCTGCCCCTACGACCCCGTCTACCCGCGGCAGGTCCCCTCACTCGCTCAGCGCCCCTGGCCTTTGGCATTACCTGTACCGAGCCGCCGATTGTTGAGGTTTGGCGGCAGCAGCCCGCAAGCGGGTTCCCGGGTGAGACCCTCTTCGCTTTCCGTGGTGGGCGGGGCCTCGACTCCCGGCTTTAAAGGAAAGGCGACATTAGGAGGAGAGTATTTCCGGCTGGCGGCTTCAAGTCCTCCGACAGAAAAGGGCGCGCAGTGGCCGCTCCCCCGGCTCCAGCCGCCACAGTTGGTGCGGCGATCGGAGGCTCGCTACCCCTCGATCCCTTACGTTGGCGCCCACTTCATTGTAGCTGCGTGCGCAGTGGGCTTACAGCTTGCATAGGTCTTTCTTACTTAATAAAGTATTACTTTGATAGGATGGTTAATCAATTCAGTCCAGTTGTTCAGTCATGTCCGACTCTGCGACCCCATGGACTGCAGCACACCAAGCCTCACTGTCCATCAGCAACTCCCGGAGTTTACTCAAACTCATGTCCATCCACTCGGTGATACCATCCAACCATCTCAT
>SJYX01005422.1:132445-336097 GCA_006410675.1 Oreotragus oreotragus
ATGCTGGGAAAAATTGAGGGCAGGAGGAGAAGGGGACGACAGAGGATGAGATGGTTGGATGGCATCACCGACTCAATGGGCATGGGTTTGGGTGGACTCTGGGAGTTGGTGATGGACAGGGAGGCCTGGCGTGCTGCAGTTCATGGGATCGCAAAGAGTCGGACATGACTGAGCGACTGAACTGAACTAAACTGAGGTTGGTCATAGGTTTTCTTCCAAGGAGCAAACGTCTTTTAATTTCATGGCTGCAATCAATGACAGCAACAGCATGGTAACAAGCTATTTCGTAAACATCTTTATACTTACCGTATATTTGGGAGCCCTGCCTCAAAGTTCCGGTGGACAGGAGGAGTTAGGAAGTAGAGGCTCCCCTTGGTTCCCAGGTTAGGGATGCTAGCCACCTGCGAGAGCACCAGGCCGGGTGGGGAAGGCCCGCACGGCCTGCCACCAGGAGAGCTCAGAGTGGTCAGCATGCAACCAAGGGGACACGCACATGGCAGGTGCATGGCATGTGCTGGCTCCACGGACAGCTCTAGCCTGGAGGGGTCGTGTACCTAGTCTCTTCCCTCGCTGGCTTTGGGGTCCGCAAACCTGCAGCCCGCCTGGCCAGGCCTGCCCCTCTGGCCTCTTCTCCATAGGAAAGTCCTCAGTGGCAGTGGGAATCTCTGGCTGGGGCTCTCTGAGCCCACCTAGGTAGAGAATCCTCTGGTTTATTTCAGAGTCTGTGACTTCTGTAGGGTACTTGCAGTCCAGCAGGACGCATCACTTTATTCTCATTAAATAGCTCCTCAAGCATTACCTCTTTGATCACAGATGAGGAAACTAGATCAGTCTTAAATAGCTCCTTGAGAGCAATGAGCCAATTTTTTGTTTACTCATCAAATCCACGTGGTCTGGCCCAGAAGCTGAATATGAACAATGAAGTGGTAAACCCAGGAAAAACTGTCTGCCTCAAAGGCTGGTGGTTAGTATTTGCATATTGACCTTTTTGAAGTTAAATAAGAGTTAAAGTTTCATTTTACCAGGAATATTCTTTAATAACAACGTGGTTACTTAGTGTAAGTCTGGGAATGGAGGTGAAGGTGAAGTCGCTCAGTCGTGTCCGACTCTTTGCGACCCCGTGGACTGTAGCCCACCAGGCTCCTCCGTCCATGGGATTCTCCAGGCAAGAATACTGGAGTGGGTTGCCATTTCCTTCTCCAGGGGATCTTCCCAACCCAGGGATCAAACCCAGGTCTCCTGCATTGGAGGCAGATGCTTTAACCTCTGAGCCACCAAGGAGGCCTCTGGGAATGGAGTGACCAGCACAAAACTTGGGAAATAGTGGGTGCTGACCACTGTGCTCCATGCTTTCCTTCTATCAAGTTGTCTAATCTTCAGGAAAAGCCTGAAGTTTACCTCATTTCACAGATGGTGGAACGAAGCCTGAAGAAGGTAAGTATTAATGGTTTGCCCAAAGTCTGGCAGCTAGTAGACTCAATTAAAAAAAAAAAAAATCCACCCAGGCAGCCCAGTGTGAGAGTTGGTTTTCTCAATGCTGAATGTCTCTTATGAAAAGAGTGAAGCAGTGGAATTCAAGTCTGTGAAGATACTAAGTGAAATGTGTGGAACTGAATGAAGAGTTTAATACCCAAACTCAGGACTTAACAATTTGGTGAGATTATGACCAAGTCGTCATCAGTAACTGGAGCTTCCTGTCAGCGTCCCTTTTACAGCCCCTCTGAAGTACGTGCAGCCAGAGTGGATGCTTCGAGGAGTTTCCTAGACTGCCAGCATCAGGTGTCTCAACTTTGAGAGACAGACTTTAGCACTCCTGGAAGGAGATGAGCAGAAAGGGTGAGTGTCACAGACATGCCCTCAGAGAGAAGCAGGCTCTTTTTATCTCTTCTGAACTCTGCTTTGACCTCAGCTGAAATGGGACCAGACAGCTTTCAAAGAACCATTGAGAGTTTTGGACTCAGCCCCGCTGGGGGCCGACTTTAAAGACCCTTGACTAAGAAAAGTAGAGCGGGTAGCTGGCTTTTTCAGGGCCCCTCCCTGTATTCATGGCCTCTGACTGCTAAGCTCCCTCCTTGGTTTGGGCATGTTATGTGACTATGCCACAAAGCCCTTGGAAGCTGTCTGATTGGATATGTGCATGGAAGAGGATTCTCAGTATAGAGAGCTTTCCCAATTGTTATTGTCTCTACCTATAATTCACCAAAAAAAAACCCTACAAAGCCCAGAATGTAAAATTAAAACTCCATAATCTGACTCACATCCTGGTGACTAAAATTCCTACATTTTCCACCACAGCGTAATTTTCAGGTTATTTCCTGGTTAGTCCCTGAATGGCTCATTTCCTCACACAGTGCAGATATTGGTGTTTTTGCCCTGAGGAAGGATTAAAGGAAACAATTCTGTCCCTCTCCTTGCCTGTTTCGTTCAGAGTCCCCTCTCTTCCCCCGTGGTGCAGAGCGAGGCATGGGAGACAGTTGCTTAGCCCCAGTCTTTGAGGTTCAGGAGTCTACTCTGTGATTTCCTCAAAAGTTGTTAACTCTAGGCTGTATCTTCATGATGCCCCCGGTGACTGCAACAAATTAAGAAGCTAATCTGATAATAGTCCTGTGTTTAGTTTGAAGTTATGTGGATGTGGCAAAGCCTGTCTGGGGTCAAATACTCAGCCCATTCTTCAACAAGTAGCTATTAATGCATTGTAGGTAGCTTATATACCCTCTTCCCACCGTCCATTAGATTGTAAACTCCCACCAGGACCGTTTTGCTAAAACAAAAGAACGGGAGTCTATTGCGTGCAAGAGCCTGTGGTGTGCAGACTGAGTCCAGGGAGAGTGCTGGCTTGAATGGGAGCCGCTTTCTCATCTCGGAGCCATTTAGTAACGGAGAAGAGCCATGCTCTGCTCTTCTGAGCATGTGTCTAAAAACTTGTGGAAAGGGGCAGAGAAAGCATGGCGTGCTTGGGACTTTGACTGACGGAGGGTGACTTCAAAACCTCAGCCCTTAACACCTGAAAGCTGGAAGCCTTCTTACAGCATCTCTACCATTATCCCCAGGCAGGACTGTGATGAATCCATTCTGAACATGTAATCAGCTAGATACTTAAAAAAACAAAGCACCAAAACCCAGGCAAGGAGACCCAGCCCTCCGTCAGGAGCTCATGTCAGTGTTTTAAGGGGCTGAGGGACTCCTCCTTTACGAACCTAAATCCATCCGGCAGCTACTTCTGCTGGTTCTTCAGAAGAGCTGCACCATCTGGTGACCATGTCTGTGTCAAAACCTTTCAGATACTCTCAAACTATTATTAGATTCAGAATAAATTTCTTTACCACGTGAAAAGTTTCCCATAACGTTAGATTCCAGATTAATCGTTTCTCTTACCAAAAGTGGTGGCACCAGACTTCCCTGGCCATCCAGTGACTAAGACTCTGCACTTTCACTGCAGAGGGCATTGGTTCGATCCCTGGTCCAGGAACTAAGATTCCACAAGCTGTGTGATGTGGCCAAGGAAAAAAAGTGATAACACCAATAATTAAAACACGACAGTGGTTGGGAATGACCAAAACAAATTTGTCAAATGAATGAAATTGTGATGATTTTTTTTAAAAAGTTCTCATGTCTGCCAAGACATGGACGGGATGGTTAGATGGCATTACGGATTCAATGGACATGAGTTTGAGCAAGCTCCGCAAGATGGTGAAGGACAAGGAAGCCTGGCGTGCTGCAGTCCATGGGGTCGCAGAGTCGGACGTGACTGAACAATAGGTCTGCTGAACAACAGAGTTAGACTGAACATCAGGTCTGCTAAGTAAAAACATGTTTATATATGAAAGGTCCTTTTATTATCTGTGGAAAGGCTGTTATGCAACCAAATAAAGCAGAAAATCGGTTCAAAAGTCTCCTTTGGAGAAACAACAGGGCCATATGCTTCCATTTCAAAGATGTTCCATTCAGGAGTAAGTCAGTTAACTCTGGCCATTTTGAAACACTTGATAAAAATAATTTCTGTTGCCACAATGAGACGTCGTGTAGAAACACGAAGAGCTGGAACAGGAAACCTTAGGAAACATGCGTTGTCTTGTACTGTGAAGTCAGCCTAAAGCAGGACCAAGTCATGAGTATTCTCTGTGATAAAACCCACTAATGTGTTTAAACACCCACATGAGATCTAGTTACAAGGCTTCTAAGGAAGTCAGGGCTAACAGCAAATATAATGTTAGTGTGCTCCCGCCACTTCCCATCTTTGAGGGACACGGAATTAAAAATGGATCATTCTGTCTTGGAGAGTCCTCGGCTGTGGAGCTTGATCTGTTCACTGTGTGGGGAGGAGCCCGCACAGTGCCACTGTACGTTTCTGTCATCGGCTGCTTTCTCCCCTGCAAGTTGTTCAGTTGCCAAGATTTTAAAGGGTGATTTGCTGGCAGCTTGGGATGTATCCATGACCTTAGCAAAGTGGAAATGAAAGCTCTCCGTTTTTCTTCTTTTCTTTCTTTTTTTTGCAACAGTAAAACTACCAATTTTACAGTCAGTTGAACAGCAATAGATGAATTTGTTTAAAGTCTGTGTTCACAAAGAAAACCTGAACTTCAGTGGCTTGAATGCCTGAAGCTGCAGCGTGATCTTTGAAGGGTAGACACTCTTACAGCTTGCTCTAGGCCACTGTCACCTGCTTCTCTGCACAGGTGCTGACCCCTCGGTTGATCCGAGGCCTCCTGGTGGGGGAGCAGGAAAGCTGGGCCTTTGTGTGCTGCAGAGAACGCTTTTCCAAGGCCTGGGCCAGTTTTCTTCAGCGGCCACAGGAAGCAGAAGAAAGAAGAGGTTAAGGGCCACCACGAAGGTCAGAGGGGGTTTAAATTTAGTTAACGTTGAAGGTTATAGCTTTTAACAACAGCTTTAAGAAAACTGATTCGAAGATGCAATTTGTTTCTTCTTTGTCAACTGTTAAATTTTTTTTATCCTATTGATAGTGACAGCTTAACAAAGTTTTTATATGCTAGAGGTTTTCATCCTTTTAGAGGATAAAGGCCTGTTCCTAAAAAGAGATGCAGGTGGAGAACTTTATAAAGCTTCCATGACTTTCAAATTGGGAGCTTTAAAATAGACTCCCTGCTTGGCTGAGTCAAAAATAATCTGTGAGGGGTGTTTAAAAAAAAAATCTCTATTGGAAATGGAGGACTACTTTGGCAGTCAGATACAGAGTCAGATTTCAAGAAGCTTCTTTGTATTTTGCTTTCAGCCATTCTAGGATAGTTTTCCCAGTTTTTATTCAAAATTACCAAAGACTCCTCCCCTTATCTTTTCATATATGTATTTCTTTAAATTTAGAGCATGGTATTGTTCATTGTATCTCTGTGAGAGCAAAAGAGATGGCCACAGATTTCTGTACTTGCGCTCTATGTTCCCATCATTCTGTTAGTCCAAGTTTTCTATTCAAGGATGGAAATGTTGTGGAAATTAGTCTTTCAAAGGAGAGTCATGTAAACTCTAGCTTCTCAATGGGAAACCCATACCGTTCAATAGGTATGATTACCCAGGGCTGATGCTGAATGTCCTGTATCACACAAAGGCCTTGTGTATTATTTAGCTGCATTTCTACCATATGTAAGAGGCTTGACTCTTTTGGAATGGGTTTCATACATTTATTTAGCTGGAGTTTTAAAATGCTTAGCTTGGGTTTATAGAGCTGTGGTTTCTATTGTATATTCAGCAGGGTAAATGTAACCTGTACATCCAACTGCTGTCCTATAAATGCATCCATGAAATTAAAAGACACTTGCTCCTTGGAAGAAAAGCTATGACCAAACTAGACAGCATATTAAAAAGCAGAGACATCATTTTGTCAACAAAGGTCCATATTGTCAAAGCTATGTTTTTCCAGTAGTTGTATATGTATGTGAGAGTTGGACCAGAAAGAAGGCAGAGCACTGAAGAACTGATGCTTTCAAACTGTGGTGCTGGTGAAGACTCATAAGAGTCCCTTGGACTGCAAGGAGACCAGACCAGTTAATTCTAAAGGAAATCAACTCTGGAATATGCATTAGAAGGACTGATTCTAAAGCTGAAGCTTGAAAACTTTGGCCACATGATGCAAAGAGCTGACTCATTGGAAAAGACCCTGATGCTGGGAAAGATAGAAGGCAGGAAGAGAAGGGATGAGAAGATGAGATGGTTGGATGGCATCACTGACTCAATGGACATGAGTTTGAGCAAGCTCCAGGAGATGGTGAAGGACAGGGAAGCCTGGCGTGCTGCAGTCCATGGGGGTCACAGAGAGTCGGACACAACTGAGCGACTGGACAACAACAAATGTATATATTTGACAGCGTAATGATTTCAGGTTTGGTGAGGACTCATTTAATTATTATTTGGGAAATGAAATTCTTTGTATAAGAGATGTTTATCTTCCAGATACCTAAGCGTACCTCTCAAGTGAACACAAAACTTCTTAACATTTTGAATAAAAGTGTTTTATAGAATCTATTACAGACTTTACTGCTTTCTGACACATGGTATAATGAATATTGTTTTCAAGAATGGGAGTGTCCTCACCCATTAAAAAAGGATGAAATCATGCCATTTGCAGCAACATGGACGGACCTAGAGATGGTCATACAGAGTGAAGTCAGAGAAAGAGAAATATCGTATGACATCTCTTATATGTGGAATTTAAAAAGAACTAATACAAATGAATGTACGAAATAGAAAGAGACTCCAAGACTTAGGGAATGAACTTATGGCTGCCAGGGGAAGGGATAGTTAAGGAGTTCGGGATGGACATGTACACAGTGCTATATTTGAAATGGATGACTAACAGGGACCTACAGAATAGCACAGGGAACTCTGCTTAATGTTGTGTGGCAGCCTGGATGGGAAGGGAATTTGTGGGAGAATGGATACATGTCTGTGTGTGAGTCCCTTCACTGTCTACCTGAAACTGTCACAGCATTGTTAATCAGCTATACCCTCATACAAAATAAAAAGGTTAAAATAATAATGGAAAAGAATGGCAGTCTTGCTATGACTACACATCTCCATATGGTGGTATATATGACACTCCCATCATAATCAATGCCATTACATGCCCAAACTGGCATGATTTTGAATTTGAGATTCTTCTTTTTATAGATTTTCTTACTCCCTCTTGCCATTATATTGCCAGCTACCCCCTGTTGCTCTACATGCCTTTGCATCTTTAATAGTACCTAAAGTTCTGCTCAAGGTCAAGTTCAATCTCGTCTGGCCTCATGCAGGGGCTGCTGCATCCCACCTTATTCCAAGTCAGCCCACACACTGCTGCCAGGGTAATCTTGTTTTAGTAGAAAGCTCTGTTCACACCAGTGCCTTGCTAGAGACACTGCTGGTGATTTTGCATGGCCTGCCTGCTGAAATGGACTGTGAGTTTCCACTGCAGGGTTTCTCACCCTCTGCGATGATCCATTAGCCTTTTGTAGTTGACACGCTGGTCAATTTGTCTGTTCTGCCCAGACTCCTTTTTCCGTCTTGGCTCCTGGACATGACCCCTGAGAGGGGAGCCTCACAGTCCAAACGTCCAGCCTGCAGACCCTCTCCAGTTCTCAGCTCACTGGACCAAGGCAGGACCTACAGCAGAACGGTCCATCCGCCATGACAGTTTGCGGTCAACCTGGGAGATTTGCTGGGTGTCAGAGGGTACTTGGGGCAGAAAAACTAATTGGATATCCATTCTCCTCTCCCAGGTTTTAGCTGAGCGCATTTGTTGTTGTTCAGTTGCTCAGTCACGTCCAACTCTTTTCGACCCCATGGACTCCAGGCTTCCCTGTCCTTCACTCTCTCCCAGAGCTTGCTCAAACTCCTGTCTATCCACCCATCTCATCCTCTGTCATCCCCTTCTCCTCCTGCCCTCAATTTTTCTCAGCATCAAGGTATTTTCCAATGAGTTGGCTCTTTGCATCGGGTGACCAAAGTATTGGAGCTTCAGTACCAGTCCTTCCAATGAATATTCCAGGGTTGGTTTCCTGTAGGATTGACTGATTTGATCTCGTTGCAGTCCAAGGGACTCTCAAGAGTCTTCTCCAGCACCACAGTTCAAAGGCATCAGTTCTTCGGCATTTAGCTTTCTTTATAGTCCAATTCTCACATCCATACCTGACTACTGGAAAAACCATAGCTTTGACTAGACAGACCTTTGTTGGCAAAGTAATGTCGCTGCTTTTTAATATGCTGTCTCGGTTTGTCATAGCTTTTCTTCCAAGAAGCAAGCGTTTTTTAATTTCATGGTTGCAGTCATCATCTGCAGTGATTTGGAAGCCCAAGAAAGTAAAGCTGAGTACATAGCTGCCCAGAATAAAGACAACTCCTGTCCCCTGGGGCCTGCAGAGCCTCATTTTCTATCTTTGGATAACTCTTAAGCAAATTTTCTTTTTTTTTTTTCCCTTCCCTTTTAAGAGTATATTTATTTATTTCTCTATCTCTAGGCTGCACCATGAGGCATGTGGGATCTTAGTTCCCCAACTGGGGATCAAACCCATGCCCCTGCGGTGGAAGCTCAGAGTGTTTAAGCACCGGACCACCAGGGATATCCTGATGTGGATAATTCTTATCTGTCTGTCGACTGAAACCAAACATCTTTACAGCTTTAACCCTCTTCACCCTCCTCTGCCAAGCAGCCAGACCATGATTTGCTCCTATCTTCCTTGTGTTTTCTGTGTCTGTCCATTCACACCCTGCCCTCTGCCTGGAATCCAGTCCAGCACCCTGTCCTCATGGAACCCTCCCTTCACCCAAGTGGGTGAGTTTCTCCCTTCTTCGGATCCTGTCATTTCTCGTATGCTTGTTCTGTGCCATTTATTTTTCTCTGTCTCCTAATGTATTTACATAGACGTTGGCACATCCCACCCTCTACAGTGTCAGCACCTTCAAGGCTGGGACCCTTAGTCCCTGGGTCCTGCAGAGAGGCCAGCCTTGGACCTGCATTTCTTTAATGCACATAAGGAATTTGTTGTGGGCTGTGAAGCACACACCTAAGCCTTTTCAGATGGGGGTCTCTGAATAAACTGTAGGAGCTCTGCTGCAGGATTTCATGGCTTCTAGATGTTTCCCTCCTCTCCGCTCTCTTGGAGCTGACAGTCCTTAACCAGAGACCACAGATGCTGAGTCACAATTTTAGGAGGAACCTTTCTAAACCACTTGGGAAGCTCTCTGAGGTTAGCATCTTTTGTTGAAACAAATTGCTATGCTCAGTAGCATGCCTGCTGAATTAGAAGCATGAAATGTCTATAAACTATTTATGAAAAAAATCACAGGGAAGCTCAGTGTCTGTAAAGGGGTAATAGCTGGGTCTCCACACTTTTGTGTTAATTACCATGTTATGGACTCTATAATTGCAACTGACATTCTGTATAATCATCACGCATGTGTGGATACTCAGTTGCTCAGTCGTGTCCTACTCTTGTGACCCCACGGATTATAGCTCACCAGGCTCCTCTGTCTATGAGATTCTCCAGGCAAGAATATTGGAGTGGGTAGCCATTCTCTTCTCCAGAGCATCTTCCTGACCCAGGGATAGAGCCTGGGTCTCCTGAATTGGCAGGTGAATTCTTTACCACTAGTGCCACTTGGGAAGCCCATATTCATCATAAGAATTGTCAAAGGATTATTAAACGATCAAACATGTATAACCTTGGGTTGACCCTGCTGCCTCTAAAACAGAAAGTTCACAAGGAACTAGAACACCCAGTCTTAATCACTTCTTTAACTTTCTGTGCGTCATTGATGGGTTTTTACGGCTGTAGTGGTCACATGTTTTGGTAACATGTAATGCATTCATATCTAAATACTTTGAAATTTTATATTTTATTTCCTCTTTAAATCAAGATCTACCAAGATATTTTCATTTTATTCTATAGTATGCCAGGTTTTTTTTAATGGATATAAAGTTGTATATATGATTGTATCAATTTAGATCAAGCTTGTTATTTAAATTCTCTGTGTACACTTTTCATTTATTTGAATTTTTATTCTCCATAAAAAAAACAAAAACTACCTAACTATAGAAAAAATTTTTGCAGGTACTTTTTTTTCCCCCATGAATTAGGCATGCAATTGAATCTCTCTCCATTGCCACCATTTGTATTTTGTGATAAAAACATGATTAACCTCAGGCCAGAGAAGGCAATGGCAACCCACTCCAGTACTCTTGCCTGGAAAATTCCATGGACGGAGGAGCCTGGTAGGCTATAGTCCATGGGGTTTCGAAGAGTTGGACACGACTGAGCAACTTCACTTTCACTTTCACATGAATCTCACAGTAATAATCAGACATCATATAACAGGTCCATGTGTAATTATAATTGCATCTTTAAATGATCACTATGAGGGAGTGCAACAGAATAATGAGAACTAATGAGTAGAAGAACTGCCCCGAGGCATGTGGGATCTTCCCGGACCAGGGATGGAACCCGTGTCTCCTGCACTCGCAGGCGGATTCTTTATCACTGTACCACCAGGGAAGCCCCCTCCCTCGCCCCACATTTCTGCTGCATCCTTTATACGCTGTGACTGATGGCCTTTTACAGCTTCTAGTATCCCCTTTCACACTCAGCCATCATGTCAGGATCCACTGGTGTAGGTGAGTGTTTTACACTAGCAATAGTTTAAGTCATAAGTGTTGCCACTGACTTTATTGTTTGCAAATCAGAATGGCTTTGAAGTTACTCCTTTGCTAATTGGCCTCCAGCTCACTTGCTCTCTCAAGCCTGGGAGAGGCGGCTGCCAAGTTACAGCAGGGGGTGTGCCACTCCCCAGACCTGATTAGACCAGGCTCTCGCCTCTTGCTGGACTCCCTGAGTGTGGCCAGGGGGCTCCCATGGGAGCTTTGCATGCTTGTGGGGCTGCCACAGAGGGGGACACCTGTTTTCCCAAGTGTCCAACTCTCTGTGACCCCATAGACTGTAGCCCTCCAGGCTCCTCTCTCCATGGGTTCCTCCAGGCAAGAATACTGGAGTGGGTTGCCATTCCCTTCTCCAGGGGAACTTCCTGACCCAGGGATGGAACCTGGGTCTTCCATATGTAGGGAGACTACCATCTGAGCCACCAAGGAAGCCCAAAGGTGTTTTCCCAAAGGTGGCATCAGTGAAAGTATACACCCAGACTGAGAAGCACATTCATACAGTGAATGTGACAGAGTCGGAGAAGAAAACACAGGATGGCAGGGATTCAGCGTGGGCAGGAGGTTGGGAGAGCCCCAAGCCGGCACTGGGCCAGGGAGGCTGAGCTGCCAGAGGGTGGACCCAGGGGCAGGTAGCAGGGGAGCTGGTTCTCTGCCTCAAGACCTGCAGAAACGTGATGGTCAGTGAAAGAAGCCAGTCACAAAGGAACACGTATTGTTTTCCCATTTATAAGAACCATCCCCAAATGACAACTATATGGAGGCAAAAAATAGATGACGCTTACTTAGAGCAGGGGCTGGCAATGGGAAAGGATTGTGAATAGAAAATTTTTTCTTTAATTAGGTGATGGAAGCATTTCTAAGATTAGATTGTGGTTATAGTTGTACAACTCTATACATTCACTAAAACTCCATTGTAAAAATGGGTGGACTTTACAGGATGTAAATTTTATGGTGTGTATTCATATCCGGTATCAATAAGGCTATTTGGGGGATGTTCCAGATGGCGGAGAATCCGGCTGCCAGTGCAGGAGACACAAGAGACGCAGGTGTGATCCCTGGGTCAGGAAGAGCCCCTGCAGTAAGAAATGGCAGCCCACTCCAGTATTTTTGTCTGGAAAGTCCCTTGGACAGGGGAACCTGATGGGCAAGTCCATGGGGCTGCAAAGAGTCGGACACGACTGAACTCAAGGCTATTTTTTAAAAGTCAAAGGATTTATTATTTTAGTAATAATCCAAGCTCTTCTAGGAAAATCTTATTATATAAAAATATCATTTTACCAAATTTCTATTCTTAGTATTGCATCCATTTTATCTCACTCAGTGACCTGTAGAATGCTCACTGGGATGTTAAATAGGAATGGCAGTTAAATTTTTCTAAAATTATCGTTGTGCAAAAAGGCAGCATGTATTTATTTCAATTCATATGGTATTAGATAGGAATATATTTATTTTCCCCAGTAAGTCAGTATTCTGTGGGATTGAGTGCGATCAGATTTTATACTTTTGCCTTAGCAATTATGGCATTATAGCAGGATTTTCATAACTTGAAAGTATAATTGGACTGCTGCTGACAGGATACTTTATTATATAAAGTGCAAATTAAAATCCAGCTACACTTTGCACACGTTTTGAGTCAGTTTCAGTGAGAGAGATTTTATAAATTCAGCCTGAGTATAAATAGGATTTCCTTTACAAATTACCCTGTATAAACAGTAACGCTTATTATTCCACAAGAACATAGATTTCATGTGTTTTCACCACCAGTTGTCTAAACATTCTTGTGAAAGGAGGCTGCACTAGAGCTGACTCTTCATATACAGTGTGTGAGTGTCCAGGATGCTCAGTAGACACTGGGCCTGGACATTGGTCCTGCAGATCCCACAAAAATCTCTATGGTCATTAGACTCTTTAGGGAAAATCTTGTCGTGCTGGTCAGCAGTTCTCCCTCCTGGTGCTTTTATCGAATCATTCTCACGTGCCCGAAGGACCCCTTCCTAAGAGGGAATCAGGCCTCAGAGGCCAGGAAGCGTTTGGTGAACTGTGTCCCTAATTCCACAACAGAACGCCCATGGGCTTCCTGAGGGGGGCAGCACACACAACCGTTAGCAAAGCCACACACAAGAAAGCTGTGCAGGAGGGCCTCTGACCACAGCAAGGGTTTGTCTGTCAAGCACCAACACTGAGAAAAACAACCCAGACAAAGGGAGTGCACAGGGCTCAAACCACCCTGGGAAGCAACTTCCCGAAGTCCAGCACCTGGAATTAGTAACCTACCTCCCCTACCCCCGCTCCCCACCCCCGGCCACCACACACACAGCCCAAGACCTGGGGATGCCCTTGGGGTAGCCCAGGGTGTAGTACTCTATTCATTGGGCCTGGTACTGTAGTCACTGGACGTGGTGGTGTGCAGTCCCCGGATGCGNGGGCTCAAACCACCCTGGGAAGCAACTTCCCGAAGTCCAGCACCTGGAATTAGTAACCTACCTCCCCTACCCCCGCTCCCCACCCCCGGCCACCACACACACAGCCCAAGACCTGGGGATGCCCTTGGGGTAGCCCAGGGTGTAGTACTCTATTCATTGGGCCTGGTACTGTAGTCACTGGACGTGGTGGTGTGCAGTCCCCGGATGCGGTGTTGTACAGTCACTGGACACGGTGTTGTGTAGTCACTGGACGCGGTGTTGTGTAGTCACTGGACGCAGTGTTATACAGTCCCTGGACGCGGTGTTGTGCAGTCCCTGGATACGATGTTGGGCAGTCCCTGGACGCGGTGTTGTGTAGTCACTGGATATCTAGTTTGCAGCTTCAGCTTCTTGGAAGGGCACTGTAAATTAGCGCCACCTGGGTGACCAGCCTTGCATACAGATCCAGGGGGGCGTGATGCCAGCCATCTGGGGGCTCAGCCACCCAGGCCCCCCAGCACTTCCCACGCCCTGCTCCTCCTGGCTGGCACGGGTCTGCCTGCCCCACTGCCACCACCTGGGGCTGGGGCTTTTCCTGCCTCCGTGGCCGGGGCTGTGTCCCTGGTGCTCTGCGACTCCTTCCCTAACATTCTTTTCTGAGGTCACCTCCTCATTGGTCTTATTGATGGAGGGGTTCTATTTTGTTTTTGAGAATTCTGAGTCAGAAAACTGAGCCTTGACACCTAGGAGTCCTGGTCTGAATCAAGGCCCCCTGTAGGTCCTACCTGACCTCGGCCTGAAGGCTGAATGGCTTCAGGGCATTAGTAATAATAATCAGATAATATGTGATATATCTACACACACATATATATGTATGTATGTGTGGTATATACTGTGTGTGCCAGCTACCCTTCTAAACATGTTACATCTATTGACTCATTTAGTTCTCATAAAAACTTTCTGATTAAGTAGTTGTTCTTATATCAGTTCAATTCAGTCGCTCATCATGTCTAACTCTTTGCGACCCCATGGACTGCAGCACGCCAGGTCTCCCAGTCCATCTCCAACTCCTGGAGCTTGCTCAAACTTATGTCCATTGAGTCGGGTTGATTCCACCCAACCATCTCATCCTCTGTCATCCCCTTCTCCTTGTTCCTATATTCTTTCATAAATAAGGATGCTGAGACAAGAGTTTAAGTAACTTGCCCAAGGTCATACAGCTAATTAACAGCAGAGCTGGGGTTAGAACCTCAGAGTTTTAGGTTAGAACCTCCAGAGTTTATGCTCTTACCTACTGTACTACCAGTGAGAGTTAAAATAATATTTTATCTATGTATTTCATTTTATGTGGTATTTTACCTATGTAATAATAAAAATAGTGATATTATCAAATTGATTATACACCTGCTGCTGCTGCTGCTAAGTCGCTTCAGTCGTGTCCGACTCTGTGTGACCCCATAGACGGCAGCCCACCAGGCTCCTCTGTCCCTGGGATTCTCCAGGCAAGAATACCAGAGTGGGTTGCCATTTCCTTCTCCAGATTATACACCTAGGTCTGACTTAAACTGAGTTATAATCCCAGAACTTCCTTTACTTCTCAAAAATTTGTAGGGAGGTGATACCGAAAATCATTTAGAGAGGAATATTTATGTTAGTTTATACTTTATTTTCAAGATTCTTTGTCTTCCATGTGGAGGACAGAGCTCTGTTGTGAGGTTTATTCACCAGCTCCATCTTTTACCTCCTAAATTTCCTTGAGGAGTTAGTTTCTTTTTTAATATAAATTCATTTATTTTAATTGGAGGCTAATTACAATATTGTAGTGGTTTTACCATACATTGACATGAATCAAGTTAGTTTTAAATCTCTGGACTCTTGCTTCTTCATCCTTAAAATGAGATAATATTGTCAAAGAGTGCAAGGATCAAACAGGATAAATTAAAATATTTTGGAAACTATAAAGCAACATAGAAATGTAAAGATATTATTCATTTCCTGATCCCAGGTTCCCTCGAAATACTTACCTCTGAGCATTTGCTGGGCATGAACTGATAAGGGAATAAGCTAGGTGAACCAGCGCTACTCCAAGTGTGGTATGGGGACCAGTAACGCTAGCAGCCCCTGGAAGCTTCTGGGAAACATTGTTTCACAGTTTGTTCCCAGGTTTACCGATTCAGAAATTGTGGGCATGGAGTCCGCAGTCATGCTTAACAAGCCCTCCAGGTGATTCTGATGCACGCCAAGGTTCGAGCAGCACTGGGGTGGAGTACGTTTAGTCCATTCTTCAACAGTTTATTGATGGAGTATCTCTAGAAGGGGCCGGTGGCTGGGTCTGGAGGGTAAGACAGAGATGGTCTCTGTGTTCGGTGTGGCCTCCGTGCTCCTGAGCCCGTGGCCTCTGCCCCAGCTGCCTTCCCTCTCCTCCTCCTCCATCCTCCCGGGGCTCAAAGGAGGCCTCCCCCGCCCTCCAATAAGTCAGTCACCTGTCTGTCCCTCCGCACCCGCTGTGTGCAAGTCTTTCTCAGGTCATAAGGTAAGGCTTTTTGTGTCCAGTTTTTCCTTAAACTAGAACCCTGTGTTTTAAATTTCTAGATCTCTGGAGCTTGATAACGTTCACCATGGGAAGACCCGGGAGGTGGTGGAGGACAAAGCAGGGAAGAGGGGCGGGAGGGTTGGCAGAGAGGGGCGTTTGCCTTTTTCTTTGGAAGGCATCACCTCCATTCACCTGTTGTGCAAACTGGGTGATTTTGTCTTCCACGTGGAAGGGACCTTTCAAAGCCCAACTCTTGAAATGACCCGTAAATGTAATTAAACTCTAGCTATTTCTTTTGCATCTTCTACCTGTAAAGCACTGTGGTGGCTGGAGTGAATGGTCCTGCCCTCAGGCAGCTCCCCACAGAACAGAAAGATACAGGGCCCAGCGACCCCGACCCAGCCAGTGGGGTGTTTTTGATTAGTTGGTCACTTGGAACCCTCCAGAAGACATTCTAAGTCTTTGCAGCCTTCCTAAACGTAGGGCTGTGCCGCGACCCTCTGCTAAGTCCCCTTATCATAGAAGTGTGTGCTGGGAGCCCCGGCTGGCGTGCGGTCCTGCAATCCTGGTTGCCTGTGCAGGGGCTGCTCTTTGTTTGGAGTTGGGAGTAAGAGGAAGCTGGTGGTGGGGAGATGGTGTGGAGTGTGGGGGAGAAGGGGGGAGGCAGGAGGGCCCCAGGGTGGGGTGATAAAACAGAGTTATGTTTCCAGAAGCACTGTGGTTCATTTGAAATATTGATTCCTGTGGGGAGGTCACAGCCCAGCCTTTGTGGTGCTTTCAGAGGAGCTATTTATACATTTTGGTCTTTGTTTTGGAGTCAACTCCTATATTGGTGACACTCTGGCTTTGCTGAAGTAGTGTTTAAAAAAGAAAGTAGTAATTACCAACTTCACCCATGGAACAAAAGCTTTCTCATAAGCGTCTACTCCCACTGATCGGGGAGGGCAGCTGGAATCCTCTTTCTCTCTAGCTAACGCAGGGTTCTTGGAATAAATTAAAGACTCACATGCCCTTGAAATCTTGAGTTTTGGGGTCCTATAATGACATTTCGAGCTTCCCTGGTGTCTCAGATGGTAAAGAATCTGCAATGCAGGAGACCCGGGTTTGATCCCTGGGTTGGGAAGATCCCTTGGAGAGGGGAATGGCTACAATCCATGAGTCGTAAAGAGTTGGACCCAACTGGGCGACTAACACACAGACAGTATAGTGAATATAACAGCATTATTTTTATTTATATTTGGCCCCACCATGCAGCACGTGGGATCTTTGTTCCCCAACCCGTGCCCCCTGCGGTGGGAGTGCAGATGGAGTCTTAACCACTGGACCACCAGGGAATTTTTCTGGAGCATTTACTTAAAAAAAAAGCAAAAAACTTGCAAATACTGTAATGCAGCAAAAATGAACAGCAGGTTTACTACTCTATGAGACATCAATACAAGGGACGCTCATCTGCTTTCTGAGATGATACAGCAGCGTCCTTGTCCTGTCGTGGACCTGAGTTGGCACTGGAGATTAAAAAAAAAAATNTGGAGCATTTACTTAAAAAAAAAGCAAAAAACTTGCAAATACTGTAATGCAGCAAAAATGAACAGCAGGTTTACTACTCTATGAGACATCAATACAAGGGACGCTCATCTGCTTTCTGAGATGATACAGCAGCGTCCTTGTCCTGTCGTGGACCTGAGTTGGCACTGGAGATTAAAAAAAAAAAAAATACATACGTGTTTGCAGTGTTTATTTCTACTTGAAGGATACATAGTTACATTTACCTGCCAGCCTTGTTGTAGAGCCTGAACCTTTTTTCGGGGTGCTGGGGTGGGGTGTGAGCGTGTCTGGAACTCCACCCAGCCTAGTGCACAATCACACCCACACCAGCCTGGGGACAAGATGGAGACAGGGTCACTCAGATACCCTCCTTGCCTCCTTCTCACTACATCTGTTTCAACAACCTTTATGTTTAGGGACTGGCCCTTTTGGAGATTTGCAGCTTGGTTTTTACTGTCTGCATTCACAGATCAATGGTTATGTTGGTATTTAATTTAATTATGTAATTTTAGTATCAGGTATGACTGGTAAGAATAGATTTGAGGATAAGCCAACTGCCTCTGGATCAGAGAACCATCCTAAGGGAGGGCGGAGAAGCCCAGCCACTGATTTCCCTGTGGGCCTGTGCGTGGCCATCCGCGAGCAGGCTCGGCACAGACCACGGCCAGGCCACAATGCTGCTTAAGTGGAGAGCAGGATAAAGAGTGTGAACAGTACATGAGCACCATACATAACAGTACACAGCAGCGTCTTTGGTGTTAAGTGAAGAAAATTTAAAATGCACGCATGTGTGTGTGTGTGTGTTAGTCTCTTGGTCACGTGTGACTCTGATCCAATGGACTGTAGCCTGCCAGCCTCCTCTGTCCATGGGATTTCCCAGGCAAGAGTACTGGAGTGAAAATGCATGCATATGATGGCAAAAATAAGTAAAAATATTATCAGGTGGACCACAAATGAGACAGCATCTTTCAGTGACCCAGTTCCAGGGACTGTCAGAGTTAGAATGCTCCAGAGGGCGGCAAGGGTAAGTGCTCCCCCACGGATGGTTCATCAGAGCTGAGGACATGGGGGACTTCAGGGTAAGCCCCAGGGAGAACAGGCCCTGGGTATGGTAGAACCTTAGGAAGTAAAGTCAGGAAGGTCCCGAGGAGGGTTTCCTTAGCGAGTCTTTATTTTTTGGACCATCAGTGTGCTGAGATTTCTTTAGGTAGCCATGCCTGCTGAGTGAGTCCCCCAGTTTTCTGCATCTGTAAAATGTAAAGCTTCAGTCTCCCCTAAACAAATGTTACATCCTTTTCTGACCTTTAATCATAGGAATTATTAGGGGTGATGCATCTTATAACTTTTTATAAGAGAGAAATTAGTAGAGTCTATATATTTGTGACAAAATAAGGATCAGTTGAGTCACTCAGTCACGTCCGACTCTTTTCGACCCCATGGACTGCAGCATGCCAGGCCTTCCTGTCCATCACTATCTCCCAGAGCTTGCTCAAACTCATGTCCATTAAGTTGGTGATGCCATCCAACCATCTCATCCTCTGTCATCCCCTTCTCCTCCTGCCTTCGATCTTTTCCAGCATCAGGGTCTTTTCCAATGAGTTGGCTCTCTGCATGAGGTGGCCAGAGTATTGGAGTGTCAGCTTCATCATCAGTCCTTTCAATGAATATTCAGGACTGATTTCCTTTGGGATGGACTGGTTGGATCTCCCTGAAGTCCAAGGAACTCTCAAGAGTCTTCTCTAACACCACAGTTCAAAAACATCAATTCTTCAGCACAGTTCAAAAACATCAATTCTTCAGCGCTCAGCTTTCTTTATGGTCCAACTCTGACATCCATGCATGAGTATTAGAAAACCATAGCTTTGACTAGACAGACCTTTGTTGGCAAAGTAATGCCTCTGCTTTTTAATATGCTTGTCTAGGTTGGTCATAGCTTTTCTTCCAAGGAGCAAGCATCTTTTAATTCCATGGCTTCAGTCACCATCTGTGGTGATTTTGGAGCATAAGAAAATGAACTTTGTCACGGTTTCCATTGTTTCCCCATCTATTGGCCATAAAGTGATGGGACCAGACGCCATGATCCTAGTTTTTTGAATGTTGAGTTTTAAGCCAGTTTTTTTCACTCTCCTCTTTATTAAACACTAGTGTGTTATTATGCCAGACTTGAGGCTAGTTTTAAATAAGGATGTTATTTAACTAGTGTTAAAATAAGGATGGTCAGGATGAAATTCATAGTTTGACTTTGGAGGGTATTTTATTGGGAGACCACTAGTTCTTTTTAGACTTTATGGATTTATCTTTGTCTGCACGGGGTCTTGGCTACTGTGCATGGGCTTTCTCTCGTTGCTGTGAGCGGGGTCTTCTCTTCGTTGTGGTGCCAGGGCCTCTCATCACGGTGGCTTCGCTTGTGGCAGAGCTCAGGCTCTAGAGCGTTCGGGCTTCAGTAGTTGTAGCACATGGGTTCAGGAGTGCGGATCCTGGGCTCTGGAGCACAGGCTCTCACATCATGTGGAATCTTCCTGCACCAGGGATCAAACCCATGTCTCTTGCATCGGTAGGCAGATTCTTTGCTTACTGAGCCACAAGGGAAGCCCTGGCTTCAAAATAATTTTTTGTTTCAAAATAATTTTTTTTAAGGTTGAGGCAAATCACTACCTTTAAGTCAAATAACGAAAACAGAATTCATTCATCGCTCAAATCATGGGCACCCACTACCTGCCAGTGTTCTAGAAGCTGTGCACATAACACAGAGGACCTCCGTAGGCACGTCGGAACTCAGCTGCCCTACCCCAAGGTTGAAGCTTGAAGAGAATGAGCAAGTGTCTCAGGGTTGGGCCAGCTGTGGCTTGCCATTTCATTGTGGTTCCTGACTTCCCATTTGGAAGGTAGTTAACGAAGTAGCGTACAGTTGATTCCAGCATCCAGAAAAAGACAGGCATCAGAGACAGAGAAAGGGGCAGTGGCTGTGGGGGGCTTGGGGGAGGAAGGGATAAATAGCAGAGCTCAGAGGATACTGAGGGCAGTGAGAAAACTCCGTTACCCCCATGACAGCGGGTCCATGACGAGGTTGATTGATGTAGCTTCATTGATTGTAACAAATGCACCACTCCAGTGGGGGTGTGGATAGTGGGGAAGGCCCTGCCTGTGTGGGAATGGGAATTCTGTGTGCTTTCTGCTCAGTTCTGCTGTGAACCTAAACACTGCTTTAAAAATGTTGGTGGGCGCGGGGGGGCAGTGGTGGCTGGAGCTGTACAGCTCATGGTGCTCCCTGACCTTCCAGAGAGCACCCGTCTCCACAGGAGCCCAATGACCAGGGGGCACTAACCACTGGGCATCCCTGTGGATGACTGCTCCTTGGGTGTGGGGGACCCTGGCTTTCAACACGGCCCTGTTTACTAGAGACCACAGCATCCTCCTTGAAGTGGCTGCTCTGAGACTTACCCCGGGAGACTGGCTCTGTGGGCACAGAACCCGAGAGCTGAAACGATCTTATCGTAAAGACACTGAGATTGCTGCATGAAAAGAGCTTTGGATCTTATCTGCAGAAGGCTTGTCTGTGTAAACAGCTTCAACTGGAAACATCTGCTCCTTTAGGTGAAGTTTCCTGTGACCCTGCTTCTGCAGCTCAGAGCTCTGTGGAGCCCTGTGGTTTTCTATCACTACCCTTCAAGGGGCGTTCCAGGTGGTGCTAGTGGTAAAGAACTTGCCTGCAATGCAGGAAACCTGGGTTTAATCCCTGGGTCAGGAAGATCCTCTGGAGACGGGAATGGCAACCCACTCCAGTATTCTTGCCTAGAGAATCCCATGGACAGAGGAGCGTGGTGGGCTACAAGGTCACAAAGAGTCAGACACGTCTGAAGTGGCTTAGCAGGCATGCGCCTCCTCCCAACCTTCTGGAAGATGAGAAGCCCCTCCTAACCTGTACATGTGGCTACAATCCCTCCCTGCAAGCCTCTACTAGGAACAGTACCTCTTATGAGTGCTTGCCAAAGCTCTTGCAGCCAGAAGGGATGGAAGTGGATAGAAAGCCAGGTCTGGGTGCAGAGCTTTGGAACATCTGCTGTAATTCTACCGAGCGTGAGTGAGGGCACTGTGGGGGAGGGGCCAGAGCACACTTGCTCCCCTAAGTGCCTCCCACGTGGGGTGCTGCTTCCAGGGGAGGGAAGGGTGGGAGAAGGCTCTGAGGTTCCAGGCACCTTTGCCTTTGTGACCCAAACCCCTCCCCTTGCCTCCCTCAGCAGTCCGTCATAGATGCTAATGCTAACAAGAACAAGCGGTGGGGAGGCAGAGGGGGCAGCTGGTGGAAATCCTCTCCAGAGGATCTGACACTGAACTTGACCACTGAACTATTCCTGCCATGAGGAAGACCCAGGTGATGGTGGAATGGCACCCCTGGTTTGGGGCATCCTTTCCCATTCTCCCTGGCACTGTTCTCCCTAGGATGAACTGAGAGAGCCCAGTGCCTCTACATGCTCCAAGCCTGGGGCACTGGGCTCCCTGGAGAACAGTGCCCTGGGGGGTTATCGGGCATTAGGAGAGCAAAGATGAGTTTTGATATAAACACACAGACTACTGCAGAATAAGGAATGTAAGGCAAACACAAGCCGGGCATTCAGGCAGAGAAGGATTTGTTAAAGGAAGAAAGGAAGAAAGTGACTGGCTTTAGAGAGAAACCAGTGCCCTCCCTTTACAGCCAAGCCTTCTTATTCCCTATCGATGGGAAATTGTGCCCCGAAGGGAGGGGGCCTTCGTTTAGCCCGCAGCTGGGGTCTTATGGTCACGTAGTCGAAGGGTGGTCACGCAGTCTTGAGAAACTGCACCAGCAGGGAGAAACAGGACATCGCCTTAAGGAAAAACCAGGATGCCCACCAGGGCAACGTGGCCACTGTGACTTCATCCCTTGTTTGCCAGCTCACCCCCATGGGCCATTTTTAAACTATACGCTAGGAGCCCCTTGTGGGCCCTAACAAGGAGTGCGATTGGAAATGCTGGTATGGAGCTTGCGAGCGCTGGTCGGTGAGGGAGAAACCCTGAACTCGCTGTTTCAGATTCAGACACTTCTTTCAGATTCAGCGCTGACAAAGGAAGCTGGGTTATGTGGGGCATCTCCACTGGGATTTCCTTTTCGAATATCAGCTTCCTTCTATGCAAATCATTTTGAGCATTTATCCTGCTTTTCATTAACACACTCTCCCAGGCCATCACCCCAGCCTCTCTCCTCTGAAACATTTCACAGGCGAGAAAAGCTCAACGGTGGTGTGGGGCAGATACTGCGTTTGTGGAGGAGTTTGAGTTTTTATTCTGCTATCTCTGGGTGCAATATGTTACTATATACTATGTCCACACCCAAGAAGCTTTTTTTTTTTTCCAGTGAAGAACAAAACAGAGTCACAGACACAGAGAATAGACTTGTGGTTGCCAAGGGGAAGAAGGGTGGAGGAGGGATGGAGGGGTGGAGTGGGAGCTTGGGGTTAGTAGGTGCAAACCGTTATATGTAGAGTATATGAAAAGCCAGGTCCTGCTGTATAGCACAGGAAACTATTTTCAATAGCCGGTGTGTGTGCTTGGTCGCTCAGTCGTGTCTGACTCTTTGTGACCCCATGGACTGTAGCCCACCAGGCTCCTCTGTTCATGAGATTCTCCAGGCAAGAACACTGGAGTGGGTAGCTATTCCCTTCTACCGGGGACCTTCCCGACCCAGGGATCGAACCTGGGTGTCCTGCACTGCAGGCGGATTCTTTATCACCTGAGCCACCAGGATGTAATGATCCATAATGGAGAGGAATATGGGGGGAGGGGAGTGGGGGAAGGAGGACAAAATAAAGCTGAGATTAGCTACTCCTGGGTCAAAAAGCCCCAGAATCTCAAGGGAGGTCTGAATCCTCCCAGCAGCATGCTCTATAGGATGCTACTCTTGTCACCCCTCTGATGGGCCAGACACTAGGTAGCACATAAAGATAACTTGTGCAGGAGATGTGCTCATTGCAAAAGACACTTGTTACTGAGGACCTGTCAAAAGGCAGGAACAATTTTAAGGCTTTTGGAAAAAATTGACCAGCTGTCCTTCAGAAATATTGTGCCAAGTATATATTCTCATCAGCAGGGTGTAATAATGACTTCATGGACTCTTTACCAATATTTCTTATTTTAAGTTTCAGAAACGTAGCCAACTTGCAAAACAGAAGGATATTTGAGGGTAGCAGTTCATTAATGATGAAGTCAAGCGTTGTTTTCTAGATGCTTGTTTTTAGCTATTATGAATATATCTATTTGAGACTATAAAACAAATTTGGCTACTTATATTACTTTTGTATGTTGTTCTACTCTATAAATCTTTACTAATTTTTCTCACAGAGACTTAATATTTTTCTTGTTGATTTTTATGAGCTTTTTATATGTGAAAGATACTAATCCCTTATCCTAGTTAATTCAAGTTATTCTCCCAGTTTTCCATTTGCTTTTCAACTGTGCTTTTTGACATGCATTCAGTTATTTGCCTTAAAATTGTCTTACTTCATTATGAATAATTTTTTAATTTATAAAAGTTAAAGTAAAAATATTTTAATTGTCAAAAACAATTTGTCTTAAAATTTCTTCCTTTATGCTTATGTAAGTTCTTCGCTTGCTTTATTGAGATATTATTAATGTAAAAGATACACACATTTAAAGTGTACAGAGTGATAATTTGACACAGATTTACTGTGAAATAATTACCGTAATAATGCTAGTTAAGACCTCCATTGGCTTACGTAATTACCTTGTGTGTGGGGTGGGGGGTGGGGAACAACATTTAAGATCGACTCTTAACTTTCTGACATATCATATAATGCTGTTAATTATAGTTGTTGTTAAATAAGTTCTTATCTATTTAGAGATCATATGTGTACATTTCTCATGTCTTTTTGTTTATATTTTACTCCATATTCCCCCCTCTCCAAATAAGTAATAAATTTTACAGTACTGAAACATAAGTCCTGAGCTTAAATCCTGGCCTAGGCATGAATTCCTGTGTGACCCTAGGCAAGTTAATGCATCTAATTTATATATAGTAGTGTGTCTCTATTGGAGAAGGCAATGGCAACCCACTCCAGTACTCTTGCCTGGAAAATCCCATGGATGGAGGAGCCTGGTGGGCTGCGGTCCATGGGGTCGCAAAGAGTCGGACACGACTGAAGCGACTTAGCAGCAGCAGTGTGTATCTATTAACCCCAAATTCCTAATTTATCCCTCCCCCTTACCCTTTCAGTAACCATACATTTGTTTTCTGTGTCTGTGAGTCTATTTCTGGTTTGTAAATAAGTTCATTTGTTCAGTGTTTAAGATTCCACATGTCAGCAATATCATATATTTGTCTTTCTCTGACTTATTTCACTTAGTATGAAAATGGACCTTATGATGGATCTTAGTCTAGGTCCATCCATTTTGCTACAAATGGCATTATTTCATTTTTTTGTGTGAGTGATATTGTATTATATATATGTATCACATCTTTATCCATTCCTCTGTCCATGGGCATTTAGGCTGCTTCCATATCTTGGCTATTTTAAATAGTGCTGCTATGAACATAGGGGTGCTTGTATCTTTTTAGAATTTTTCTAAAATTGAAGGATAGTGGATTTACAATGTTGTATTAATTACTGCTATACAGCAAAGTGATTCAGTTATACAAATACATGCATATATGTGTGTGTGTGTGTGTATATATGCACATGCATTCCTGCTTTTTAAAATATTCTTTTCCATTATGGTTTATCATAGGATATTGAATATAGTTCTCTGTGCTCTACAGTAGGACTTGTTTATCCATTCTTGATATAAAAGCTTAGATCTGCTCACCCCAGCCTTTCTCTCCATCTCTATCCCAAGCCCCTCCCCCTTGGCAACCAAAATCTGTCCTCTAAGTCAGTGATTCTGTTGTAGCTTCACAGACGGGATCATTTGTGTCATATTTTAAGTCCACATATAAGTGGTATCCTATGATATTTGTTCTTTCTCTTTATGACTTAGTTCACTTGGGATGATACTCTCTAGTTGCATCCATGTTGCTGCAGATGGCATTCTTTTGTTCTTTTTTATGGCTGAGTAATATTCCATTGTCTACAAGCACCACATCTCCTTTATCTGTTCATCTGTTGATGGATATTTAGGTTGTTTCCATGTCTTGGCTGTTGTGAATAGTGCTGCTGTGAACATGGGGGTGCATGTATCGTTTTAAAATAATTTTTAGTTAGTTATGTTTTGGCCGTGTCGGGTCTTTGGTGCTGTGTGGGCTCCTCTCGAGTTGTGGTGCTCGGGCTTCTCACTGCAGCGGCTTCCCTTGCTGCGGAGCATGGGTTCTGGGCTTGCGGGCTCAGCTTACAGCTCCCCGGCTCTAGAGCACAGGCAGGAGATTCGAGTTCGATTTCTGGTCCAGGAAGATCCCAGATTCCATGGAGCAACTAAATCCAGGCGCCACGACTACTGAGCCTGCGATCTAGAGCCCAGGAGCCACTGCTGCTTTGCCCTGGAGCCTGTGCTCTGCAAGCAGAAAAGCCACGGCCATGAGAAGCCCACACACGGCAGCTAGGGGAAAGCCCGAACCGCAACAAGGCCCCAGCGCAGCCACGAATAAATCAGTCAAGAGATGAGTAAAATGATTAAAACTATATACGTTCTGACATCCTACTCAGCAGTGAAAAGACAAACTTACTGATAGATGGAATGACGGATGGGTGTCACAGAGGGTGTTATGGTGAGCGAAAGGAGCGACACCAAAGAGCGCCTCCTCCATGGCTCCCCTCACATGTAGATCTAAAACAAGTGAAACTACTTTTAGGGGAAAAAACTCAGAGCAACGGTGACCTCGGAGAAGCGTGAGGATTACCCAGGAAGGGATACAAGGAAATTTTCTGGGAGAAGGCAATGTTCTGTTTTGTGACACAGGGGTGCTTCCCAGGTGGCTTAGTGATGAAAAATCTGCCTGCAGGAGATGCAAGAGATGTGGGTTTGATCCCTGGGTCGGGAAGATTCCCCTGGAGAAGGAAATGGCAGCCCGCTCCAGTGTTCTTCCCTGGCAAGTTCCATAGACAGAGGAACCTGTTGGGCTACAGTCCATACTGTCACAGAGTCAGACATGACTGAGGACGCACACATACCTGAGTTACAAGCTGTGTTCATTTCAACAGACATACATTTCACAATAGCCTTTGAGGTGGGCTTGGGGGGAAACGTGTGGATGAAACCAGAATGGCAGGATGTTGCTGGATGATGGGAACCTTCGTCATTTGTTTTTGTTTGTGTGTTGAGTTTTTCAAAATTAAAAAAAAAAAAAAAGTATTTTCTCCTATTTCTTTCATTCCACCTGGGTCTTTAGTGTGAATTCCTCTCACTGAGGCCCTTCTCTGCAAACATCTGGGTCACTGGGCAGAGGATGGGGTGCGGACTCTGCCTCCAACACACCCTGAACCTTTGCAACGTGCAGCCTGTGGACACCTTGAAGCTGAGATGGTGGCTCTTTAAAAAAAAAAAAAAAGTATTTTCTCCTATTTCTTTCATTCCACCTGGGTCTTTAGTGTGAATTCCTCTCACTGAGGCCCTTCTCTGCAAACATCTGGGTCACTGGGCAGAGGATGGGATGCGGACTCTGCCTCCAACACACCCTGAACCTTTGCAACGTGCAGCCTGTGGACACCTTGAAGCTGAGATGGTGGCTCTTCTGTGAGTCCGGCCCAGCGCACAGAGCCCTGCCAGAGGGGACGCTCAAACAATAAACATTTGAATAAATGAATAAGTTAACAGGAGAGTTAAGCCAATCTGGCTGTCAGCCTCCTAAACCCCCTGGAGGGACTGAGATGAGAAACTGGCCCCAGAGAGCTGAGTGGCACGGCAAAGGAATCATTTCAACAATCCCAGACTCTTGTATCTTCCCAAACTTAGAAAAGAGGCAAATTCCTTACCTTGAGACATCTGGTTTTCTTCAGTTAGCAGGAATCTTTTGATGTTTCGACTACCTGCTCTCAGTTGCAAAAACTCTCATCTGTCCTGAGCAGTCCCTCAGAACTACCCAAGACGCTGTGTCCTGGGCTCAAGTCCTCAGTTTCGTCCACTGAATAAAACACCATTCTCAACTTTCAGGTTGTGCATCTTTTTTTTAGCTGACATTTCCCTTTTATTTTTTAACTTTTTTATTGAAGTGCAGTTGATTTACAACGTTGTATGAATTTCTGCTGTACGGCTGAGTGACTCAGTTATACACATATATATTCTTTTAAACTTATTTCATTATTTTATTTACTTATTTGTATTTTGGCTCTCCTGGGTCTTCATCGCTGTGTGCAGGCTTTCTCTAGTCGCGGCGAGCTGGGGCCACTCTCCGGTTGTGGTGCCCACGCTTCTCACTGAGGCGGCTTCTCTTGTTTCGGAGCACAGGCTCTAGGAGGCTTGAGCTCAGTAGCCAGGTTGTGTGGGCCCTAGAGTGCAGGCTCGGTAGTTGTGGTGAATGGGCTTATTTGCTCCACAGCATATGGGATTTTCCCCAGACCAAGGATCGAACCTGTGTCTCCTGCATTGGCAGGCAGATTCTTTACCACTGGACCACCGACACTTCAATGGGAAGCTTTGGAAATACGTCTAATCCGTCCTCACCCTTCACGATCTCTGCTTTCTGCTGGATGAGAAGGGCCTGTCGGACCACCTGGATGGTGGGGAAGAGGAGATCAGAGAAAACCATGAACGGAAGCTTGGCTGTTCCATTCTAAGTTTATTTCCTAACTCATCCCAGCCCCACAGCCGAGCTACTAGACAGCAGTGTTGGCTGGATGCTCGGTCCTCTCTTCACTGGAAGTATTTCCTGCTGAAATAACAGCTGTCCGGGCCTCCCACAGAGGACAAGACCGCCAACCTGAAAGCGACCCGAACGTTGATTCAATTCCAGCATCCAAGGGTTCTTCTGCCTCTGCTGTTTTCTCTTTTTAAATCCTATAAAGCTAAGGCAGGAGCAAATCTTATGTAATAGGGAAAAATGAAAACAACCCAGCCCTTGGGCCTGTGGTTTCAGTAATTAGCTCAATGTGTTAATGAGAGTCTTCAGGGAGAACGGCATTAATTAATGGGTGAATCTCACTGTAATAAATGTATAGGCAATTTTCTAAATGCAGATGGCAGAGTCCGCCCTGATGGTCTACCTAGAGCCACTCAATACGGTAAGTGTTGGAGGAAAGTGGTCCATTTGTGAAATGCTGCATGATCCTGATTAGGAGTGAAATCATGCTGGTGTTTGCTCTCCTCTGTATTATTCGTCTCTCTGGGCTGAGGACCCATCCTTCCCCCACCTCTGCTGCGTCCTAAGGCTTTTTATTGCTCCCCTTGTCCTGAATGGGGAGACACGTCTCTCCTTCCTGGGGGGCTGAGCTGGACCTTCCTACTTTGTGGGCTTTCTTTCTTGGTTTCTCATCCCCAAGCCAGCCGGGGGTCTTTATCTCCTCTTTCTGTGAATACTATAAATGGCTAGGATGTGGTCCAGATGGGGATCAAGACACCATTTTAGAAAAGGTGCCTTCCAGGATATGTGACGCTCCAAAGCCACCATTTCTTTAGGAAAACACTTGCTAGCGGTTGGTTACAGACACTTAAAGGAGACCAGTAAGGGGACCTCCCTGGTGGCGAGTGGATAGGAATCCACCTGCCAGCGCAGGGAACACAGGTTTGACCCCTGGTCCGGAAAGACTCCACATGCCGTGGAGCAGCTAAGCCCACGTGTGCCACAGCCACTGAGCCTGTGCTCCAGCGTCTGGAACCGTAAGAACTGAGCCCATGCTTCCCACCAAGGGAAGGCACCGCGCTGAGAAGCCCACACACCGCAGAGAACAGTAGCCGCAGCTCACCCCAGCGAGAGAGAGCCGGCGCGCAGCAGTGAAGACCCACCGCAGCCAAAACCAAAAAAATACATAAGCTAATTAATTTTAAAAATTTAAAACACCGGTAAGGACAGGGCACTAAGAAATGAATTCCTCTCTCCTTTTCACTAACCCTCTGGGTCAGGTTTGCCATCTGGCTTCACCGATGAACCTGGGCTCAGATTTAAGAGTGTGTTTCCAGGCCTACCTTTGGACCTGGCTGTCTCCTCAGGCTTCTCTTGGGCACATCACGGGGACTCACAGCCACATTCCGATTCAGCTGCTCTGGATCAATAAACTTGAAAAACGACAAGAAGTCAAAATTCATTGCCACCATTATCTAGACGATAAATCTGTTTAACAAATCTCTATGTAAAAGATTCAAATTAATTGGAAAACCAGTTAAATAGAAATGACTTGGCTTGCGACTTGGTGTTTTAAGAATCAAAATGGGAAATTGCTGGATGGTCACTGCTGTTGCTTAGGATGAAGACCACCTGTTTGTCCCTGGACCAACTCCTTCTTCACTGGACGTTTCCCACACTCACTGCAGACACTGAGTCACCATCCTGTGCTCGATGAACCCGGGAGATGATGGAGTGATGGTGGTGGAGGACAGAGGATGTTCTGAGGCTCTTATACCTGCCCGTCTCTGTCTGACGGCCCCTGGAGGGAAGCTGAAGCAGCACATTCCAGGGACACTTGTTTGTACATGAGGTGGGATTCCCCCACCCCCACCCACAATGAGGAGTAAACTAAATCAATCAGACCTTGTGTTCTGATGAAAGGATTCTGAATCCAGCACAAAAATCCAGGACAGTCACAGGAACTGTATGGTCCTGGAATCAACAGATTATTTTTAAAAACTTTTAATTTCGTACTGGGGTATAGCTGGTGAACAACGTTGTGATCGTTTCAGATGAACAGCGGAGGAACTCAGCCGTGCATATCCATATCTTCATTCTCCCAAGACTCCCCTCCCATCCAGGCTGCCACAGAACTCAGAGCAGAGTTGCATGTGCAGTAGGTCCCGGTTGGTTATCAATGCATTTTTTTTTTAAGCGCTGAAATGGAATTTGGGATTATGGAGCACTCACAGCCCAGATAAGAGGTTGCCTGAAGGGATTGGGATACTTGTTTCAAGCCAACTGGGCAGAGTGGAAGGAGGCCCAGACACAGCTCCCAGCCTCCAGAAGAGCACACGGGTCTCCTTGACCCGGGAGGGGGCTGAGGCTCCCTGCTTACCGTTTTCTTGCCAGCCCGGAGCTGTGCACCTTTCTGGGGCCTGGCCACTGATGCACTGGCCTCGCTGTGCTGGACCTGGCCTAAGCCTCGTCTTTGGAGTCAACAGGTTGCTAAATTTAGACAAGAACAACAGATTTAGCAAAGTGGAGAAGCCAGCATGGCCAAGCCAGGCCCTCAGGGGCTTAACCGGATGGAGTCTGTGTGTCTGCCACAGCCTCCCACCCAGTGCCTGGATCCTGGGGAGGCTGGGAGGCGGCAATCCATGTTGCAGTTACTGTGGGCTGAGAAAAAAGAGGCAAGTCTGACTCCCTCCTGTGCCGGTGGTTACTGGGAGCCAAACACGTGACAAATGGTGTTAAGAAAATCCTTGCTGAGAGTTTGAAGAGACACTGTGTGCAGGACCAGGGGACAATCACCCCTCCCCGCTCCCACTCCCCGGACCCTCCAACCAGAACCAGGTGTGTCCCGTCTCCTCTGCTATGAGAAAGCAAGGACCACGCACACTCAGCCTCCACGCCTGGGCTGTGTTGCACATGCTCGCTGATCTGTTCTGAACAGTTCCATGACCCGAGTGAGCATTGAGAGGGAGACCATTGCCAGTCCACTCCTGGACCACATTCAAGTACCACAGAAACAGCGTGGACCTGTGCTGAGTGCCCAGCTGGAGAGCTTCCTCTTTTATCATAATTCTTTCATTTATTCGACATATCTGTGACCGTCCACCTTCTTATCCCCCCAGGCACCAGTGCTGGGGATAAGACAGTGGGAAATGTGGATGCTCTTCCTGACCTCATGGAGCACACGGTCCAGTGGCGGAGAGCAGGTAAAACGATTAAATCACAAGGCCCCCTTTGCTTGTCCGATGGATACACCCAGTGACTTGTTACAGGGCCTTTTGGGTGCTAAGGGGACAGGTCCGTCTCGCTGAGGCCAGGACCAGGAATCTAGCCGGGCTGCAGGCCCTAGATGGCAGAGGAATCGAGGGTAGTTTAGAGTTAGACTGCCTAGGTTACAGTCTCGTCCCTGTCCCTCACCAGCTCTGTGACCTCTGGCAAGTCTACCGTGCACATCTGAGCCAGTTCCCTCCACGTAGAAGTGGGCCCAGCCCCTGGCCTACGATGAGGCCATGTCTGTGCCGGCGTCCAGTGCCATCTGGGTGTCTGGCACACAGGAAGTGTTAACTGTTGGCTTGCCAAGAGATCTTGGCCTGAAGTTTTAGCTTACTGAGGGCAGTTCAGTTTATTTGCTTAATAGTAACAACAGTCTCGGCAGCTAGGGGGCCTGGTAGGTGATCAGGGAATATGATTGCAGAGTTCAGGCTGGAAGGGCAGGCAGGTCAATGGCTGCAGCAAAGAGAGGGGTGGCCCTGGACCCCAGGGCTGCCCCAAGACTCTGTTCGGCAGTTCTTGAGACTGCAGACTGGGGGTACCTGGGGCAGCAAGAGAGAGGAGTGCTGGAAGCTGCTGTGATTATGAAATCAGAGTGCTTTCCTGACTTTTCCGTCTTGTTCACCTGTAGGCGGAAAAACTGAACCGGGGCCGGGCTCACTTCTGTGTCTGATCCTGGCTTCTCAGAGGAAGACAGGACAGGATGTTTTCCTCTCATTTTCACTGGAAGCGTAAGGAGTGAGGACACCCGTCCTGAGCATGTCCTGAGGAGAGTTTAAGTTCCTAGTTTAGGTTCTAAAACTGCAATCTGAGCCCATTAGAGAGAGCCTGGGCTGCTGACTCGCACGGGAAAACAGTGCATTAGCCTATTTCCTTCCCGTAAAGACCTGTGAAAGCCAGTGTGATTTTTGCAGAATGAGGTTATTGCAGCCAGTAATCGGCTCGGGCAGCACCAGCAGGCCTGAAATCAAGCAGATGGGGTCAAGGCAGGCCTGTGTGCCGGAAAGGGGGAGAGGAGAATGAGGCGCTCTGCCTGGTGTGAGATGTGAGCAAATTTATCTGCATAGTCAGTCACCCGAGGGCGTCGGGATCAGCCCCATTTTACAGATGAGGAAGCTGAGGCTCAACCCTCTCGGATTCTGGTCCCTGGCATTGGGAGTGGAGCACCCTGAGGGAGGAAAAGCCTCCCAAACGAGATGGCCCAGGCTCGAATCCCGCCTCTGCACCCACTGGCAGGTGATTTGGGGTTGCATGTTCTGGATCAGTTTCCTCAGGGACAGAAGGGAAGAGAGAATGGACGTTGACAGTGGAGACTGGAGTGTGAGTTTGAACAAACGTCCCAAGTAAGGTGGTTGGCTGGGCACGCTGCCCCTCTTCTGTTTGAAGCCCTCTTCTCTGTGTCTTCTTAGCCGTTCTGTTGCGTGAACGTCTCACACGCTCTGAGTTCTTTAGAGACCTGGCATATTTGTAGGTGTCTCATGTGTTAGAATCCCGAATGCCCGTACCCTCGTCTCAGCTGGAAGAGGGGAAAGATGGTGGGTCTGGCCAATGGGCAGTTACTGAGTGATAGCCACAGAGCAACCCAGTCCCTCCATCCCATCCCTCTGGGTCATCACAGAGCACCGAGATTAGCTCCCTGTGCTGTATGTACAGCAGCTTCCTACTAGCTATCTGTTTATCTATGTGATAGAGTGTATGTGTCAGTGTTACACTCCCAGTTCACCCCACCCTCTCCTTCCCCAGCTGTGTTCACAAGTTTGTTCTCTACATCTGTGCCTCTATTCCTTCCTTGCAAATAGGGTCATCATACCATTTTTCTAGATTCCATGTATGTGTTACTATACAATCTTCGTTTTCCTTTTTCTGATTTACTTCACTCTGAGTGACAGATTCTCTGTCCATCCACGTCTCTACAGATGACCCAATTTCGTTCCTTTTTATGGCTGAGTAATATTCCATTGTGTGTATGCATCACAACTTCTTTATCCATTCATCACTTGATGGACCTTTAGGTTGCTTCTGTGTCCTGGCTACTGCAATGAACAGTGCTGCAATGAACACTGGGGTACATGTGTCTTTTTGAATTATGGTTTTCTCAGAGCATATGCTCAGCAGTGGGATTACTGGGTCATATGGTAGTTCTACATTTATTTCTTTTTTTTTTTTTAGGAAACTCCATGCTGTTCTCCATAGTGGCCATATCAATTTGCATTCCCACCAACAATGCAAGAGGGTTTTCTTTTCTCCACATCCTCTCCAGCACTTATTGTTTGTAGATATTTTAATGATGACCATTCTGACCAGTGTGAGGTGATACTTTTTGGAGTTTTGATTTGCATTTCTCTAATAATGAGCGACGTTGAGCAGCTTTTCATGTGTTTGTTGGCCATCTGTATGTCTTCTTTGGAGAAATGTTTATTTAGGTCTTAAACCCATTTTTGGATTGGATTGCTTGGTTTTTTTTTTCTTTTTTTTAATATTGATCTGCATGAGCTGCTCATGCATTTTAGAGATTACTCCTTTGACGGTTCAACAAGGTATTCTCAGCTCCTCTGAGTGGCATTTTTCTGGGCCCAAGGAAGCGACCGCGGAAGGCTTAGCAGGCCGGCATGCCTGGGAACGGCGTGCGGGGGTGCACTCCCATGCCTTCCAGCTGGTGGTTGCCCCACTTGCTCGAGGGTGTTCTCTGCAGAGCTTTTCACCTGTGTGGTTCACTGTCCTGTCTGGAGCGCCTTGAAATGAAGACCGTCCATGCCGGCATGGTCCTCTCATTGTTGTCTCTGGTCTGTTTACTCCCGGCTCTCTTTAGGGAGGAAAATGCTAGAAACCACATCGTAATGGGCCAATTAGTCCTCGTGCTGTGCGGTGTTGACTGTTTAGTTACCACCATATTGTGTACAGAACTAATTGTGGTGAAAGCAAATGAATGGTCAGGAAACAAACAGGCTACTAGAAAATAATTACTTGGAGTGTTTCTCTTTAGTACCTGTGCAGGGAATTCATTATAGTCAACAGCCTCTAAGCTGCTCGAAATAGTGGTATTTGTCATTTTCATAGAAACTTGATAATGACATTAATTTATCTTAATGGCCTGTTCTATTGTTATAAATAGTAAAATTAGCTCAAATTGTCTTGCTTCTGCTGGTTTTGGATGGCTGCAGAGGGCCCCACAGCCGCCGACGAGTAGATAATTTGGTGTACTTGACAGATTTCCAATAATTTGTTATGTGGAACATGAGTAATGCTAGTACCATTAATGTTCATTTTCCTCTAAATTCATTACTGCCCTTTTCCCTTTTATCTTTTTTAATGTCTGGGCCATTTTTCTGTATTTCAAGTGGAGCCACAGAGCCTATTCGTATTCAGCCAGCTATTAACATTCTGCACATAGCGAGCATCCCATAGAAAACAACTCTTTATGAAATGATGAGCCCGGTCGCTCTTTATGACAGAAAAACAGGCAGAAATGGGGTGCTTACTGGTATCAGGGCCTGGGTGTAATTAAGTCAAATGTAATTTTAAAGAAATTTAAATGTTTTCATTTTATGGCAAAGGTAAAATATACTCAAGGGAGAATCTAAGAAGGTGTAAATGCATTAACCACACTTACACCTCCCTTCCACATCACTCTTGTCTCAACTTTCCCGGGGCATTTATCAAAGGTGAGCAGGCAGTGTTTCCTAACAAATTCCATTGTAATTAACCCCTAAGAAATAGGACGACTCATTTCCTTTCTGTAAGCAGATATGTTGATATAATATCTGAAACAAATGTGAAGGCTCTTTATCATCTGGAAAACTCCTACGATCTGGTTTGTTCACTTTTTCCAGATCTTTGTCTGTATCTCCCCCACTTACTGGGAGAGATCATAAAATCAGTTGCTTCTGTCCCTCAGCATTTTCTAAGTATGCATCCTCTTCTTTTTGTGTCATCACGTGAAGGCTCTCAAATAATAGTCCGATTAGAGGTTTTTATCATTTTAATAATGTATCTATTATGGTTCAGTTCAGTTCAGTTGCTCAGTCGTGTCCGACTCTTTGCGACCCCATGGACTGCAGCGAGCCAGGCCTCCCTGTCCATCACCAACTCCCGGAGCTTGCTCAAACTCATGTCCATCGAGTTGGTGATGCCNATTTTAATAATGTATCTATTATGGTTCAGTTCAGTTCAGTTGCTCAGTCGTGTCCGACTCTTTGCGACCCCATGGACTGCAGCGAGCCAGGCCTCCCTGTCCATCACCAACTCCCGGAGCTTGCTCAAACTCATGTCCATCGAGTTGGTGATGCCGTCCAACCATCTCATCCTCTGTTGTCCCCTTATCGTCTTGCCTTCAATCTTTCCCAGCCTCAGGGTCTTTTCCAGTAAGTCGGGTCTTCACATCAGGTGGCCAAAGTATTGGAGTTTCAGCTTCAGCATCAGTCCTTCCAATAAATATTTAGGACTCATTTCCTTGAGGATTGACTAGCTGGATCTCCTTGCTGTCCAAGGGACTCTCAAGAGTCTTCTCTAACACCACAGTGCAAAAGCTCAATTCTCTTGGCACTCAGCTTTCTTTATGGTCCAACTCTCTCATCCATACATGACTCTTGGAAAAACCATAGCTTTGACTAGATGGACCTTAGCATGAAAAAAAGAAAGTGTGCACTGTTTGCTCTGGACAAGAGAAAGGCCACTGCAATTCCAGGTGGGTTTCTTTTTCCATCCTGGGCAGGTATGTGCTAATTCCTAGCCTGAGTGCCTTGTCCCACCTCAGGTTGAAATGCCCATGTGGGTACAGTGAGAACATCAGCAGTTTGGTGAGAAACAGGCTTTGTATTAAAGCTGCATCTTTTTTTTTTTAAAAAGGAACCTGACCAAAAAGAAAGATTGACTTTCTCAGGATGCTTTGTTTTCAAGATGAGGGGGATGCTCCTTGCTGTGTTTGTGCAGAGCTCACCCCAGGCTTGTACGGTTCTACAGGGGATGCCAAGGAAAGAAGATGCACTGAGTTTTTAAAGTGAGATGTGGGACACATCTGTCAAACCCACAGTCCCCAAAATGATGACTTTCTTGCTGAAATAGCAAATCAACATTTAAAGAACCTTTCCTGGTTCCTGGTCCCTTTCATGGGACAAGATGATTTCTTTTCTCCACGGATACAAAAAGATTTTAAAATCGGCTTGTTCAATAAAATCACTCAGATGCACTCCTGAGTGTATGTAGGCCCAGGCCCTGCAAAACCTGGAGAGGAATGACAGATAATGTACTAATAATGTGATGTATCGGGCGGGGAGGGGGACGATTCATAAAATATTTATCCTAAAGCAGAAAATGTGTCTGTCTGCCTTGTTCATTTATCAAATAATAGTTTAGGGGAATTAGGTACCAGCTGAATCCCTTAGTCAGTGTGGTTGGTCTCACCCAGAGTCCATTAGACCAGGTTATGTATCTGCTGAGGACGAGGCATCCTGTCAGCAGTGGTGCATAATGGATCATGAAAGATAAATGGGATTAGGCAATTGAATAATTAGAGGCGCGCCCACCAGCACGGTTCTAAGTAAAGGGCCGCAGGGATTTCCATTAGAAACCTCCATTTCACTGGTTAGAAATCCATCTGGGAAAATTTAGCCAATGCTGAAAGTTGGAGCCCAGTGCGGAACTAAGGAAAAAGAATCTCCCCCAGGGAGTATCCTGGCACCCAAATGCCAAAGGAGGGGTGATCTAGGAGACAAGATGCTGGTGAACCTTGAGCCTTGCCCCCTTCCTCCACCTGAGTAAGTCTCCCAAGCACCTGATTTGACGGAACTGAGCATTTCCCCAGAGAAGGGGAGGTCTGATCTGCTCCTCTGTCCTCAGGCTTGGAGCCCTCAGCCATGCCTTAGGGAAGGGTTGTGCTGTGAAGGCTGTAGCCTGGAGTTGTGCAATAGACAACTTATACAACCATATTCTGTCACCCTCCAAGGGTGAGACCTCCAACACTGAGTACCTAGAGGCTGCTCAAAAATATCTAATGAGTGGGCCTCCCTGGTGGTCCAGTGGTTCAGAATCCACCTGCTGGTGCCAAGGACACAGGTTCAGTCCCTGGTCTGGAAAGACCCCAGATGCCATGGGGCAACTTAGCTGTGCATCACAACTACTGAACCCTGTGTGCCTAGAGCCCATGCCGTGCTTAGTTGCTCAGTCCTGTCGGACTCTCTGTGACCCCAGGGACTGTAGCCTGCCAGGCTGGCTCTGTCCATAGGGATGCTCCAGGCAAGAATACTGGACTGGCCCTTCTCCAGGGAATCTTCCCAACCCAAGGACTGAACCCAGGTCTCCCACATCGCAGGAAAATTCTTTACCATCTGAGCCAGCAGAGCGCCCATGCTCCGCCACAATAAAGGCCAACATGATGAGAAGCCCACTAGAGGGTAATCCTGGCTCGCCACAACTATAGAAAGCCTAAACGCAGCTAAAAACATCTAGCCCAACCAAAAATAAAAACAAATATTTTAAACATATATTAAAAAACAAATATTTTAAACAAATATTTTACTCATATATCTGATGAGTAAACAGCAGATGATTTTGACCTTTGCTGAATTCAGCCAGACATAAGAGAAGACAAACTGCAAACAAACGTGGCTCCACGCTTGACAGAGAAGTGAGTGAAAGTCGCCCGGTCGTGTTCGACTCTTTGCAGCCCCATGAACTATACACTCCGTGGAGTTCTCCAGGACAGAATACTGGAGTGGTAGCCTTGTCCTTCTCCAGTGGATCTTCCCCACCCAGGAATCGAACTGGGGTCTCCTGCATTGCAGGCGGATTCTTTACCAACTGAGCTGTCAGGGAAGATTGGAAGCTTTTCTGCAGATGCAGGCTGAGAAGAGAGTAAAATCTCGGGGCTTTTTTAAAGGAATGCAGAAGGCATTTCCTCACTCAGGATTTATGGAGCAGCTACAACGTGCTGGCATACAACACAAGATGCAGGCTCCCATCTAAGGAGCATTGTGTCCACGGGGAGGGGGCGGGGGTTGCCATGCCAGGAGAGAGGACTGTCCCCCACGCAGGGAGCCTGGACAGGAATCCCACTGGTCTGGAGGATCCCAGGAGTCCAAGCCCACCTGTGTGTTGTGATGCCCGCACAAACATTCCAATGTCTTTTTAGTCCAAAGGGGTTCAGCTCTATTCCAAAAGCCACTGCTGGAAGGAGAGAAGGTGTTTATTAAAGCTGCCACTACGTGCAGAGGGAAAGGCAAACTCCCCTGGCCTGGAGTGGCCTCTGCTTGGCTAGGGGGCCTGGGCCAAGGTGCTGACCTTAGGCTTTAAGCCCAGTCTCCCCAGTGTCTGGGCAGTTGACCTGTCAGCCCTCAGGTTCCTGGGATCCAGTGAAGGGCAGGGGACCAAGTGTGCGGTGAACGCGGACTCTGAGCAGATGCACTCTGCTTTGCCCATCCCCTGGACACTCACACCGACCCTGCAGCTCTCGTTTGTCAAACACACACATCTTATCGTCCGCCACACGTGTTTGAGTTTGGTCACGCTGGTTCTGTTTTATATTATAGAGAATGAGACTTAAGAAGGTGCAGCAGTTTGCTCTCATCTGACAGCTAGTAAGTAACGACACAAGTGGGACTGGAGCTCAGGTCTGCCCAGCACAGGGGCCTCGGGATTTGTTCAGCCTGCATGGAGGGGAAGTCCTGCACGACTGGGGACATGTTGGCCTCGTGCATATGACAGTCTCCATGTGCCAAGTCCTGCCCGATGGGGACATTCCCAGGCACAGGTGTTCCCAGGAGATGCCGCTGGAGACATTCTCAGTGTGTGCGACCCTTCTCCTGGACCATTTTCATCCTGCAAGCCAAACCCTGCAACTCCCTGTTCCATTCCCCCCAGACCCTGGCACCTGCCATTCTTTCTGCCTCTATGAACTTGACTACTCTAGGGACCTCATATAAGCGGAATCACACATTATTTGTCCTTTTGTGTCTGGCTTACTTCACTGAGCATCATGTCCTCAGGGTTTATCCACTGTGTAGCCTCTGTCCAAATTTCCTTCCTTTTTAGGGCTGAGTAATATCCATTGTGTGTTCACACCACAGTTTGCCTATCTGTTCATCTGCTGATGGACACTTGGGTAGCTTCCACCTCTTGATTACCATGAAAAACGCTGCTACACACACACACACACACACACACACACACATGCTTTCTTAGATTCTTTTCCCTTATAGGTTATTACACAATAACCTCATTTGTCTACTTCATATGTGGTAGTGTGTATGTGTTAATCCCATCCTCTTAATTTATCCTCCACCCTTCCCCTTTGGCAATCATCAGTTTGGTTTCCATGTCTGTGGGATTTAGCAGGGCTTTCGAAGATTAACTGTTTGAACAACTGGGTTGAAGTTCTGACCTCACTGTGGGGTGAGTGGAGGAGCAGTGTGGGGTCAAGAGCCTGGGTGTGGCCTGATGCTATGGGGGTGAATCCCACCTCTGCTGCCAGAGCTGCTATGTGACTTTGGGCAAAAGTTTATTCACCCTCTTGGTGACTCAGTTTCTTCATCCATAAAATGGGAAAGCAATAGAACATGCCTCTTGAAGTTGTTAATAGGATTAAATAAGTTATTGCACTTTTAGAATAACCCCTGATAATAAGTATGTTCAGTTCAGTTCAGTCGCTCAGTCATGTCCGACTCTTTGCGACCCCATGCCAGGCCTCCCTGTCCATCACCAACTCCCAGAGTTCACTCAAACTCATGTCCATCGAGTTGGTGATACCATCCAGCCATCTCATCCTCTGTCGTCCCCTTCTGCCTTCAATCTTTCCCAGCATCAGGGTCTTTTCCAGTGAGTCAACTCTTTGCATGAGGTGGCCAAAGTACTGGAATTTCAGTTTCAGCATCAGTCCTTCCAAAGAACACCCAGGACTGATCTCCTTTAGGATTGACTGGTTGGATCTCCTTGCAGTCCAAGGGACTCTCAAGAGTCTTCTCCAACACCACAGTTCAAAAGCATCAATTCTTTGGCGCTTAGCTTTCTTCACAGTCCAACTCTCACATCCATACATGACCACTGGAAAAACCATAGCCTTGACAAGATGGACCTTTGTTGGCAAAGTAATATCTCTGCTTTTCAATATGCTGTCTAGGTTGGTCATAACTTTCCTTCCAAGGAGTAAGTGTCTTTTAATTTCATGGCTGCAGTCACCATCTGCAGTGATTTTGGAGCTCCAAAAAAAGTCTGACACTGTTTCCACTGTTTCCCCATCTATTTCCCATGAAGTGATGGGACCAGATGCCATGATCTTCATTTTCTGAATGTTGAGCTTTAAGCCAACTTTTTCACTCTCCTCTTTCACTTTCATCAAGAGGCTTTTTAGTTCCTCTTCACTTTACATTAATACTTACTAAATATTAGCTATTATTGTCATTCAGTTTCTGCAATGACTTTTATTAAAAATTGCTTCCTTCCCCTTTGTTTTCTTTTTCCAGCTGATCCTAGTAGTTTAGGGCATGTATCTGGAATCTATGCTTTATTTGGTTGGTTACTTTTTCTGTTCTTAAGCCAATGTCACTGTCCTATTGATTATCATTTGTTTATATATTTTATAATTATCTGGGAAGTGAGTTCTCCTGATTCCACTTTTATTTTCCTTCCCCCACGGAGTGTTCTTAGCTATTTAATTTTCCAGTTGGATTCTTAGTACAATTCCTGTGAAATTTTTAAATTAGTTTTTGAACTGTATACTTTTTAATTAATTTTAATGCGATGTAAAGGTTACTCTCCATTTACAGTTATTACAAAGTATTGGCTATACTTCCCATTGTGTATAATACATCCTATCTTACACCCAGGACTTTGAACTTTATCTATAACTAATTGTAGTTTTTTAAATCTTTACTGTGTTTATCTTCATAGCTTGAAATAGAACCTAACACCCAACTTTTTAAAACTTCTTTTATTTCTCTCGCAAGAATTTTATATTTTTCTTTCAATAGATCTTGAAATTGCCACAGTATGTTAATTTTTTTTTTTTTTTTTTTTTTTTTGTACCACACAGNTGTTTATCTTCATAGCTTGAAATAGAACCTAACACCCAACTTTTTAAAACTTCTTTTATTTCTCTCGCAAGAATTTTATATTTTTCTTTCAATAGATCTTGAAATTGCCACAGTATGTTAATTTTTTTTTTTTTTTTTTTTTTGCTGTACCACACAGCATGTGGCATCCTAGTTCCCCAACCAGGGATTGAACCTGTGCCCCCTGAATTGGAAACACAGAGTCTTAACCACTGGACCACCGGGGAAGTTCCCTTCCAAGAATATTCTTAAAGGTTCTGTGAAGGGGATTGCCTCATTTACTATGTTTTCTGTTTATCTCTTGTATATTAGAAAGCCACTGATTGTCATAGATTTCTGTCAGTGTGTCAATTCTGGGAACCTGAATTACTTCCAGTAGTTTTCTGTTTGGTGGTGGAGACAGCAAATTACAATGTATAGAACATGGGCTTTGGAGTCAGACTGTACATATATCTCCTCTTGTGACCTTTGTGAGACAGTTAGGGCAAATAGCATCTTCCCTGAGTGATGGGGGCAGCAATAGCTAAGAGGGCTTGTGCTGGAACTCTGGAACTTCTTTCTTTCTTAAAAACCGTGTAAGCTACTGGGTAGACACCGAAAAGAATCAAAAGTAGCATCTCAAAGAGATGTTTGTACCTGATGTTCATAGCAGCATTTTCCACGGTAACTAAGAGGTAGAAGAACTCAAGTGTTCCCGGATGATGGATAAACACGATGTGGTCTATCCATACAGCGGAATATTGTTCGGCTTTAAAGAGGAAGGAAATTCTGACACATGCAAAAACATGGATGAACTCTGAGGACATTGTGCTCAGTGAAACAAGCCAGTCATAAAAGATGAATACTGTAAAATTCCACTTACACAAGGTACCTAGAGTCATCAGATTCATAGAGACAGAAAATAGAGTTGTGACTGCCAGGGGCTAGGGGAGTGGGGATATGGAGTTGTGTTTAATGGGAACAAAGTTTCACTTCTGCAAGATGAAAGCATTCTGGAGACAGATGGTGGTGATGGTTGCCCAACAACATGACTGTACTTAAGGCCATTGAACTGTACACTTAAAAATGGTCAAGATGGGGACTTTTGTTATGTGTATTTTATCAAAATTAGAAAATAATTCTTCAACATTGTAAATCAATTATACTCCAGTAAAAATTTTTTTAAAGTAATTCTTTTAAAAATATCATAGGGCTTCCCTGGTGGCTCAGTGGTAAAGAATCCACCTGCCAACACAGGAAACATGGGTTCGATCCCTGGTCTGGGAAGATCCCACATGCTGCAGAGCAACTAAGCTCGGGCACCGAACTACTGAGCCTGTTTTCTAGAGCCCATGCTCTGCAATAAGAGAAACCTCCGCAACGAGAAGCCTGTCACCGCAGCTAGAGAGCGGCCCCCACTTGCTGCGACTAGAGAAAAAGCTGCAGAGCAACGAAGACCTAGCAGTCAAAAATACGTGGGTAAATTTTTTTAATAAGTAATTTTTTAAAATATCACAGAAGCTGGAATTCATTCTGGAAACACATACTTAGCAGATGGGAGTTAGTGCAATGAAACACACACTGTGCCTCAAAAAAATGTAGAGCTCAGGTCCACGAACAAACGTGCAGTTGTGCAGTTTGCTGTCTGCTGGTATGCAAGAAAAGGAATCATGTTTGTCCCTTCCTTAGGTTAGCAGGCTGAATCTAAAACTTTACGTAGGCATAAAAAATCGAGAATAGACAAAGAATTCTCGAAGAAGGAAAAAACAGGCGGACTTTCAGATCAAATATAAAGTCTCATTATATACTATGATCATAAGGAAAGAATGACATCGCCCCTCCCCACCCCATGTGACACCATGCCCAGAGGTAACTTCTGATGAAGAAAGACTTAAACATGAGAGGCAAAACTTAAATAAATGCATGAGGCAGTGCAACCTAGGCATACAGAAGAATCCCTTCAAAAACTCCCTCAAAGTACTAATTATATCTGAAAAGACTGTAAATGCAACTACATTAAAATTAAAATCTCCATGTATCAAAAGACAACATAAAGGAAGTTTATATGAAATTCACAGTGGCATCCTGGCTTGGCTCTTGAAATGGCAAAAAGACATTGCTGGGGAAAGTGGTGAAGTCTGAGTGAAGTCAGGAGGACTTTGGGAGGTGGGCAGCTTAGGGAGAGGGAGTGGAGAGGAAGAAGAAAGAGGGAGGAGACAGATCCGACCAGCAAGAGACCCCACGTCCTCCCGGAGCCAGAGCCGGGGCAGCCACTTGCAGGAAGGGGATCCCATTTGGGAAACTCTCCTGGAGCCAGATGAGAGCCTGGAGCCCTGGGCATAGCAACCAGGGGGGCTGGAGTGCCAAGTACAGGAACACTGCCTCTGTCACCCTCTCTGTCACAGAACAGGGTGGTGGACAAGGGTCTGCTGAAACAGTGGGGAAGGAAGTTCCAAAGTTTCCAGCACAGCATCCGTGCCCCAGAGGGGATTCGTAACCAAACACCTCCAGCAACATCAAGCCACAATCTTCCCTGTGACATTTTTCTGCTCGGAAGGACTGAAAGACACCTCCAGAGATGCGGGCTCCACAGCTAACAATGGATTAATGGGAGTGATAAATAAACAATGCTAAATCATGTCACTCGTGTCTGACTCGCTGCGACCCCATGGACTGTAGTCCACCAGGCTCCTCTGTCCATAGGATTCTCCAGGCAAGAATATTGGAGTAAGTATCCATTTTCTCCTCCAAGGGATCTTCCCAACCCGAGGATCAAACCCAAGTCCCTTACATCTCCTGCACTGGCAGGCAGGTTCTTGACTACTAGTGCCACGTGGGAAGCCCATGTATATGTGTGTGTGTGTGTATATATATATATGCCACAATTTCTTTACCCATGCATCCACTAATGGAGGCATAATTAGTTGCTCCAATTTACATTCCCACCAACAGTTCACAAGGGTTCCCTTTTCTCCATATCTTCATCAACACTGATTTCTTGTTTTTGAGATATTAGCCTTCTGACAGGTGTGAGGTAAGAGCTAATGGCAGTTAGGATTTGCATTTTTCCCAATTAGTGGTCTTAGGCATATTTTCATGTACCTCTTGACTAAGGGACTCTCAAGAGTCTTCTCCAACACTGCAGTTCAAAAGCATCAGTTCTTCGGTGCTCAGCTTTCCTTATGGTCCATATCTCACATCCATACATGACCACTGGAAAAGCCACAGCTTTGACTAGATGGACTTTTGTCCGCAAAGTGATGTCTCTGCTTTTTAATATGGTGTGTAGGTTGGTCATAACTTTTCTTCCAAGGAGCAAGCGTCTTTTAATTTCATGGCTGCAGCCACCATCTACAGTGATTTTGGAGCCAAACTTGAGCTTTTTCACTGTCAGAGGAGGTCCATCTATTTATAGGGCTCCATGCCTCCTGCCCAGTGACTTACCTTCCTTGTCTGGCAGAGTAACAGGCAGACCCAAGTGTCGTCACTCATCTGTTAAATAGTTCAGTTTTTATTTTGGAGGGACACTGAGTGTACATGAGAAAGGTTTGCATAGCATGAATTAATTTCCCATTGGAGACTCAGCAACTCACTCAAATGGCTTCCCAACCTACATTGTACTGAAGTATCCTGTTTGTTCCATTAAACTATTCACCGGGAGTCAACCGGGGAGCTGCTGTTATTAATTTCAATGGAAAGCTAAAAGGCGGTTCATTTTCTGTAATTGCAGGCCCACGGCCTAAAGAGCCAGCAGAAGCTTTTAATCTGAGGCATTTTCCGAGGAGGATGATCAGAATTATGTCTTTTCAAGGTACATAATTATGAAAACCTCAATCACATTGCCATTCAAAGAGCCCCAACTATAGATGCAGGGAACTCGCATGCCGGGAACAAGGCAAATTGCAGTCCTGGAGACTCAGGAGGGAGACGCGTCCACGGAAAGGTCGGCCGTGTTTGCACACCTTGCTGTCTCTTGCACCGTGAGGCTGCGAGCTCTCGGTACTGCTCCGGAGGAGGATGGAGCGCAGCACTCCCGTCTGGAAGATCCCTGCTGTTTGGCTGCCATGCCAGGGGCACAGGTCTCTGCCCGCCCTCAAAGAAGGAAGGACGCTAAGAGCGCAGAGGGGCGCCCCGCTGCAGCCACCTCGCCGCCTCCACAGACTGACACTGTTTCCACTGTTTCCCCATCTATTTGCCGTGAAGTGATGGGACCAGATGCCATGATCTTAGTACTCAATATGCCAGCAAATTTGGAAAACTCAGCAGTGGCCACAGGACTGGAAAAGGCCAGTTTTCATCCAATCCCAAAGAAAGGCAATGAATGCCAAAGAATGCTCAAACTACCACGCAATTGCACTCTTCTCACATGCTAGAAAAGTAATGCTCAAAATTCTCCAAGCTAGTCAACAGTATGTGAACTGAGAACTTCCAGATATTCAAGCTGGTTTTAGAAAAAGCAGAGAACCAAAGATCAAATTGCCAACATCTGTTGGATCATAGGAAAAGCAAGAGAATTACAAGAAAGCATCTCCTTCTGCTTCATTGACTATGCTAAAGCTTTTGACTGGGTGGATCCAAACAAACTGTGGAAAATTCTTCAAGAGGTGGAAAAAAGAAGCAACAGTTAGAACCAGACATGAAACAATGGACTCATTCGAAATTGGGAAAGGAGTATGTCAAGGCTGTATATTGTCACTCTGCTTATTTAATTTCTATGTAGAGTACATCATGTGAAATGCTGGGCTGGATAAAGCACAAGCTGAAATGAAGATTGTCAGGGGAAATATCAATAACCTCAGATATGCAGATAATACCACCCTATGGCAGAAAACAAAGAGGAACTAATGAGCCTTTGATGAAGGTGAAAGAGGAGAGTGATAAAGCTGGTTTAAAACTCAGAATTCAAAAAACAAAGATCATGGCATCCTGTCCCATCACTTCATGGCAAATAGATGGGGAAATAATGGAAACAGTGACAGACTGGTTTCTTGGGCTCCAAAATCACTGCAGATAGTGACTGCAGCCATGAAATTAAAAGATGTTTGCTCCTTGGAAGAAAAGCTATGCCAAAGCTAGACAGTGTATTAAAAAGCAGAGACATTCCTTTTCCAACGAAAGTCCATATAGTCAGAGCTATGGTTTTCCTAGTAGTCATGTATGGGTGTGAGATTTGAAACATAAAGAAGGTTGAGCACTGAAGAATTGATGCTTTTGAACTGTGTTGTTGGAGAAGACTCTTGAGAGTCCCTTGGACTGCAAAGAGTTCAAGAGCTCAGTCAATCCTAAAGGAAATCATTTCTGAATATTCATTGGAAAGACTGATGTTGAAGCTCCAATACTTTGGCCATCTGAGGCAAAGAGTCAGCTCATTGGAAAAGACCCTGATGCAGGGAAAGATTGAAAACAGGAAGTGAAAGGGACAACAGAACACGAGATGGTCGGATGGTATCACTGACTCAATGGGGATGAGTTGGAGCAAGCTCCAGGAGATGGCAAAGGACAGGGAAACCTGGCATGCTGCAGTCCATGGGGTCGCAAACAGTCACACATGACAGAGTGACTGAATAAGAACAGTGAATAAAGCTTGTCCTATATTTACTACATGAGGAATCCTTATTTCCGTTAAACAGGATCACATATTTCTTTTATGGCAAGTCTGAATCCCCAACAGATGCTTGTGTTTGGTCTTGTAATCATATCACATTATAAACTTGTTTGGATTTTGTGAAGTTACTTAAAAACATTATTAAGGGATGAAAGGGATCATACAGAAAGTATTGCTTTTCAGCTTTAAACTTTTGCATTTACTGTCAACTAGGAGCTTAGAGATTTTTTCCCCATGGGCAAATGCATCAAGATGCCTGTCCTGAGTCTTTTCTTGGTGCACTTGGATTCATCATCTTCACTCATTCAGCTGTCCATGGGCACTCAGTTGTTTCCATATATATTTGCTGTTGTAAATAATGTTGCAATGAACATAGGGTTGCATACATCTTTTCGAATAAGCGTTAAGTTTAATTCAGGGAGTGTGATATATCTGTCTCTTATACACATCTAGATGTGTATAAGAGACAGAACCTACATTGTACTGAAGTATCCTGTTTGTTCCATTAAACTATTCACCGGGAGTCAACCGGGGAGCTGCTGTTATTAATTTCAATGGAAAGCTAAAAGGCGGTTCATTTTCTGTAATTGCAGGCCCACGGCCTAAAGAGCCAGCAGAAGCTTTTAATCTGAGGCATTTTCCGAGGAGGATGATCAGAATTATGTCTTTTCAAGGTACATAATTATGAAAACCTCAATCACATTGCCATTCAAAGAGCCCCAACTATAGATGCAGGGAACTCGCATGCCGGGAACAAGGCAAATTGCAGTCCTGGAGACTCAGGAGGGAGACGCGTCCACGGAAAGGTCGGCCGTGTTTGCACACCTTGCTGTCTCTTGCACCGTGAGGCTGCGAGCTCTCGGTACTGCTCCGGAGGAGGATGGAGCGCAGCACTCCCGTCTGGAAGATCCCTGCTGTTTGGCTGCCATGCCAGGGGCACAGGTCTCTGCCCGCCCTCAAAGAAGGAAGGACGCTAAGAGCGCAGAGGGGCGCCCCGCTGCAGCCACCTCGCCGCCTCCACAGACTGACACTGTTTCCACTGTTTCCCCATCTATTTGCCGTGAAGTGATGGGACCAGATGCCATGATCTTAGTTTTCTGAATGTTGAGCTTTAAGCCAACTTTTTCACTCCTCTTTCACTTTCATCAAGAGGCTCTAGCTTTTCTTCGCTTTCTGTCATAAGGGTGGTGTCACCTACATATCTGAGGTTACTGATATTTCTTCTGGCAATCTTGATTCCAACTTGTGCTTCCTCCAGCCCAGCGTTTCTCATGATGTACTCTGCATAGATATTAAATAAGCAGGCTGACAATATACAGCCTTGACGTACTCCTTTCCCAATTTAGAACCAGTCTGTTGTTTCATGTCCAGTTCTAACTGTTGCTTCCTGACCTACATACAGATTTCTCAAGAGACAGGTCAGGTGGTCTGGTATTCCCATCTCTTGAAGAATTTTCCACAGTTTATTGTGATCCACACAGTCAAAAGCTTTGGCATAGTCAATAAAGTAGAAATAAATGTTTTTCTGGAATTCTCTAGCTTTTTCGATGAGCCAACAGATGTTGGCAATTTGATCTCTGGTTCCTCTGCCTTTTCTAAAACCAGCTTGAACATCTGGAAGTTCACGGTTCATGTACTGTTGAAGCCTGGCCTGGAAAATTTTGAGCATTATGTTGCTAGTGTGTGAGATGACTGCAATTGTGTGGTAGTTTGAACATTCTTTGCCATTGCCTTTCTTTGGGATTGGAATGAAAATGACCTTTTCCAGTTCTGTGGCCCTGCTGACTTTTCCAAATTTGCTGGCATACTGAGTGCGGCACTTTCACAGCATCATCTTTTAGGATTTGAAATAGCTCAACTGGAATTCCATCACCTCCACTAGCTTTGTTCATAGTGATGTTTCCTAAGGCCCACTTGACTTTGCATTCTAGGATGTCTGGCTCTAGGTGAGTGATCACACCATCGGGTTTATCTGGGTCATGATCTTTTTTGTATAGTTCTTCTGTGTATTCTTGCCACGTCTTCTTACTATCTTCTGCTTCTGTTAGGTCCATACCATTTCTGTCCTTTATTGTGCCCATCTTTGCATCAAATGTTCCCTTGGTATCCCTAATTTTCTTGAAGAGATCTGTAGTCTTTCCCATTCTGTTGTTTTCCTTTATTTCTTTGCACTGATCACTGAGGAAGGCTTTCTTATCTCTCCTTGCTATTCTTTGGAACTCTACATTCAAATGGGTATATCTTTCCTTTTCTCCTTTGCTTTTCGCTTCTCTTTTCACAGCTATTTGTAAGGTCTCCTCAGACAACCATCTTGCTTTTTTGCATTTCTTTCTCTTGGGGATGGTCTTGATCCCTGTCTCCTGTACAATGTCACAAACCTCCGTCCATAGTTCTTCAGGCACTCTGTCTATCAGATCTAATCCCTTGAATCTATTTCTCACATCTACTGTATAATCATAAGGGATTTGATTTAGGTCATACCTTAATGGTTTTCCCTACTTTCTTCAACTTAAGTCTGAATTTGGCAATAAGGAGTTTATGATCTGAGCCACAGTCAGCTCCCAGTCTTGTTTTTGCTAACTCTATAGAGCTTCTCCATCTTTGGCTACAAAGAATATAATTTATCTGATTTCTATATTGACCATCTGGTGATGTCCACATGTAGAGTCTTCTCTTGTTGGAATAGGGTGTTTGCTATGACCAGTGCGTTTTCTTGGCAAAACTCTGTTAGCCTTTGCCCTGTTTCATTCTGTACTCCAAGGGCAAATTTGCCTGTTACCCNCTATAGAGCTTCTCCATCTTTGGCTACAAAGAATATAATTTATCTGATTTCTATATTGACCATCTGGTGATGTCCACATGTAGAGTCTTCTCTTGTTGGAATAGGGTGTTTGCTATGACCAGTGCGTTTTCTTGGCAAAACTCTGTTAGCCTTTGCCCTGTTTCATTCTGTACTCCAAGGGCAAATTTGCCTGTTACCCCAGGTGTTTCTTAATTCCCTACTTTTGCATTCCAGTTCCCTTAATGAAAAGGACATCTTTTTTCGGTGTTAATTCTAGAAGGCTTTGTAGATCATCATAGAACCATTCAACTTCAGCTTCTTCAGCATTGCTGGTCGGGGCATAGACTTGGATCACTGTGATACTGAATGGTTTGCCTTGGAAGCGAACAGAGAGCATTCTGTTGTTTTTGAGACTGGGTGGAAGGTTGCATTTCAGACTCTTTAGGCCTGTGCAGAACTGTAAACCTCACCTTCCAATCACCCTTTTCCCACGTCCGCAGCCCCCATGCCTGCCTCCCCATCCCTCTTCCCATGAACACCTCGGCCCTCGGTGGAGCAGGTCTGAGGCTTGGTCTGCCATCTTCTTGCTTGATGCCTTGTGGATAAGCCCGCTGCACCCCTCGGCATCCGATACCTTGTAAGCCCCCCTTTGCTGCACCCCTCGGCATCCCTGTGTTGTGGCTCCCCATGCGGCAGGCACCCGGACCTGGCTCATTCCTGTAACAAGGTGAGGCGGGAACTCTTTTTCCCTGAGAACACTTATAAATCATGCACAGGCCAGCTCTGCTGTTGGCTGGGTCCACAGGCTGGGTCCCGGGAGCAGGAGGCTGGGGAGGGTGTGGATCTGCACAAACGGCCTGGGGAGAGGCAGGGGCCAGTGACTCCACACCTCCCGTGACCTCGGACACTCTCAGGTTGGTTCTGAGTCCTGGCGACAGGGTACTGTTTCATAGAGTCTAAGCAAAGTGGAGAAAAACTTGCCTTTTAAGAGCTGCCTCCGCCCTTGGAGCCTCCACGTTGGGCAGTCGTTGCTCCTCTTCCATCAGGGTCTAAGCAGTAGCGCTTGCCCGGCCTTTCTAGGACTGGTGATCAGTCTGCAGGCAGTGCCAGGAGGTGTGGTTGTTGGTTCACCCCTAAACCCGAAGCTCTTGGGGAAGCAGGTGAGAACTGATGAAAGTTGGTAAATAGGCTGGCTTCATGACTTGCAGGTGAGAGGGAACAGAGCTGGGGGAGTTTCTGTGCTCACTGCGGGGTGGGGGTGTGTGCGTGCAGCGCCCTCCGGGTGGGAAGTGCACCCCAGCCCACAGGCAGGGGTGGCAGGGCCCCCACGGGCTGCTGGTCTACTCCTGCGCTGAAGAAGTTTCTGCATCTCTTACTTAGCTCTGTACAGACAGACCCTGGGCCCTGAGCGTCTGTACCTTACTTCCAGAGAGGTTCCGCGTTGCCATAGAAACTAATTGGCAGCTTAGTTAAATGGCACAGATTTACACTGCAAAATAGCAAAGAGCTTTCTAATAAGGACTCTGAGGAGCTGAAACCTTCCTTCAGGCAAAGAGACTGACAGGAAAAGCTCCCTTTCTGAATTCCCAATCTGTGACTAGGCAGCAGTCTAGTGACTTGACTCCACCAAGCCGGTGGAGTCTCTAGGGCTTCATGTATCACCAAGTGCAGACAAATAGTAGAGTCTGGGTTATGAAGGAGGAAGTCAGGTGTTCTAAAGCAGTGATCCAGACCCGTCTGAGTCTCATGCACACATAGGTGCTAGATAAATTCTTGTTTAAAAAAAAACGCATGGAAAAGAATCCCTTCAATCGCTTGAAGGTGCTTGGGTATTTAAGGGAATTTAACCAGTGTATGCCTGCATGCAGCTTCAACACCCCGCCCTCCACCTATCTGACACCTTGACTTCACTCGGCACTTTAAGAATAGTTATCTTACGTAAGCTCTAAGCTTTAATACTGCAAACTGGTTAAATCTGAATGAATGGAGTTTCACTCTACATGGTAGAGTTTACTGCACCATTAGAGTTTCAGGCTGGAGAAGGCAATGGCATCCCACTCCAGTATTCTTGCCTGGAAAATCCCATGGATGGAGGAGCCTGGTGGGCTATAGTCCATGGGGTCACTAAGAGTCGGACACGACTGAGCAACTTCACTTTCACTTTTCACTTTCATGCATTGGAGAAGGAAATGGCAACCTACTCCAGTGTCCTTGCCTGGAGAATGGGGGATGGGGGAGCCTGGTGGGCTGCCATTTATGGGGTCGCACAGAGTCGGACTTGACTGAAGTGACTTAGCAGCAGCAGCAGAGTTTCAGGCAGGATAAATGGGATGATGCAGCCTTAGAAGCTATCCAGGGTGGATAACTTCAGATTTCAACTATCCATTTGAGAGGGCTCCCCTGGTGGTTCAGTGGTAAAGAATATACACCTCCCAGTGTAGGAGATGCAGGTTCAACCTCTGGGTTGGGAAGATCCCCTGGAGAAAGGAATGGTAACCCACTGCAGTATTTTTGCCTGCAGACCCCCGTGGACAGAGGAGCCTGGGAGGGCTACCGTCCATGGGGTCGCGAAGAGCCAGATGCGACTGAGCACACATGCACACATCCATTTGAGAAATCGTAAAGCAGCAGTCCACCTTAATACACCGGAGGATGGACATCGGGAAGTTGCAGCAATAGAATTTGGAGGTGCTGTGGTCTTGCAGGGCTCCGTGGTCTGAAAAGCAACCCTCCAGACCTGCCTCCTGACTCTTCCTATGGGAGCTGTCTCTGGGCTGAATACAAGCTGTCCTTGCTCTGGACAAGCAGCTGACATTGATCTCTGCAACTGCCCCCTCCCCTGCATCCCCTGCAAATGAAAACCTGCTTTAGTGACTTCAGACAGCTTGGAAGCTGGCAATGAAGTGACCACAGCACTGCATTCACCCTTCTCTGAAACCTCTCCTGACATCTGGGCTGTAGCACCAGCTGCCAGATCGTCTAGGTCAGCAGTGCCCAACCTTTTTGGCACCGAGGACCTTGTTCTTGCCTGGAGAATCCCAGGGACAGGGGAGCCTGGTGGGCTGCCATCTATGGGGTCACACCGAGTTGGACACGACTGAAGTGACTTAGCAGCAGCAGTACAAGATTTGACATTTGTATACATTGCAGAATGACCACAATAAGTCTTGTTAATGTCATCACTGTGCACAGGTAGAACATTTTTCCCTGTGATGAGAACTTTTAAGATCTACTTGCTCAGCAGCTCTCAAATAAGAGAAACAGTATTAACTACAGTCGCCATGCTGCACTTTCCATCCTCAGGACTTATTTTAAAATATTTTTTAAAATTTTATTTTGGAATATAGCAAGGCTTCCCAGGTGGTGCTAGTGGTAAAGAACCCACCTGCTAATGCACGAGACATAAGAGATGCGGGTTTGATCCCTGGGTCAGGAAGATCCCTTGAAGGAGGGCATGGCAACCCACTCCATTCTTGCCTAGAGAATCTCATGGACAGAGGAGCCTGGTGGGCTACAGTCCACGGGGTCATAGAAGGTTGGACACAACTGAAGCAACTTAGCGCACACAGGTTGCTTTACGGTGTTGTTTCTGCTGTATCAACACAGTGAATCAGCTATATGTATACAAATATCCCCTCCCTCTGAAGCCTCCCTCCCCTCGCCCACTGACCTATTTTATAACTCCAAGTTTACACTGTTTGATCCCTTTCACCTGTTTCTCCCACGCCTGCACCCCAACTCGGGCAGTCTGTTTTAACATTCCACATATGAGATGGTTCGGTATTTGTTTTCTGACTTATCTCACTTAGCAAGATGCCCTTGGGGGTCCGTCCATGCTGCGCCATATGGGATGATCTATTTATTACAGCTGAACCGTATTTCACTGTTTACATACACCACCTTCAGCCTTGGATGGACAGGTAGGTGGTCTTGGTTATTGCGAATAGTGTGGTGGTGAAGATGGGGGTGTCAGTAACTTTTCTCCTCGTGTTCCTTGTGGGATATGATGGTAATAACTACTACTAATGGTGGAACTGCTACTAACGGCGCTGGTGTCAGCTTTTCTGTATCTCACAGAGTGAGAAACTAACTCTAAACGAATCTTGTCTATTCAGAACAATCGTAACGATGAATCAGAGAAGACGAGGGACCACAACAGTGGTCACCACATCAGACTGCAGGGGTGACTGGAGTCGACAGTGCAGGGGGGACAGAGCTTGGGGGTGGAGAGAGAGGCTTGGAGGGGAAGAGCACTTCACCGTGAGAAGCCAGACACACTTGGGCCAGGCGGTCAAGGGCAGCAGCGGGGGTCATAAACCCTGCTAACAGCAGGTACCTTCGACAGGACATGGGGACATGGTGCTCTTACTACCCCAAACCACAACCCACCTAATCACGAGGAACAGCAGACAGTACTGATGGAGGGTGTTCTACAATGTCCCTGACCATCCTCTTAACACTTTTAAGATCCTCCTAAACAAGAGAAGCCGAGAGTAGCCTCACAGCCAGGGAAAGCCTGAGGAGACTTGACAACTGGTGGTTCGTGGGACCCTGAAGCACAAAAGCCCAGGAGGCCCACATTTTCCCTCTGGGATAACTTGGGTTCTTCAGAAGGTACAGACTCTGGTATTTAATGTCTAGTTTTAAAAATTGCTTGAAACAGTGGTAGTCACACATCTGCCTGACAAGTTTTCCAGTGCACAGCCATGACTGTTAAAAGTTTTGTCGTTCAGTTGCTCAGTTGTGTCCGAATCTTTGCAACCCCATGGACTGGAGCACGCCAGGCCTCCCTGTCCTTCATCTCCTGGAGTTTGCTCAAACTCACATGCAATCCAACTCTCATCCTTGGTCAACCCTTTCCCCTCCTGCCCTCAACCTGTCCCAGCATCAGGGTCTTTTCCAACGAGTCGGCCAGTAAAATCTTTTAGAAGAGAGGAACGCACCCTGAGAGGTTGATAATGATTTCTCAGGTTGATGTCACGTGAGCCAGGCCAGCCACAGTGACACAGGAAGGCAGGGGGNAGCTGATTCACTGTGTTGATACAGCAGAAACAACACCGTAAAGCAACCTGTGTGCGCTAAGTTGCTTCAGTCGTGTCCAACCTTCTATGACCCCGTGGACTGTAGCCCACCAGGCTCCTCTGTCCATGAGATTCTCTAGGCAAGAATGGAGTGGGTTGCCATGCCCTCCTTCAAGGGATCTTCCTGACCCAGGGATCAAACCCGCATCTCTTATGTCTCGTGCATTAGCAGGTGGGTTCTTTACCACTAGCACCACCTGGGAAGCCTTGCTATATTCCAAAATAAAATTTTAAAAAATATTTTAAAATAAGTCCTGAGGATGGAAAGTGCAGCATGGCGACTGTAGTTAATACTGTTTCTCTTATTTGAGAGCTGCTGAGCAAGTAGATCTTAAAAGTTCTCATCACAGGGAAAAATGTTCTACCTGTGCACAGTGATGACATTAACAAGACTTATTGTGGTCATTCTGCAATGTATACAAATGTCAAATCTTGTACCTGTCTCTTATACACATCTGGTGGGGGTGGGTGGTGGGTTAGCAGACAGGCGGAGAAGGCTGGAGCCAGGTGTTGGGGAGTCTGTCACGTGGTGCTGTCATTCTGACAACACAGAACCACTGGTCTTGTGAATGGGGTGAGGACGTGGTCGGTGATGAGTGGGGTTGGGGTTTAAAGTTACGCTGATGGAGGGGAGTCTGAATTGAAAGAGTGGAAGCAGGCAAGTGCTTCAGGAAACATGTTTCAGGTTTGGAATTCAGGGGCCCTATAGCAGTACGATGCTTGGTCTACAGACTATGGGAGTTATAGGGCATCAGCGTGTTCAGAATGGCAAGGTGGAGATCAAAGATGGTGCTTTAGAACTATGCCTGGAAGTAGGTGATCAGAGCCATAATAAATACCAACACGAAGGCCTGCTGAGAATCATCACACAGAGGATCATTCTCTCGGAAGTGGGGAGTGAAGATGAAAGCGGGCAGCATTCAAGCTATGCCTCCATATATGGGACCATGTGAGCAGGCAGAGAAGGGACTATTGAAAGAGTGGAAGCAGGCAAGTGCTTCAGGAAACATGTTTCAGGTTTGGAATTCAGGGGCCCTATAGCAGTACGATGCTTGGTCTACAGACTATGGGAGTTATAGGGCATCAGCGTGTTCAGAATGGCAAGGTGGAGATCAAAGATGGTGCTTTAGAACTATGCCTGGAAGTAGGTGATCAGAGCCATAATAAATACCAACACGAAGGCCTGCTGAGAATCATCACACAGAGGATCATTCTCTCGGAAGTGGGGAGTGAAGATGAAAGCGGGCAGCATTCAAGCTATGCCTCCATATATGGGACCATGTGAGCAGGCAGAGAAGGGACAGCATTACAGGGACACAGGAGGGAAGATGACCAGAGTGCGTAAGGGTGGGACCTGGGGTGCCTCGGTTCGAGCTTAACTTTCAAAGAAACTAGGAACCAACTTTCAACTAAAAATAACCTTTTTTTTTTTTTTAAATGCAGGCAGTACCCAAAGTTCTACAAGGATGGAAACCCCAGTGAGGGCCACCTGGGAGGTGCTGTGAGAGGAAGGAGTGAGGAAACCAGCACTGCGTCCAGCAGAAACGCAAGGTGAGCCACCCTGGAGATTTAGTTTCCTAGTGAAAGTGAAGTCGATCAGTTGTGTCCGACTCTGCGACCCCATGGACTGTAGCCTATCAGGCTCCTCCATCCATGGGATTTTCCAGGCAAGAGTGCTGGAGTGGATTGCTCCAGGGGATCTTCCCGACCCAGGAATCAAACCCAGGTCTCCCGCATTGCAGGCAGACGCTTTACCGTCTGAGCCACCAGGGAAGGTCAGCCACATTCAAAATATAAAAAGTTGGTGAGGTTAATAACTTTATATTACACATTACATCCAGGGTATGACCACTTCCGCACCTGGCACCTGCCACGTTTCTGGTGCTCAGTGGCCGCCATCCAGAGGTCTGGCACCGGCTGACAACCCGACAGTCAGTAGGGAGCGAGTGGGCTCCGCCTTCGGCAGTGATGATTAGAAGACGGTGTGTGATCCCGAGGCGTCAAGCTTGGGATGCTGTAGTGTGACACAATGCCACAAACAAAAATAAAGACCACATGAGTCTGCACCTGCGGTGCAAGACAAGACAGTGCTGCTCTTGTGGAAAGGATGATTTTTATTTCCATCCTAAGTGATTATCACATTATTATTTAAACACATTTGAAAAATCCTGAAGTAATGTAAACTGAAGGCACAGAACAGATCAACACACTTAACTGAAGCTTGAGATGAGAGAATTTGAGTATTTTTTTTCGGTAACAATAAATTATGAACAAGTTTCCATCATCAAACATCATTCTGACCGAAAGCTCTGGTCTTTCATAATAAAGCCAAATTAGCTTAAGTTGATTTCAAGATTTCCACGGTAAAATAATATTGGAAAAAAGTCGCCTTTCAAAATACTCATCTGACCCCTGGGTCCGCTGTAAGCTTTTTATTTATAACAAAGTGGTGGTCAGGATGTTTGCTGATGGACTGCCACTCACCAAGGATGACACATTCTTATAAAATGTTTTAAAAAACAGCAAAGTGGGGCTACAAAATTCTGTTTGGGGAGCAGGGAGAAAAAAAACAAAAAACTTGTTCCATGTCAATTAGAGTAACAAAGCAGAGTGACAAGTAACAATACCAGACTGCTTCAGAAGCCAGTCACCATAGAATAGTGACACACTGCAAGGGGCATTCCACTCTATCTTGGTTAACTATTGACCTCAGGGTGTCATAACAGTCACTGTTGCCATTTCTTATTTAGTAAAGAGATATGTTTAAAAAAACAATTTAAAAACTAACTGGAATAATCTCTGACATGCTACAGAAACGATGTGATGGCTAGGTCTTAAAGTAACATGGTCATGCTTCATAATATACTGTAGTGTTCTGAAATACATTCTCTGATCATTAATACCGTTTATTACAGAGGGCACTTGTAAATTAGCTCAGATTCTGAACTAGGTTTATAAATGAAACTTTTCAAGTATGCATAATATCCATAAGGTAGAGACTTTCCTCCTATTCACTTCATGTGTTCTTCCAGTGGACAGCTGTGATGATTAAAGGATAAACAAAATGGGCTGGTCAGTTTTCAAAAACATGTCAAAAAACATGAGACAGTCTAGTGACCAAGGACTGATTGAAAAGTTTTTTTAAAATCTGGAGTAGGTGGTTTCAGACATTAATATCTTTCAGACTTTTTCCTGAAACAACTAAGTGTATAAGTAAAGCAATAATGGGGGAAAATAAGGGCTTCTAAAACACTCAAGAGAATAAAATAAAAAAGGCCTATCTTCTACTTAGCTGTGATATATGAGTGTGCATTTAACAGCAATATGCCTTTATTTTTATCATCTAACTGCATAAATCACAAAAACATTCCCAGCCAAGTTTGCTGACAGAAGTATAATACAAACTCTAGAAAATGATTTTTAGCAAAAACTGCTTCAAAATTTTCCTACATAACAAAACATTCCTTCGGAAATGAAATCTTTTAGACTGTCAAGTAAATGCAGCTTTTACCATCTCTAGCACTAAACTATAATTACCTCCGAAATTATTTTTTCATTGGATAATATTATCTTATATTCTGCAGTATTCTAATAATGGTACATTATTTTTTTAAAATACCTTTGGTGTTCTCAGACTTATGTCTTCATCTATGAGTACTGAGATGAAAGTAGATACAAAATAAGCCAGAAAAATGACCTTTTAAACAGTATCGTTTGAAATGTTGGCACAGATGAAAATGGGGAGCGGCTTCTCCACACTGAGCAGGCGGCCACTCACGGCACTGGCCACCCAAGTGACAGCCCACTTGGCCCGTCTCAAGCACATGGAACTCATTTTATGACTCAGTTACTTAAAACAGAGCTACGGGAAGCCGCCTGATGCAGCCGGCTGGCTCACAGTTTGGGCAGACTTCATTCTTTATTACAGCTCACATTCTGACACCTGAGAACCTGGATTCTGAAAATGTGACCCCACGAGGGTTACGGGAAGACGCGTTCTGAGCTGAGAGAAATGTGACAAACTGGGGGGAGGAGGCATTTAAATATTAATAACAAAAGGACAAGCCTGGTGGGTTTGGCCCTGTGTGTCCCAGCTGCGTCAGCAGGCCCTAACAGAAACTTGACAAAACCAAAGGGATTTCTTTCCAAGACCTAAAAAAAAGGAAGCTGTTCGACTTAACACCAAATTCAAAATCTACACCAGGCTGCCAGGCCAACAGATGACGGTCAGCGTGACTTTGTTTCTCTGCTCCTTCAGCATGGGGACCAGCGCCGAGTGGCTCATGCCCACGGTCGACAGGCCGTTCACAGCCACGATCATGTCTCCACATCTGGACAACGACAGACAGAAAGTCATTGTTTTCACAGTATCAGAAATATTGTCCTGAGATTTGTTTGGTACACCTACCCATTAACTGTTGATGATCAGGCTATATGACTTTCTTTGAGAAATATCTGGGTGATTTTTAAGTCTACGTTGGCTTTCCCTTGTCAACCAGGGACACTCCCATGCCAGCCTCTCCTGTAACTGGTGGATGATTTCAAAGGAAAGCAGAGTAATTTTCATAGAAGCTTAAGCAATGTATAGTTAAGAGAATAAATCTGCTGCCTCCTTTAAAAATACCACATGATACATTTGGAGGGGGCTGCTATTTTCATTGTTAATTTTTTACAGCCCATTCATTCAAGGGTTCAATTAAATGAGACCCACGCCTCTTTCAGCCAAGGATGCTCACTGTCCTTCAGCTGAATTATCACAAATGGATGGTGAATCTGAAGACCTTTCTTTTATAATTTTTAGTCTTTATTTTGAATATGAATATGTTACTTTCTTGTGATCTAATTCAACTTCTTTTAGGAAGTGGAAGTTAATTAGTCTATAATTTACACAAGACCCAGACTGGTTGAACACTTGGCTAAGAGAATGGTTATTTCATCCCAGCCTCCCACTCTTTTCTCCTGAAGTGATTTTTTCATATCTACCAGGTGATAGTGGGATCTGGAACACACTGACCCTGATGGATTTTCCTCGATATTCTTGAGCTGTTGCTCTGTGTTTGTAAAATATAAACGCTCCGATTTGTGCAGCACTCTGACTAGGATGTCAGCATCCACTTTTTAAGAACTGTTTCTTGCATCCAAAACTAGGTCCTAAGAACTTACAGTCACCCATCTCCTCTGTCTGTATAATCTCTTGATGGAATGCCTCTTTCTTCTCATAGTGCCTGAGCTCTGAGAAAGGTGGCACGGAGGCTGAGAGGGTACTTTTTGTCCAGTGGTGACAACAGCAGGGGCTGAATGGCCACGACTCCTAGATTAATTGCTGTCAACGACTTCCAGCTATTTGACTACAGGCAGCTTTTTTAACCTGAATCCTCAGTGTCTTGCTTATAAAATAGGAACACCAGCAGCACCTACCTCGCGGGCTGCTAAGAAGGTGTAGTAACCCATAGCCAGCACCTAGCACCACGCCTGGCACGCACATCATCCATCAATACTGATAAAACCTTTACTACAAACGCAAGACCCCATGATGGCTGCCAGGGATCTAACACAAAATGCAACAAAATCCCTCCCACGCGGGCTTGTATGAATTGAGTGTTACGCTGACATAGTGCTGTAGAGAAGTCACCTAATGACAGGACTGGACTCAGGTGCTCAGGGCAAGCTTTGGGTCACGATGTGTCCGCATGACTCTGCGTTACTGTTAATCTCACAATAGGCATTGACCTGTGGTACCAAGATGCTTCAGTCTAGATCAGGCCTGGCAGATCTGTCTCTGTAAAGGGCCAGATGGTAGGTTACCATCCCGGGCTCTGCAAGTCACTGGTCTCGGGACTGGCCACTTGGCTCTGCCATCACATCTCAGAAGCAGCCCGGGGAGATAGGTTAACAAGGGAGCATGGGTATGTTCCAATAAAACTTTATTTACAAGGATGGACAACAGGCTAGACGGGAGCTGACCTTGGTCTAGACCGTGTCCATCACAGTAAATGCAAATCACATCATTAAACACAATAAGACTCACTTTAATCTTCCGTCGTAATAAGCAGGGGTCCCCAGGACGATGGTTTTGATGAAAAAAGGCTGATTGGTGTGGTTCTCTTCGTATCCACCGACGATACTAAAGCCCCAGCTTCCCAAGTAGCTTCTTCGCAAGACTATGTCATGGCAGCTATGAAGGGCACTGTCAACACAGAGACCAAGAAAAATTAGTGTGAAGGCTTTTTATAGCCTGTTCATTTTTGTTGTAACTCCACACCATGGTCCGTACCTCCATTATGGGTGGGGAGCAACATACAACATGCTAGAACAGAGCTGCTCATGTGCTCTGGTTTCTTAGCTCAATGAGAAGCACTTAACAGAACACTGACAGAAGTTACTTTGCACAAAGGAATGCTTGTGGTGTTAACTACATCTCTGGTCATTAATGTGTAAAAAGGCTTCCAGTAGAGAGGAGTCCCATGCATTGGCCTGATGTTTTAGGACAATACAGGTTATTTTCGTTATTCTGAATCTTCTGCAGAAGATAAAACAATGCAAACAAGCAGGTGTGTGTACATGCCAGCACACACAGTGGAAGGGCCCCTGCTCCCACCCCACCAGGGAAAGCAGAGCTGTTGTCCCAAATGACAGCCCTTCTGACCCACGGTCACTGAATACTGGTTTGCATACAGTAGAGACCTCTGGGAGTCTACAGAACAGTGGCTGTTTAGTGACAGGTATTCTTTTGACCTATACTAAACTAGGTTTTAGTATCCTGTGTTTCTTCTTTTATATTGGAGTATAGTTGACTGAGCTTCCCTGGTGGCTCAGCAGTAAAGAATCTGCTTGCCAGTCCAGGAGACGTGAGTTTGACTGCTGGGCTGGGAAGATCCCTTGGAGGAGAAAATGGCAATCCACTCCAGTATGCCTGCTTGAAGAATCCCACGGGCAGAGGAGCCTGGCAGGCTACAGTCCATGAGATCACAGAGACAGACACAACTTAGTGACCAAACACCACCAGAGTCGATTTATAACATTGTTGTATGTATACAGCTAAGAGAGTCAGTTATATGTAGCCATTCTGTTTCAGGGTGTTTTCCCAGATAGGTTATTATAGAATATTGAGTACAGTTCCCTGTGCTATACAGTTGACCTTTACTGATTATCTGTTTTGTATAGAGTGATGTGTATGTTAATCCTAAACTAATTTATCCCTTGTTGCTATGTCTCCCCTTTGGTAACTGTAAGTTTATTTTTGAATGTCTGTGGGTCTGTTTTGTAAACAAGCTCATCTGTGTCATTTTCTTTTTAGATTCCACATATAAGAGACATTATGTGATATTTCTTTTAGTCTGACTTCACTCAGTATGATAATCTCTAGGTCTGTCCATGTTTCAGCAAATGGCATTTTGTTCTTGTTGTATGGCTGAGTAATATTACACTGTATTGTGTACCACATCTTCATTATCCATTCCTCTGGAAGTGAACATTTAAGCTGCTTTCATGTCTTGGCTATCGTTGAGAAGTGCTGTTGTCAACAGAGGAGTGCATGCATCTTTCTGAATTATAGCTTTGTTTGGAAAAATCCCCCTAGTGGAATTGCTGGACCACATGGTAGCTGTTTTTAATTTCTTGAGGAACCTCCATACTGTTCTCCATAGGGGTTGCACCAGTTTATATTCCCACCAACAGTGTAGGAACTTTCCTTCTCTCCACATACTCTCCAGCATTTATTAGTAGACTGTTTGATGTTGGTCATTCTGACTGTGACGTGGTACCTCAATGTATCTTTATTTGCATTTCTCTAATAATTAGTGATGTTGAACATTTTTTCATGTACCTATTGGCCATCTGTATTTCTTCTTTGGAGAAATGTCTATTTAGATCTTCTGCCCATTTTTTGATTGGGTTGTTCTTTGTTGCTGTTGTTTCAGTGTATAAGCTGCTTATATCAATATATTTTAGAAATTAAACCTTTGTTGGTCACATGTTTGCAAATATTTTCTCCCATTCCGTAGGTTGTCTTTTTGTTTATGGCTTCCTTCACTATCCAAAAGCTTGTAGATTTGATTAGGTCCCACTTATTTTTGTTTTTATTCCTATTGCCTTGGGAGACTGACCTAAGAAAACATTGGTAAGATTATGTCAAAGCGTGTTTTGCTTATGTTCTCTTCTGAGTTTTACGGTGTCCTGTTTGAAGTCTTCAAGCCAGTCTGAGTTTGTTTTGTGTCTGGTGAGTGGATGTGTCCTAACTTCACTGATTTGTATGCAGCTGTCCAACTTTCCCAACAGTATTTGCTGAAGAGACTTTTCCTCATTGTATACTCTCGCCCCCTTGGTCGGAGGTTACCTGGTTGTAGGTGTGCAGGTTTGTTTCGGGGTTCTGCTCTGCTCCATGACCCGTGTCTGTTTTTGTACCACTACCATGCTGTTTCGAGCACTGCAGCTTTGTAGTACTGTCTGATGTCTGAAGGACTATGCCTCCTGCCTTGTTATTTTTCTTCAGTATTGCTTTAGCAATTCTGGTATTTTATGGTTCTATGCGAATTTTAGGATTATTTGTTCTAATCCTATGAAAAATGTCATGGGTAATTTGATAGGGATACCATTAAATCTGTAGATTGCTTTGGGTAGTATGGCCACTCAAACACATTATTGACCAGAGACATATTAATATGTCTTTTGTCACGCAAAAGTATATTTGACCAGAGACATTTCAATTTCACTTACATAACAAATTGCCAGCCACAGGTGGTGGTGGTGTTCAGCTGCCCAGCTGTGTCCGACTCTTTGAGACCCATGGACTGCAGCACGCCAGGCCTCCCTGACCCTCACCATCTCCTGAAGTTTGCCCAAGTTCACGTCCATTGCATCAGTGATGCCATCCAGCCATCTCATCCTCTGACGCCCTCTTTTCCTTCTGCCCTGTCTTTACCAGCATCAAAGACTTTCCCTGGAATTCCCTTGTTTTCTCTATGATCCAGCGAATTTGGCAATTTGTCTGGTTTTGGTATCAGTGATGGTGATTTGTCAAAACATCTTTGGGAGTGTTCCTTCCTCTTCAGTGTTTTGGAAGAGTTTGAGAAGGTTTGGTTTAAATTTTTTTTTGTATATTTGGTGTGAAGCCATCTGGTCTTGGACATTTGTTTGTAGGGAGTGGATGGGAGGATAGATACATGCATATATATGGGTGAGTAACTTTGCTGAAGCTATCACAACATTCTTAATCGGCTATACATCAATATAAAGTAAAAAGTCTAAGATAGTAAAATTACAGATTCTATTTCACTTCTAGTAATCTAAAATTACCTATTTCTTCTTGATTCAATTTTGGTGGGCTGTATGTTTCTAGAAACTTACCTGTTTCTTCTAGATTGTCAAATTTGTTGGCATTTAATTATTCATAGTATTCGCTCATTTTTTTTGTATTTCTGTGGCACTGGTTGTTATGTCTCCTTTTACATTTCTTATTTTGCTTATTTGGGTTCTCTCATTTCTTCCTGGTGAGCCTGGCCAGAGATTTGTCAATCTTTATCCTTTCAAAGAACCAGTTCTTGGTGTTGATTTTTTCCTATTTTTTTTTAATCTCTATTTTATTTCCTCTCTGATCTTTTATTTCCTCCTTCTGCTAACTTTAGGTTTTGTTTGTTCTTTTTCTAATCTTTTCAAGTGGTAGGTTATTTCAGATTTTTCTTGTTTTTTTGAGGAAGGTCTATATTGCTTTGAACTTCCCTATAATTTTGCTGCATTCCCAGATTTTATATGACTGTGCTTTCCCTATCATTTGTCAAGGTATTTTTTAAAATTTCCTCTTTGATTTCCTTGTTGACCCATTGATTTTTTAGTAGCATGCTGTTTAGTTTCCATGTAATTGATTTTTCTTCTTTTTCTGTGGTTAATTTCTAGTTTTGTGCCACTGTGATCAGAAAAGATGCTTGATATAATTTCTATACTCTTAAATTTCTTGAGGCTTATTTTGTGCCCTTGTATGTGGTTAATTCCTAGAGAATGTGCCATATGCATGAAAAGAAAGTGTATTGTGGTTTTTTAGAACTGTAATATCCTGAAAGTATAAATTAAGCCTGTTTTGTTGTATCATTTAGGATTTCTGTTGCCTTACTTTCTGTCTAGAAGATCTGTCCAATGATGTCACTAGGGTGTCAAAGTCTCCTACTATTATTGTATAGCCATCAGTTTCTCCCTTTATGTCTGCTGGTATTTGTTTTCTGTATTTGGGTGTATATTAGATGCATATATGTTGACGAGTATAAAATCCTGTTCTTGTGTTGATCCTTTTATCATTATATAGTGTCTGTCTTTATCTTTCTTTGTAGCCTTTAAAGTCTATTTTGTCTGAGTACTACAGCCCCCACTTTCTTGTGATTTGTTGCATGAAATGTTTTTCCACTCCCTCATTTTTAATCTGTGTCCTCTACCCTAAAGTGGGTCTCTTATAGGTAGTATATTATAGGCTCTTTTTTTTTTTAATCCAGCTGCCACTCTGTTTTGACTAGAGCATTTAGCCCACTGATGTTAAAGGTAATTTACTAAGATATGTATTTTGTTGTTAAATTGCTCACTCATGTCCAACTCTTTGCTACACCATGGATTGCAACACACCAGGTTTCCTGTCCTTCACTATCTCTCGGAGTTTGCTCAAACTCATGTCCATTGAATCAGTGATGATATCTAACCATCTTATCCTCTGTTGCACCCTTCTCCTCCTGCCTTCACTCTTTCCCAGCATCAGGGCCTTTTCCGATGAGTTGGCTCTCACTGGAAATTTTACAGTTTGCTGTGATCCACACAAAGGCTTTAGCGTAATCAGTGAAGCAGAAGTAGATTTTTTTTCTGGAATTCCCTTGCTTTTTCTATAATCCAACAAATGATGGCAATTTGATCTCTAGTTCCTCTGCCTTTTCTAAATCCAGCTGGTACATCTGGAAGTTCTCGGTTCATCTACTGTTGAAGCCTAGCTTGAAGGATTTTGAGCATTACTTTGCTAGCATGTGAAATGAGTACAATTGTGTGGTAGTTTGAACATTCTTTGGCATTGCCCTTCTTTGGGACTGGAATGAAAATTGACCTTTTCCAGTCCTGTGGTCACTGCTGAGTTTTCCAAATTTGTTGGCATATTAAATACAGCACTTTAACAGCATCATCTTTAAGGGTTTGAAATAGCTCAGCTAGAATTCCATCACCTCCACTAGCTTTGTTCTTAGTAATGCTTACTAAGGTCCACTTGACTTCATACTCCAGGATGTCTGGTTCTAGGTGAGTGATCACACCATCATGGTTAGCTGGGTCATTATGATCTTTTTTGTACAGTTCTTCTATGTATTCTTGCCACCTCTTCTTAGTATTTTCTGCTTCTGTTAGGTCCATACCATTTCTGTCCTTTATTGTGCCCATCTTTGGTCAAAATATTCCCTTGATAGTTCCAATTTTCCTGAAGAGATCTCTAGCCTTTCCCTATCTACTGTTTTTCTCTATTTCTTTGCAAAGTTCACTTAAGAAGATTTTTTTATCTCTTGTTATTCTCTGGAACTCTGCATTCAGATGGGGATATCGTTCCTTTTCTCTTTCGCTTCTCTTTTCTCAGCTATCTGTAAGCCCTCCTCAAACAACCATTTTCACTTTTTGCATTTCTTTTTCTTGGGAATGGTTTTGATCACTGCCTCCTATACAATGTTATGAACCTCTGTCCATAGTTCTTCTGGTACTCTATTAGATCTAATCCCTTGAATCTATTTGTCACTTCTACTGTATAATCATAACGGATTTGATTTAGGTCATCCCTGAATGACCTAGTGGTTTTCCCTACTTTAATTTAAACCTGAATTTGTCAATAAGGAATTTATGATCTGAACCACAGTAAGCTTCTGGTCATGTTTTTGCTGACTCTACAGAGCTTCTCCATCTTTGGCTGCAAAGAATATAATCAATCTGACTTCGGTATTGACTATCTGGTGATGGCCATGTGTAGAGTCATCTCTTGTATAGATGGAAGAGGGTGTTTGTCATGACCAGCGCATTCTCTTGGCAAAACTCTGTTAGCCTTTGCCCTGCTTCACTTTTCACTCCAAGGCCAAACTTGCCTATTACTCCAGGCATCCCTTGACCGCCCACTTTTGCATTCCAATCTCCTATGATGAAAAGGATATATTATTTTTTTTGGTGTTCTAAAAGGTCATTATAGAACCGTCCAAGTTCAGCTTTTTTGACATCAGTGGTTGGGGCACAGACTGGGATTACTGTGATACTGAATGATTTGCCTTGGAAACGAGCAGCGATCATTCTGTCGTTTTTGAGATTGCACCAAAGTACTGCATTTTGGACTCTTTTGTTGACTATGACAGCTACTCCATTTCTTCTAAGGGATTCTTGTCCACAGTAGTAGACATAATATTTATTGTAGTATATATGTATTTATTGTCATTTTAAACTTTGTTTTCCCATTGATTTTATATTTCTTCTTTGTCCCTTGTTTTTTCTTTTTGTTTTTCCTTTTGTGGTTTGATTTTCTTTTGTATTATACTTACATTCTCTTCTTTCTGGTTTCTGTGAATCTATATTTTTGATTTGTGGTTATCTTGTTTTTCAAGTATGTTACCCACTTCCTATATCTATTTGCCTTAGACTGGTAGTCATACAGGCTCAAACACATTGTAGAGGGAAAAAAAATCTACATTTAATTACTCTCCTCCCCTACATTTTATGTAATTTTGATGACCTCTTTTACATCTTCATGTTCATTCTTTTGTTGTTCAGTCTGGTCATCACTTTCATGGAAATTTTTTTTTTTTTAACATATTATCGACTGGGGGTGGGGTTCTTTGTGTAAATTTAACACCTGTGCTGGCAATTTGTTATGTAAGTGAATATTGAAACACCTGCATTTGAGTAAACTCAAATCATATCAGCAACTTTTTTTGCACTTAATGTATTTATTTGAAACTTTGTACACGTCTTACTGTAAAGCATTCTTGTATTTCTGTAAAGCATGGCAGACAGTGTGGTGGGTTCCTCTGTTCAGGGGATCACAACATCTATTACAAAAACATAGTGTTTCACTGTGCTTTCCCCTGGAAGAGCAGACGCTACACTTTCTGGTGGCATTTTTTTTTTTTTAGTCCTATGGGTGGTATTTCCTCTAGAATATGTTCTTTTAACTTCCATGATAGTAAACAAAGTGGATCTTTGAGGGGGGGTTCTTTTAGAAACACAAAATTTCATGATGCATCAGTTTTGAATGGATCTGCCTGCCAATTCAGGAGACATAAGAGGAGAGGGTTCGATTGTTGGGTCAGGAAGATCCCCTGGAGAAGGAATGGCAACCCACTCCAATAAAGTTGCCTGGAAAATTCCATGGACAGAAAGTTGGACACAACTGAGCACACTAATTGTATTACTCTCTAAAAACATATGTCTCTGGTCAATGATATGTTAATCTGTGTACTGGCTTATATAAGTGATTTATTTTCCACTTATGATTTTCTCTTTCCTGTAGATTGTTACTTTTTTCTTCCTATTTAGAGAGGACCTTTTGATCTTTCCTTTCAGATATGTTTTCAGTTTAATTCAGTCACACAGTAATGTCCAACTCTTTGCAACCCCATGGACTGCAGCACGCCAGGCTTCCCTGTCCATCACCAACTCCTGGAGCTTGCTCAAACTCATGTCCATCGAGTCGGTGATGCCTTCCAACCATCTCATCCTCTGTCGTCACCTCCTCCTGCATTCAATCTTTCTCAGCATCAGGGTCTTTTCCAATGAGTCAGTTCTTTGTATCAGGTGGCCAAAGTATTGGAGTTTCGGATATGTTTAGTATTGCCGTATTCTTTAGTTTTTGCTTGTATGAGAAATTCTTTCTCTCCCTCTGTTCTAAATGATAATCTTCCTGGGGAGAGCATCCTGGGTGGTATAGTTTTCTCTTTTTAGGACTTTTGAATTTATCTTGCCATTCCCTTGCCTGCTGCCATTTCTGCAGAGAAGTCAGTTGATAGCTTTGTGGGGGTTCCCTTGTAATCAACTTTTTCTCTTGCTGCCTTTAGGATCCAATCTTTAACCTCTGTCATTTGTATTATACTACGTCTTGGTGTAGGTCTGTTTGGGTTTAGATTGTTTGCAACCCTCTGTGATCCCTGAACCTATTTGTTTCCTTCTTTAGGTTTGGGATATTTTCAGCCATAATTTCTTCACATACATTTTGATCTCATTTTCTTTCTTCCCCTACCAGGGTCCCTACTATAAGTAGACTGGCACACTTTATATTACCCCATGGCACTCTTATATTGCTTTCACTTTTTTCCCCCCCACTTGGCTCTCTGCTGTCCTGACTGGGTGATTTTCATTATTCTTTCTTCCAGGCCATTTATTCATTCTTCTGCATTATTCATTCTGCTATTCATTGCCTTCAGCTCAGCTTTTGTCTCTGCAAATGAGCTTTCTTATTTTTCTTTATATTTCTAGTTCATTTTTACAGTACTCTGCATTTCTGTCCATAGCCTTTCTTAATTCCTTCAATACTTTCATCACCTCCTTTTTAAAATTGGTGTCTATCAGACTGAAGAGGTCTTTCATTGTTTGTTTTTTTCAGGGGAATTCTCTTGGCCTTTTAACAGGAAATGGTTCCTCTGCTTTATTTTACTTCTATTTCTCTCACTCTGAGTTTAGGAGAAACTATGGTCTTGGGGGGCTATTTATATGAGGGGGCATCCCTGTGTCACTTGTGAAGGTTTAATATATTTGGTGCGAGGGCTGTCTTTAGCATGGATGCCTGCTGCCTCTCCTCAGTGTGTGCCAGTCGTGTCCCCTTGATGGGGGTGTGCAGATGCAGTGGCTGGCCTGCTCCTGGAGTTTCTGGTGGCAGGGGTGGTTTGGGGGCACTCCCAGAGCACACAGTGGGCATGGAGGCAGCTCAAGACCACTTCTGGAATCCCAGGGGAGCAGCAATGGTGGTTTGTGACTGTTTCTGGCATCTGGGCAGGTGGTGGCAGCAGTGGCTCACATGATGGTGTCTTGCGACCACGCCTGGAGTCCGAAAGGGAGATGACAGCAGCTGTGACCCTCCTGGTGTCTGGGCGGGCAGCAGTGGTGGCTCATGGCGGCACCTAGATCCTGCGCAGGCTGTGTCCTGCCCACTGCGAGTGTGCATATGGGGAAAACGGTGGGTCCTGCCCCTCGCCTTGCACATCCCCAGACACTGGTACCTGGTCTCAAGGGTGGCCACCTGTCCTCCGTGTACACCCACTGCAGCAGATGCCCATCACTCCCCGGCTGTTTCTGCACAGCCAACCCCAGTCCTTCCTCTCCCAGGTCTCATTTCTGAAGCCCAAGATTCTCTTGCCCTTTCAGCTGTCTGAGGTCGTCTGCCAGCATCCAGCAGGCACTCTGTGAGACTCATTCCATGCGCAGATGCATTTCTGATGCGCTTGTGGGAGAAGGTGAGCTTCAGGTCCTTCTACTCCACCATCCTGACCACTTATCTGTTTTTCGTTCTCAGGATTGCTCTGGCTATTTGAGGCCTTTGTGTTTCCATATGAATTTTAAAACTTTTTGTTCTAGTTCTGTGAAAAATGACATTGATAGACAGTGCATTGAATCTGTTGATTGCCTTGTACTATATTGTGTATTTCTCACNGCGGGCTTGTATGAATTGAGTGTTACGCTGACATAGTGCTGTAGAGAAGTCACCTAATGACAGGACTGGACTCAGGTGCTCAGGGCAAGCTTTGGGTCACGATGTGTCCGCATGACTCTGCGTTACTGTTAATCTCACAATAGGCATTGACCTGTGGTACCAAGATGCTTCAGTCTAGATCAGGCCTGGCAGATCTGTCTCTGTAAAGGGCCAGATGGTAGGTTACCATCCCGGGCTCTGCAAGTCACTGGTCTCGGGACTGGCCACTTGGCTCTGCCATCACATCTCAGAAGCAGCCCGGGGAGATAGGTTAACAAGGGAGCATGGGTATGTTCCAATAAAACTTTATTTACAAGGATGGACAACAGGCTAGACGGGAGCTGACCTTGGTCTAGACCGTGTCCATCACAGTAAATGCAAATCACATCATTAAACACAATAAGACTCACTTTAATCTTCCGTCGTAATAAGCAGGGGTCCCCAGGACGATGGTTTTGATGAAAAAAGGCTGATTGGTGTGGTTCTCTTCGTATCCACCGACGATACTAAAGCCCCAGCTTCCCAAGTAGCTTCTTCGCAAGACTATGTCATGGCAGCTATGAAGGGCACTGTCAACACAGAGACCAAGAAAAATTAGTGTGAAGGCTTTTTATAGCCTGTTCATTTTTGTTGTAACTCCACACCATGGTCCGTACCTCCATTATGGGTGGGGAGCAACATACAACATGCTAGAACAGAGCTGCTCATGTGCTCTGGTTTCTTAGCTCAATGAGAAGCACTTAACAGAACACTGACAGAAGTTACTTTGCACAAAGGAATGCTTGTGGTGTTAACTACATCTCTGGTCATTAATGTGTAAAAAGGCTTCCAGTAGAGAGGAGTCCCATGCATTGGCCTGATGTTTTAGGACAATACAGGTTATTTTCGTTATTCTGAATCTTCTGCAGAAGATAAAACAATGCAAACAAGCAGGTGTGTGTACATGCCAGCACACACAGTGGAAGGGCCCCTGCTCCCACCCCACCAGGGAAAGCAGAGCTGTTGTCCCAAATGACAGCCCTTCTGACCCACGGTCACTGAATACTGGTTTGCATACAGTAGAGACCTCTGGGAGTCTACAGAACAGTGGCTGTTTAGTGACAGGTATTCTTTTGACCTATACTAAACTAGGTTTTAGTATCCTGTGTTTCTTCTTTTATATTGGAGTATAGTTGACTGAGCTTCCCTGGTGGCTCAGCAGTAAAGAATCTGCTTGCCAGTCCAGGAGACGTGAGTTTGACTGCTGGGCTGGGAAGATCCCTTGGAGGAGAAAATGGCAATCCACTCCAGTATGCCTGCTTGAAGAATCCCACGGGCAGAGGAGCCTGGCAGGCTACAGTCCATGAGATCACAGAGACAGACACAACTTAGTGACCAAACACCACCAGAGTCGATTTATAACATTGTTGTATGTATACAGCTAAGAGAGTCAGTTATATGTAGCCATTCTGTTTCAGGGTGTTTTCCCAGATAGGTTATTATAGAATATTGAGTACAGTTCCCTGTGCTATACAGTTGACCTTTACTGATTATCTGTTTTGTATAGAGTGATGTGTATGTTAATCCTAAACTAATTTATCCCTTGTTGCTATGTCTCCCCTTTGGTAACTGTAAGTTTATTTTTGAATGTCTGTGGGTCTGTTTTGTAAACAAGCTCATCTGTGTCATTTTCTTTTTAGATTCCACATATAAGAGACATTATGTGATATTTCTTTTAGTCTGACTTCACTCAGTATGATAATCTCTAGGTCTGTCCATGTTTCAGCAAATGGCATTTTGTTCTTGTTGTATGGCTGAGTAATATTACACTGTATTGTGTACCACATCTTCATTATCCATTCCTCTGGAAGTGAACATTTAAGCTGCTTTCATGTCTTGGCTATCGTTGAGAAGTGCTGTTGTCAACAGAGGAGTGCATGCATCTTTCTGAATTATAGCTTTGTTTGGAAAAATCCCCCTAGTGGAATTGCTGGACCACATGGTAGCTGTTTTTAATTTCTTGAGGAACCTCCATACTGTTCTCCATAGGGGTTGCACCAGTTTATATTCCCACCAACAGTGTAGGAACTTTCCTTCTCTCCACATACTCTCCAGCATTTATTAGTAGACTGTTTGATGTTGGTCATTCTGACTGTGACGTGGTACCTCAATGTATCTTTATTTGCATTTCTCTAATAATTAGTGATGTTGAACATTTTTTCATGTACCTATTGGCCATCTGTATTTCTTCTTTGGAGAAATGTCTATTTAGATCTTCTGCCCATTTTTTGATTGGGTTGTTCTTTGTTGCTGTTGTTTCAGTGTATAAGCTGCTTATATCAATATATTTTAGAAATTAAACCTTTGTTGGTCACATGTTTGCAAATATTTTCTCCCATTCCGTAGGTTGTCTTTTTGTTTATGGCTTCCTTCACTATCCAAAAGCTTGTAGATTTGATTAGGTCCCACTTATTTTTGTTTTTATTCCTATTGCCTTGGGAGACTGACCTAAGAAAACATTGGTAAGATTATGTCAAAGCGTGTTTTGCTTATGTTCTCTTCTGAGTTTTACGGTGTCCTGTTTGAAGTCTTCAAGCCAGTCTGAGTTTGTTTTGTGTCTGGTGAGTGGATGTGTCCTAACTTCACTGATTTGTATGCAGCTGTCCAACTTTCCCAACAGTATTTGCTGAAGAGACTTTTCCTCATTGTATACTCTCGCCCCCTTGGTCGGAGGTTACCTGGTTGTAGGTGTGCAGGTTTGTTTCGGGGTTCTGCTCTGCTCCATGACCCGTGTCTGTTTTTGTACCACTACCATGCTGTTTCGAGCACTGCAGCTTTGTAGTACTGTCTGATGTCTGAAGGACTATGCCTCCTGCCTTGTTATTTTTCTTCAGTATTGCTTTAGCAATTCTGGTATTTTATGGTTCTATGCGAATTTTAGGATTATTTGTTCTAATCCTATGAAAAATGTCATGGGTAATTTGATAGGGATACCATTAAATCTGTAGATTGCTTTGGGTAGTATGGCCACTCAAACACATTATTGACCAGAGACATATTAATATGTCTTTTGTCACGCAAAAGTATATTTGACCAGAGACATTTCAATTTCACTTACATAACAAATTGCCAGCCACAGGTGGTGGTGGTGTTCAGCTGCCCAGCTGTGTCCGACTCTTTGAGACCCATGGACTGCAGCACGCCAGGCCTCCCTGACCCTCACCATCTCCTGAAGTTTGCCCAAGTTCACGTCCATTGCATCAGTGATGCCATCCAGCCATCTCATCCTCTGACGCCCTCTTTTCCTTCTGCCCTGTCTTTACCAGCATCAAAGACTTTCCCTGGAATTCCCTTGTTTTCTCTATGATCCAGCGAATTTGGCAATTTGTCTGGTTTTGGTATCAGTGATGGTGATTTGTCAAAACGTCTTTGGGAGTGTTCCTTCCTCTTCAGTGTTTTGGAAGAGTTTGAGAAGGTTTGGTTTAAATTTTTTTTTGTATATTTGGTGTGAAGCCATCTGGTCTTGGACATTTGTTTGTAGGGAGTGGATGGGAGGATAGATACATGCATATATATGGGTGAGTAACTTTGCTGAAGCTATCACAACATTCTTAATCGGCTATACATCAATATAAAGTAAAAAGTCTAAGATAGTAAAATTACAGATTCTATTTCACTTCTAGTAATCTAAAATTACCTATTTCTTCTTGATTCAATTTTGGTGGGCTGTATGTTTCTAGAAACTTACCTGTTTCTTCTAGATTGTCAAATTTGTTGGCATTTAATTATTCATAGTATTCGCTCATTTTTTTTGTATTTCTGTGGCACTGGTTGTTATGTCTCCTTTTACATTTCTTATTTTGCTTATTTGGGTTCTCTCATTTCTTCCTGGTGAGCCTAGCCAGAGATTTGTCAATCTTTATCCTTTCAAAGAACCAGTTCTTGGTGTTGATTTTTTCCTATTTTTTTTTAATCTCTATTTTATTTCCTCTCTGATCTTTTATTTCCTCCTTCTGCTAACTTTAGGTTTTGTTTGTTCTTTTTCTAATCTTTTCAAGTGGTAGGTTATTTCAGATTTTTCTTGTTTTTTTTGAGGAAGGTCTATATTGCTTTGAACTTCCCTATAATTTTGCTGCATTCCCAGATTTTATATGACTGTGCTTTCCCTATCATTTGTCAAGGTATTTTTTAAAATTTCCTCTTTGATTTCCTTGTTGACCCATTGATTTTTTAGTAGCATGCTGTTNTTTTTTTGAGGAAGGTCTATATTGCTTTGAACTTCCCTATAATTTTGCTGCATTCCCAGATTTTATATGACTGTGCTTTCCCTATCATTTGTCAAGGTATTTTTTAAAATTTCCTCTTTGATTTCCTTGTTGACCCATTGATTTTTTAGTAGCATGCTGTTTAGTTTCCATGTAATTGATTTTTCTTCTTTTTCTGTGGTTAATTTCTAGTTTTGTGCCACTGTGATCAGAAAAGATGCTTGATATAATTTCTATACTCTTAAATTTCTTGAGGCTTATTTTGTGCCCTTGTATGTGGTTAATTCCTAGAGAATGTGCCATATGCATGAAAAGAAAGTGTATTGTGGTTTTTTAGAACTGTAATATCCTGAAAGTATAAATTAAGCCTGTTTTGTTGTATCATTTAGGATTTCTGTTGCCTTACTTTCTGTCTAGAAGATCTGTCCAATGATGTCACTAGGGTGTCAAAGTCTCCTACTATTATTGTATAGCCATCAGTTTCTCCCTTTATGTCTGCTGGTATTTGTTTTCTGTATTTGGGTGTATATTAGATGCATATATGTTGACGAGTATAAAATCCTGTTCTTGTGTTGATCCTTTTATCATTATATAGTGTCTGTCTTTATCTTTCTTTGTAGCCTTTAAAGTCTATTTTGTCTGAGTACTACAGCCCCCACTTTCTTGTGATTTGTTGCATGAAATGTTTTTCCACTCCCTCATTTTTAATCTGTGTCCTCTACCCTAAAGTGGGTCTCTTATAGGTAGTATATTATAGGCTCTTTTTTTTTTTAATCCAGCTGCCACTCTGTTTTGACTAGAGCATTTAGCCCACTGATGTTAAAGGTAATTTACTAAGATATGTATTTTGTTGTTAAATTGCTCACTCATGTCCAACTCTTTGCTACACCATGGATTGCAACACACCAGGTTTCCTGTCCTTCACTATCTCTCGGAGTTTGCTCAAACTCATGTCCATTGAATCAGTGATGATATCTAACCATCTTATCCTCTGTTGCACCCTTCTCCTCCTGCCTTCACTCTTTCCCAGCATCAGGGCCTTTTCCGATGAGTTGGCTCTCACTGGAAATTTTACAGTTTGCTGTGATCCACACAAAGGCTTTAGCGTAATCAGTGAAGCAGAAGTAGATTTTTTTTCTGGAATTCCCTTGCTTTTTCTATAATCCAACAAATGATGGCAATTTGATCTCTAGTTCCTCTGCCTTTTCTAAATCCAGCTGGTACATCTGGAAGTTCTCGGTTCATCTACTGTTGAAGCCTAGCTTGAAGGATTTTGAGCATTACTTTGCTAGCATGTGAAATGAGTACAATTGTGTGGTAGTTTGAACATTCTTTGGCATTGCCCTTCTTTGGNTCCTTCACTATCTCTCGGAGTTTGCTCAAACTCATGTCCATTGAATCAGTGATGATATCTAACCATCTTATCCTCTGTTGCACCCTTCTCCTCCTGCCTTCACTCTTTCCCAGCATCAGGGCCTTTTCCGATGAGTTGGCTCTCACTGGAAATTTTACAGTTTGCTGTGATCCACACAAAGGCTTTAGCGTAATCAGTGAAGCAGAAGTAGATTTTTTTTCTGGAATTCCCTTGCTTTTTCTATAATCCAACAAATGATGGCAATTTGATCTCTAGTTCCTCTGCCTTTTCTAAATCCAGCTGGTACATCTGGAAGTTCTCGGTTCATCTACTGTTGAAGCCTAGCTTGAAGGATTTTGAGCATTACTTTGCTAGCATGTGAAATGAGTACAATTGTGTGGTAGTTTGAACATTCTTTGGCATTGCCCTTCTTTGGGACTGGAATGAAAATTGACCTTTTCCAGTCCTGTGGTCACTGCTGAGTTTTCCAAATTTGTTGGCATATTAAATACAGCACTTTAACAGCATCATCTTTAAGGGTTTGAAATAGCTCAGCTAGAATTCCATCACCTCCACTAGCTTTGTTCTTAGTAATGCTTACTAAGGTCCACTTGACTTCATACTCCAGGATGTCTGGTTCTAGGTGAGTGATCACACCATCATGGTTAGCTGGGTCATTATGATCTTTTTTGTACAGTTCTTCTATGTATTCTTGCCACCTCTTCTTAGTATTTTCTGCTTCTGTTAGGTCCATACCATTTCTGTCCTTTATTGTGCCCATCTTTGGTCAAAATATTCCCTTGATAGTTCCAATTTTCCTGAAGAGATCTCTAGCCTTTCCCTATCTACTGTTTTTCTCTATTTCTTTGCAAAGTTCACTTAAGAAGATTTTTTTATCTCTTGTTATTCTCTGGAACTCTGCATTCAGATGGGGATATCGTTCCTTTTCTCTTTCGCTTCTCTTTTCTCAGCTATCTGTAAGCCCTCCTCAAACAACCATTTTCACTTTTTGCATTTCTTTTTCTTGGGAATGGTTTTGATCACTGCCTCCTATACAATGTTATGAACCTCTGTCCATAGTTCTTCTGGTACTCTATTAGATCTAATCCCTTGAATCTATTTGTCACTTCTACTGTATAATCATAACGGATTTGATTTAGGTCATCCCTGAATGACCTAGTGGTTTTCCCTACTTTAATTTAAACCTGAATTTGTCAATAAGGAATTTATGATCTGAACCACAGTAAGCTTCTGGTCATGTTTTTGCTGACTCTACAGAGCTTCTCCATCTTTGGCTGCAAAGAATATAATCAATCTGACTTCGGTATTGACTATCTGGTGATGGCCATGTGTAGAGTCATCTCTTGTATAGATGGAAGAGGGTGTTTGTCATGACCAGCGCATTCTCTTGGCAAAACTCTGTTAGCCTTTGCCCTGCTTCACTTTTCACTCCAAGGCCAAACTTGCCTATTACTCCAGGCATCCCTTGACCGCCCACTTTTGCATTCCAATCTCCTATGATGAAAAGGATATATTATTTTTTTTGGTGTTCTAAAAGGTCATTATAGAACCGTCCAAGTTCAGCTTTTTTGACATCAGTGGTTGGGGCACAGACTGGGATTACTGTGATACTGAATGATTTGCCTTGGAAACGAGCAGCGATCATTCTGTCGTTTTTGAGATTGCACCAAAGTACTGCATTTTGGACTCTTTTGTTGACTATGACAGCTACTCCATTTCTTCTAAGGGATTCTTGTCCACAGTAGTAGACATAATATTTATTGTAGTATATATGTATTTATTGTCATTTTAAACTTTGTTTTCCCATTGATTTTATATTTCTTCTTTGTCCCTTGTTTTTTCTTTTTGTTTTTCCTTTTGTGGTTTGATTTTCTTTTGTATTATACTTACATTCTCTTCTTTCTGGTTTCTGTGAATCTATATTTTTGATTTGTGGTTATCTTGTTTTTCAAGTATGTTACCCACTTCCTATATCTATTTGCCTTAGACTGGTAGTCATACAGGCTCAAACACATTGTAGAGGGAAAAAAAATCTACATTTAATTACTCTCCTCCCCTACATTTTATGTAATTTTGATGACCTCTTTTACATCTTCATGTTCATTCTTTTGTTGTTCAGTCTGGTCATCACTTTCATGGAAATTTTTTTTTTTTTAACATATTATCGACTGGGGGTGGGGTTCTTTGTGTAAATTTAACACCTGTGCTGGCAATTTGTTATGTAAGTGAATATTGAAACACCTGCATTTGAGTAAACTCAAATCATATCAGCAACTTTTTTTGCACTTAATGTATTTATTTGAAACTTTGTACACGTCTTACTGTAAAGCATTCTTGTATTTCTGTAAAGCATGGCAGACAGTGTGGTGGGTTCCTCTGTTCAGGGGATCACAACATCTATTACAAAAACATAGTGTTTCACTGTGCTTTCCCCTGGAAGAGCAGACGCTACACTTTCTGGTGGCATTTTTTTTTTTTTAGTCCTATGGGTGGTATTTCCTCTAGAATATGTTCTTTTAACTTCCATGATAGTAAACAAAGTGGATCTTTGAGGGGGGGTTCTTTTAGAAACACAAAATTTCATGATGCATCAGTTTTGAATGGATCTGCCTGCCAATTCAGGAGACATAAGAGGAGAGGGTTCGATTGTTGGGTCAGGAAGATCCCCTGGAGAAGGAATGGCAACCCACTCCAATAAAGTTGCCTGGAAAATTCCATGGACAGAAAGTTGGACACAACTGAGCACACTAATTGTATTACTCTCTAAAAACATATGTCTCTGGTCAATGATATGTTAATCTGTGTACTGGCTTATATAAGTGATTTATTTTCCACTTATGATTTTCTCTTTCCTGTAGATTGTTACTTTTTTCTTCCTATTTAGAGAGGACCTTTTGATCTTTCCTTTCAGATATGTTTTCAGTTTAATTCAGTCACACAGTAATGTCCAACTCTTTGCAACCCCATGGACTGCAGCACGCCAGGCTTCCCTGTCCATCACCAACTCCTGGAGCTTGCTCAAACTCATGTCCATCGAGTCGGTGATGCCTTCCAACCATCTCATCCTCTGTCGTCACCTCCTCCTGCATTCAATCTTTCTCAGCATCAGGGTCTTTTCCAATGAGTCAGTTCTTTGTATCAGGTGGCCAAAGTATTGGAGTTTCGGATATGTTTAGTATTGCCGTATTCTTTAGTTTTTGCTTGTATGAGAAATTCTTTCTCTCCCTCTGTTCTAAATGATAATCTTCCTGGGGAGAGCATCCTGGGTGGTATAGTTCTCTCTTTTTAGGACTTTTGAATTTATCTTGCCATTCCCTTGCCTGCTGCCATTTCTGCAGAGAAGTCAGTTGATAGCTTTGTGGGGGTTCCCTTGTAATCAACTTTTTCTCTTGCTGCCTTTAGGATCCAATCTTTAACCTCTGTCATTTGTATTATACTACGTCTTGGTGTAGGTCTGTTTGGGTTTAGATTGTTTGCAACCCTCTGTGATCCCTGAACCTATTTGTTTCCTTCTTTAGGTTTGGGATATTTTCAGCCATAATTTCTTCACATACATTTTGATCTCATTTTCTTTCTTCCCCTACCAGGGTCCCTACTATAAGTAGACTGGCACACTTTATATTACCCCATGGCACTCTTATATTGCTTTCACTTTTTTCCCCCCACTTGGCTCTCTGCTGTCCTGACTGGGTGATTTTCATTATTCTTTCTTCCAGGCCATTTATTCATTCTTCTGCATTATTCATTCTGCTATTCATTGCCTTCAGCTCAGCTTTTGTCTCTGCAAATGAGCTTTCTTATTTTTCTTTATATTTCTAGTTCATTTTTACAGTACTCTGCATTTCTGTCCATAGCCTTTCTTAATTCCTTCAATACTTTCATCACCTCCTTTTTAAAATTGGTGTCTATCAGACTGAAGAGGTCTTTCATTGTTTGTTTTTTTCAGGGGAATTCTCTTGGCCTTTTAACAGGAAATGGTTCCTCTGCTTTATTTTACTTCTATTTCTCTCACTCTGAGTTTAGGAGAAACTATGGTCTTGGGGGGCTATTTATATGAGGGGGCATCCCTGTGTCACTTGTGAAGGTTTAATATATTTGGTGCGAGGGCTGTCTTTAGCATGGATGCCTGCTGCCTCTCCTCAGTGTGTGCCAGTCGTGTCCCCTTGATGGGGGTGTGCAGATGCAGTGGCTGGCCTGCTCCTGGAGTTTCTGGTGGCAGGGGTGGTTTGGGGGCACTCCCAGAGCACACAGTGGGCATGGAGGCAGCTCAAGACCACTTCTGGAATCCCAGGGGAGCAGCAATGGTGGTTTGTGACTGTTTCTGGCATCTGGGCAGGTGGTGGCAGCAGTGGCTCACATGATGGTGTCTTGCGACCACGCCTGGAGTCCGAAAGGGAGATGACAGCAGCTGTGACCCTCCTGGTGTCTGGGCGGGCAGCAGTGGTGGCTCATGGCGGCACCTAGATCCTGTGCAGGCTGTGTCCTGCCCACTGCGAGTGTGCATATGGGGAAAACGGTGGGTCCTGCCCCTCGCCTTGCACATCCCCAGACACTGGTACCTGGTCTCAAGGGTGGCCACCTGTCCTCCGTGTACACCCACTGCAGCAGATGCCCATCACTCCCCGGCTGTTTCTGCACAGCCAACCCCAGTCCTTCCTCTCCCAGGTCTCATTTCTGAAGCCCAAGATTCTCTTGCCCTTTCAGCTGTCTGAGGTCGTCTGCCAGCATCCAGCAGGCACTCTGTGAGACTCATTCCATGCGCAGATGCATTTCTGATGCGCTTGTGGGAGAAGGTGAGCTTCAGGTCCTTCTACTCCACCATCCTGACCACTTATCTGTTTTTCGTTCTCAGGATTGCTCTGGCTATTTGAGGCCTTTGTGTTTCCATATGAATTTTAAAACTTTTTGTTCTAGTTCTGTGAAAAATGACATTGATAGACAGTGCATTGAATCTGTTGATTGCCTTGTACTATATTGTGTATTTCTCACCTAAAATCTTTGTTACTGTTCGTGGCACATCAGAAAGTGCTCTGAACACAGGAAGAAGTGCTGAACCCAGAACTAGCCTGGGATAACAGAAATGGAGAGCTACAAGTAGCAGGGGTGTTTCTCTAGGACTTCACTGGTCCTGTCCTGTCCAGAGGCAGAGGTGGGGGGTACCTGTGCGGAACTGCTCAGCATGAGGGCGCAACTTCACACAAAGACTTTTGGGATGAGTGTTTATAATCAGTTAGGCTCCTTCTCAGGGCCAACACCTCACAACTTAGATGGCATGTCTGTAGGAATTGAAAAGCAAGCATTTATAGCTATGTTGACTTTTTAATGGGGGGAAGATCACTTTTGATGCTTGGAATAAACCTATGAAGCAGTTAATCATCTCTGTTGTAAAAAAAAAAAAAATCTCTCTCCACAAGAGCCCTATCTATAGGTCCCTGTAACAGTAATTCTATTACAATTTTGGGCCTTCTTTTTTTCCCCTTCTTATCCTTTTAACCAAGAGGACAAGTCAGCAAATTAAATTAACACACTAAGTTCAATAATGTTCTTGCTTTTTTGTTATTCTTTATGTGAAAATACTTTATAAACCGTACAGCACCATATAAATGCTAATTATTAGTGATTTATTCCAAATGAAACCAGATGGCTCAGAAATAGGTACATTCTTACTACTTAAAAACTCGATCATTTTCACACTGGGTTAAAAGAATGTTCTGTCATAGTTCAGTTTCAGTATTCTTCTCTCAGTAAGAACCTAAACTGAGCTGGAAATGAAGATGATAATGTAACGGGCATCCTCCCTACCTCAGTACCAAGCCACACAGCCATGGTCTGGAGGTCCCCAACGTCTCGTGACCAGACACTAACCAGCTGCAGAATGTCCTGGCTGATCAGCTGGTCAAAAGCCATGACCTCTTTCTAACAGGGGTTAAGAGCACGTACTTGTGAACATCAGTGATTTGGCCTACAGACTCTCTATGTCCAATAAAAACTCAGTTTTACATTCCTTTTAAGGAAGACTTAAAAGGATTACAAAAGGGCTTTTAGAACAGCTCTGGGACAGGAAGACACTTTGACCTGGTTTTCCCAGTGGAGAATACACCTGAGTCCCAGCATATGTCAGAGTGAAGGTAAAGGGCAGTCTTCTGAGCAAGAATGAACGCCCACTCTCATGGCAGCCCACATGGGAGCCTCTAGTAGCATGTGTCAGCACCTCCCAGCAGCGTGTCAGAGTGAAGGCTGGTAAAGGACAGTCTTCTGAGCAGGAGACCGAATGCCCACTCTCACAGCGGCCCACGTGGGAGCCTCTAGTAGGGGTCATTTTTATAAGCATAAGTAAATCTCTTCAGCTTAGTTCTTATTGTTAAATTTACCTTTTTTGACTATAATAACCTAAGAAAAACCGGGGGCTTCCCAGGTGGCTCAGTGGTAAAGAATCTGCCTACCAATGCAGGAGACATGGGTTTGTTCCCAGGGTCGAGAAGTTCCCCTGGAGAAGGAAATAGCAACCCGCCCCATTATTCTTGCCTGGGAAATCCCATGGACAGAGGAGCCTGGTCTACAACCCATGGGGTCACAAAGTGTTGCATACAACTTAGCGACTGAGCATGAGCACGGAGAAAAACTGACCTGATTTGAAGTTGCTGCTGCTGCTGCTAAGTCGCTTCAGTCATGCCCGACTCTGTGCGACCCCACAGATGGCAGCCCACCAGGCTCCTCCGTCCCTGGGATTCTCCAGGCAAAAATACTGGAGTGGGTTGCCATTTTCTTCTCCAATGCATGCATGCATGCTAAGTCGCTTTAGTTGTGTCCAACTCTGTGAGACCCCATAGATGGCAGCCCTCCAGGCTCCTTTGTCCACAGGATTCTCTAGATAAGAACACTGGAGTGGGTTGTTACTTTTATCTAACCAAAGCCTCTTTCCTTCCTCATTAACTTGCTGCGCTACACCCTGATAAAGGCTGTAATGACAATTTTCCATATAACAACAGAAAAGCCTCAGCACCTGGGCAGCCCGAGCCACATGACCCATGATGGGGACCAGCTGGCATCGTACTCGTTCTCACTGACAACGCTGAGTGGGTCGTCCGGGCCCTGGGCAGCCTCCTCCACCACCTGCACCTCCAGCGCTTTCAGGGCCACTGTAGGGGATGTGGCACTGGCCTTCAGCATAGCCACAGCCTCACTGTGGCTTAAATTGGTCAAATCAATGCCATTGATGTTCAACAAGATGTCACCTGTTCAAATGAAGAAACAAGGAAAATGAGTTACCAAGTGGTTACTTCCCTATGAATCCTGTTATCTGTAAACTAATCAACAAAGGTTAGGTCCAAAATCTCCAATGAAATAAGAGACCATTTTTCTCTTCTTTATAATTCTAGAATACTGAGGAAAAATCCAGTTCACAGAGAACACTCCCAAACAATTTAAAAAAACTTTTTAATGTAGTAATATATAGGAAAAGTTGTGGCTGTGGGATTCAGTTGGGTTCACATTGTCAGCGCTGGTATAGCAGTGGACAGGCCCTGGACACTGTCATTTCTCTATCTACAGTTCCTTCCAATTAAGAAAATGATTTGATCTTTTGCCCTTAGAAATGGATTTTTATTAAAACATTCTAGTTTATATTTATACAGTTTTATACATCTAGACAGCTCTATATAGCTCACACAGTGCAAACTTATCAGAGTATGTAGAGAGGGTATTCTTGGGCCAACACAAATGAAATTCATTATTCGAACATGTCCTGCTTGAGGAAGAAAAACAGTGTCTGTTGCTATGCTGAGTAATATAATGAAAAAGAGCAATGCAACTTATATAAAAGGTTAGGAAGGAAAGGATTAGTTTTATAAGAAGCACAAACATTTGTACTAAGAAAGTCCACAGTAATCCTCTCCCAATTCATCATTTTTTAGATTAAAGCAAAACATTCTCTTTGTAGAAAATTTAATATATAAACAAAATTATCTCAAATTCCACAATAGAATGAATAACTTTAAAAAAACAGCCTTATAAAGATATAATTCATATACCATTCAATTAAAGTCTGTAATTTTATGGTTTTATAGTCAGAGATGTACAACAATCACATGTCATTTTGAGAACATTTTTATTACCACCTCCAAAACCTCATACCACTAGTCTTAAACAACTACTAATCTATTTTCTCTCTCTAAAGATAGATATATAGACATGTAGATATAATTTGGATATTCCATATATATGGAATCATGTAGTCTTTTGTGACCGGCTTCTTTTACTTAGCATGTTTCCAAGATTCATTTCTACTATACAATAGAATGTGGGACTACATCATTCTTTTTTATGGCTAATTAATATTCCACTGGATGGATGAATCACATTCTCTTTATCCATTTCACCAGTAAATGGACATTTGGGATGTTTTTACTTTTTGGCTATTACGGAAAGTACTGCTATTAACCTTCATGGACAAGTTTTTTGTGAACATATGTTTTCATTTCATTTCTAGGAATGGAATTGCTGGGTCATACGATAACTGTTTTAACTTTTGAAAGAACTGCTAAACTGTTTTACAAAACAATAGTACCATTCTGTATTCTTGCTGGCAAATTATAAGTCAGTTTCTTTTCATCCTTGCTAATGTTTGTTATTGTCTTTTTAAACTATATTCATCCTAGTGATGAATTTGCATTTCCCTAATAACTAGTGTCACTGAGCATGTTTTCAAATGATTATTGGCCATTTATGTGTCTTCTTGGGAGTAATGACTATTCAGATCCTTTACCCATTTTAATATTGGTTTATCTCTTATTATTGAGTTATAAGGGTTCTATAAGTACTCAAGATACAAGCCCTTCATCAGACACATGATTTATAGATATTTTCTCTGATTCTGTGGATTGTTTTTTCACTTTAACGATATATCCTTTGCAGCACAAAAATCTGTGATTTTGATAAAGTTCAGTTTACTGTTTTAGAGTTTTAGTTGATTTACCGTATCATGTTAGTTTCAGGTGTACAGCAGTCATTCAGTTTTATATATACATATAAATACATAGATCTTGAGTATCTTTTCACATGCCTTTTGACCATCTAATGTCTTCTTTGGAGAAATATCTGTTTAGATTGTTTGCCTGTTTTTTGATTGTTTTGATATCTGAGCTGTTTGTATATTTTGGAGATTAACCCCTTGTTGGCTGCATCGTTTGCAAATATTTCCTCCCATTCTGTAGGTAGTCCTTCTGTTTCGTTTATGGTTTTCTTTGCTATGCAAATCTTTTAAATTTAATTAGATCTCAATTGTTTTTGTTTTTATTACCATTACTGCAGGAGACGGATCCAGACATTGCTTCAGTTTTCATCAGTGTTCTGCCTATGTTTTCCTCTAGGAGTTTTATAGTATCCAGTCTTACATTTAGTCTTTAACTCATTTTGAGTTTATTTCTATTTATGCTGTTAGAGAATGTTCTCAATTCATTCTTTTACATGTAGCTGTCCAGTTTTCCAAGCACCATTTACTGATGACTGTCTTTTCTCCAGTGTATATTTTTTCCTCCTTTGTAACTGACTATAGGTGTGTAATTAATTGACTATAGCATTTATTTCTGGGTTGTCCTGTTTCATTGATCTATATTTCTCTTCTGTGCCAGTGTCATACTGTTTTGATTACTGTACCTTTGTAGTATAGTCTGAGTTCAGGCAGTCTGATTCCTCCAGCTCTGCTTTTTTCTCAAGGTTGCTTTAGCTATTCCAGATATTTTATGTTTCCAAATTTTTAGTTTTTTGTTCTAGTTCTGTGAAAAATGCCATTGGTAATCTGAGAGGAATTGCACTGAATCTGAAAATAAATAAACTCCTTTATTTTGACAATATTGATTCTTCCAATCAAAGAACATGGTATCCATCTCTCCATCTATTTCATTTTTGATTTCTGTCATCAGCATCTTATGGCTTTTAGAGTACAGGTTTTTTGCCACCTTGAACAGTGAAAGTGTTATTCACTCAGTTGTGTCTGACCCTTTATGATCCCATGTACTGTTCTACTCCGTCCATTGGATTTTCCAGGCAAGAGTACTGGGGTGGGGTGCCATTGCCTTCCCCGATAAAAATGCTAAGAGTGGACAACCATGTCTTGTTCCTAATTTTAGACAGAATGCTTCCAGCTTTTCACTACTGAATCTGTTAGCTCTGGGTCTGTCACATATGGTCTTTTATTATGTTGAGGTAGGTTCCCTCTATGCTCATTTTCTGCAAAGTTTTTTTAATCATAAATGATGTTGCATTTTGTCAAAAGCTTGTTCTACATTTACTGGGATGATCATATAGTTTCTATCCTTCAATTTGTTAATGTGTATCATCCTGACTGATTTGCAAATATTGAAAAATCCTTGTACCCCTGGAATAAATCTCACTTGATCATGGTATATGATCCTTTACATGTATTGTTGGGTTCAATTTGCTAGTATTTTGTTGAGGACTTTTGCGTCTATGTTCATTAGTGATACTGGTCTGTAATTTTTATTTTTTTGTGGTATTTTTGTCTGGTTTTAGTATCAGGGTGACAGTGGCTACACTGAGTTTGGGAGTGTTTCTTCCTCTGCAGTTATTTGTAATAATTTCTGAAGAACAGGTGCTAACTCTTGTCTAAATGTTTGACAGAATTCTCCTATGAAGTCACTTGGTAATAGACATTTACTTCTTGGGAGTTTTTTTTCTGACATTCAATTTCAGTACCTATAATCGGTCTGTTCATATTTTCTATATTATGCTGGTTCAGTCATAGGAAACTGTACTTCTCTTAAGAATTTGTCCATTTCTCCTAGGTTGTCCATCTTATTGGCTTATAGTTGCTAGTTTCTAAAGTCCTTTGTATTTGTATATCTGTGGTGTTGGCTGATAACTTCTTTCTCATTTCTAATTTTACTGATTTAGGCCCTCCCCATTTTTTCCTGCTGAGCCTGGAAAAAAGTTTATCAATTTTGTTCATATTTTCAAAGAACAAGCTTTTAGTTTCATTGATCTTTTCTACTGTTTTTGTTTTTACTGCTTGTGTTTTTGGTATCATATCTAAGATAACCATTGATTAATCTATTGACTAATCAAAGCCATGAGGATTTACATTTGGTTTTCTTCTAAAAAAGTTTTACCTCTTACATTTAGGTCTTGGATCAGTTAATTTTTATATATAGTGTAAGGTAGGGCTCTAATTTCACTTTTGGAAAATAGCTTTTAAGATTTACTTTTCCATATGAAACAAACCAGATATATTGAGAATGCTATTTTTACACTACCACCCCCCATATAAGTTATACAGTATTGACTGTTTAGTTGCTAAGTCACGTTGAAATCCTGTGACCCCCATGGACTATAGGCTCCTTCTGTCTATGGGATTTCCAGGGCAAGAATACTGGAGTGGGTTGCCATTTCCTTCTCTAGTAGTATTGATAGGGGTTATGAAATTGTGAATGAATTAATCCCTAAAACCACTAACTTTTTAAGTTTATCTTCTGCTCAACCTCTTCTGTGTACTTCCTCCCACTTAAGACACTTTAATAGTCAGCAAGTGTATTTCTGCTGGCAGTTAGTAAAATCTAGAGAGATAATCTTTCCAAGTATCTAGTCTGCCATAATGCTGGGAACATAAACCTCTTAGAGGATCTTTTCCAACATAAAGTAACCCAACAAGGTCTGAGTAACTGTTAGAAAGTAACAGAACCATTATTAAGTTCCAGCAATTTCCCTTTACATTAGGAATTTTTCTAACCTTATAGAGGCTTTATGCTTCCATATGTAAAGTAGTGGTCAGTCTTTCTGGTACCAGGGACCAGTTTCACGCAAGACAGTTTTTCCACTGGGATTGGAGGTGGGGGATGGTTTGGGATGATTCAAGCACATTATTTATTATGCACTTTATTTCTATTATTACATCAGTTCCATCTCAGATCATCAGGCATTAGATCCCGGAGGCCAGGGATTCTTGATGCAAGGATATTTTAAGAAGCTATGCTTAATAGGAAACTTTGTTAGATATTCTTATTTGTAAGAATGAGGGCTGAATTTGAGAGATGTGGTGAAACTGTCCAAGCCCCTCGCTTACCTCTCTTGATTCTGCCATCACGTGCAAGGCAGCCATGAGGTGGCACACTGGTCACAAAGATGGGCAGTTCCCCACTCTTACTTCCTCGGCCTCCAGCTACTGTCATCCCAAGGGACTCATGTGGTTCTTTCTTTATAGTAATGTGTTTTTCTTGGCATGTAACACACTGGGCAAGATCCTAAATGTGAGAGGAAAAACTTATTGGATAATGATACACTGGTCACAAAGATGGGCAGTTCCCCACTCTTACTTCCTCGGCCTCCAGCTACTGTCATCCCAAGGGACTCATGTGGTTCTTTCTTTATAGTAATGTGTTTTTCTTGGCATGTAACACACTGGGCAAGATCCTAAATGTGAGAGGAAAAACTTATTGGATAATGAATATATATAGGCAAAGTAAAGACAGCTGAGGTAAAAACTTACATGGCAATTATAAAGGCATTAAAAAAAATCACTATAGAATTGAAAGTTATACACAGTTCTTCACAGGCACAGGAACCCTCTGGATCACAATGGCAAACCCGGGACTACTGTCTCTTCACATGACTGTACATGGAACTGAAACACTCAGGGCTGCTGACACAGGCAAGTCCAAGTAAAACAAGCTCATCATTTGTATATAGTTACCATGAGCTCCCAGGTCAGATCAATCTACAAAAGTAAATAATACACTTGAATTTTAAGATCCTGAAGAGAAGCCAATTAATTTTACTTCCATTTTTCTCTTATATTCTTTGAGAGAAAAGTTGACAGTTGTATTAAAGTGTGGATTTTACTAACTGCCAGAAACAAAAAAGCTACATACTTATCTTCTGATTCTGACTTACAAAGGTTATCAGAGCACTCAGTCGTGAAGCAGATGCAAATCTACCTTCAAACCTTTTATGAAAAGCTAAAAGGATAGAAAATAATTGAATTTTTGAAGTTAATGACAGGGAAATAAATCCCCAACGAACTATATTCTCAAGGAAAAGCTATTTTTATTGACATCTGTTACTGTTACTTATTACTGAGATACTCTTGATAACCAGTTTTCTTTTGAAAATAGAATTCAATAAAATCAAGGTACATATATAATAGGAATATTAATATTGAAGGCTTACTATGTGCAAAGCTCATGGCTTTTATGCATTATTTTTAAAGTTTACTTGTTTTTGGCTGTGCTGGGTCTTCATTGCTACACAGGCTTTTCTTTAGTTGTAGCAAGTGGGGGCTACTCTTCATTATGGTGCAGGAGCTTCTCACTGTGGTGGTTTCTCTTGTTGCAGAGCACAGGCTCAACAGTTGTGGCACATGGGCTTAGTGGCACATGGGATCTTCTCAGATCAAGGATCAAACCCGTGTCTCCTGCATTAGCAGGCAGATTCTTTACCACTGAGCCAGCAGGGGAGATGTACATTATTTAATTTAATCTTCACTGTGGTCTTCAAAGTAAGTGTACTATTGGCGCCCCCCACCCCTCGCCCTTTTTGGATGAGGAACAGCTCAGCTCTTTTAACTTGTCCCAAATCATATAGCTCTTTAAGCCCCTGCACAGGGACTTGAGCAGATGCAAATATGTGAACATGTACACATATGATGTACTCCGTGTACATATATTTGTGCACCCACACCACACCACTACCGTCCCACAGGGAAAGCTAACATAAGAAGGTTTCCAACATTTATCAACTATGAGAAAATGCCGGTAAGAATTAACATTATTAACAACAGAAATATGAGTTTATGGTTACAGAATTGTAGCACTCCTTTAATGACATGATTTGAAAGCACTGACATGTGCCTATCTGTTAATCCAGCCCCTGAAACCGCAGGCCCATCTCCCTTTCTCTGATCCTAGAACACATATAACTCTTGAAATTTTATTTAAGGGAGCTACTTGCAAGAACTGCCTAGCACTCCTAGAAAATGTTATGACCTAGTAGAAAACTTGGAAATGTCTTAAGCCTGTTTAAAGGTATGAAATCCATCTTAGTATCCTTCAAAAATGGACAAAACCCCCTTTAGTGGGTAGTCTTGAGTATATTTATAAACAATTTTGGCTTTCAGGTATTTAATCAATTAGTTGTCTAAAGGGCTCAGATATACAATTTCTCCTTGGGAATGGAACTAAACCAAACTTTAAAGATTATACTCAGTACACTTCAATTAAAGTACTAAATCATACAAATGTTTATCTAAGGAGCTACTTAGAGGCCTAGTAGTAGGCTCATGTATGCCGTGGTTTTTACATGATTATAATCATCTGAACAGGTTTTTTTTGGGTGAATTTGTGTTTGTCTTCCCTAGGAGACCCTTTTTCCAAATCAGGATTTTCTATAACAAATGTAGTATTTTAGTAGTAAAGAGCTAACACTTAAAAGTATATTTCATGTGGTTGTTCTAACCAATCAGATTTGCAGAGTACACAGTAATGCTAAACTTATTCTGTTTAAAATGCTGTCATGTAAGTTCAATTCAGTTGCTCAGTCGTGTTTGACTCTGCGACCCCACGGACCACAGCACGCCAGGCCTCCCTGTCCATCACCAACTCCTGGAGTTTACTCAAACTCTTGTCCATTGAGTCGATGATGCCATCCAACCATCTCATCCTCTGTCATCCCCTTCTCCTCCCGCCTTCAATTTTTCTCAGCATCAGGGTCTTTTCAAATGCATCAGTCAGTTGTCATATAACATTAAAGACAACAAGAGTTAACAGAAGAGTTAAGAGAAAAAAATATTTGCCCCAAATAAAATAAGCAGAGTTTTATATATGAATGTTGGAATGACCAAGTAGAGTTTTTTAAGTGTCTTAAAATTATGTACAGACACTCATATCTCAAGTTACCGTAAAATTCAATGATGTAAAATTCAAAAATTGATTCAGTAATCTATTTTTGCCTTATGATTCTTTAGGAATATACATTATATGCATGAAGCAAGGACAAGCCGTATGAAACAACTATTTGAAATTCCTGTTAAAAACTGTAAGTCCTTTTTCATAGTCATCATCATGAAGGCGAAATTACAGGTTTCCTTCATATACTTTAATTTCAGTTCAGAAATGAGAACGAGCCTGTGGATACAATTTCTTACAAGTATTAACTAAACCAGAAACCAGTGACAAGTCTGTACTTAAGCTAGGAAACCAGATATACCTGACAGGCCAAAAATACTTCTGCTGTTAAGTGGTGCTTTTCTCAGGGTCCCTGTGACATTCCAAAGGTAAGTATTCTCTCAAATACTCTCCTTACACTAAGAAGTCATTTGAACACACAGGGAACTTCCTGTGGTTTTAAGCAGACCAACAGATGTTTTTGTTTAGTAAAGAAATTTAATTTTACTTAAAGAGATTGACTCTGGAAGCTCATTTAGCAAGAAGGAACTACAAACCGTCTTTAAATTTCTGCAACTTAAGTGAGACAGTATCAAAATCCTCAGCACAAGTAAAAGACCTTGGAATATGTTACAAAACCAGTGAAATACTGAAGAAGCACGGATAAAACATACAGGAATTTTAAAGATTTAGGGTAGTCTTCCTATTCTAGAAGATTAGGCAAGCTACCTACAGCTGCTAAGTACAGGCTGTCAATCATTGTCTTCATTATGTCTTTTCAATTATGTAAACTTTTCATTTAAATGAGCAAGTTAAGTCCCACTTTCAAACAGAACTAAACAAACCAAAGATTTTTCTGGACAATTACTTCTCATTAATCACCTGGCAGCAGGCTTTCCCCACCAAGAAACTACTGACTGAGGGACTGAGATGGGCACTCTCCAAGATGGCAGGATGCATACACTGCACAAACACTTCTGTGCACCTTCTCCAGGAGTGCACAGTCCTCATTAAAGTCTCACCAGCTTGTAATGACTTATCCTTGGAGGGTGGATGAATTCAGAACCATGAGCAGGCGCCTCACCTTATGTGAGCTGGGTCTACTGTAAGGCAGCGTCTGTGCGTGGTGCTGGCTGCTGCTCTGAGTTCCTGCCTCTCGGACGGTGCTTCCAGGCTGGGGTTTCCCTGGTCTGGCAATTGTTAAACTCACCCTCTCCCCGCTGGCCTGAAGGAAATAGACACAGCCACCAGTCATTACCAATGTTTCTCATTTCGCAGAGCACAAGTACTTCCCATCACCATGCCAGTGCCTTGCCTGGGGTGGCTGCAAGTGCCTGGTGGTAGGAGGAAGGGAGCTGGTCTTGTGAGCTTATGGTTCAAGGTATCTGCCACTGAAATACACACACAGCTCTTGGACAGACCCTCCCCACACCACCATTCCCAACAACAAAGGCAGAGCAGTCCACCTCCCCAAGTCCTCCCCAGGACTTCTTGAAGGGTAACTTTCTTTTAAACTGAAAACAAAACATGCAAGTCTGTCAACAGGAGATGACTGAGTCAATCAGCTGGTGAAGATCAGGACATAGTTCTACACTTACTTTCATAGTTAGGATGTTCACAACATACTGCAGAAACAAAGCTGCGAATTCAGAACTTACGAGGTAAGTGCATGTGTTGTATGAATGTGTGTCTGTCTGTGGACATATACACTCAGGAGTTTGTATGGATGTTCTCCAAACAATGTTGACATCGCTTGCAGAGTTTAGTGCAAATTCAATTTTAACATATTTTCAACATTTTATCTTGTGTATTTTATTTCCATTTTAGACACAGAATCTATGTTATTTTTACAATCCTCAATAAGATTATTGAAAGTGAAAGTTGCTCAGTTGTGTCTGACTCTGTGACTACACGAACTGTAGCCTGCCAGGCTCCTCTGCCCATGGAATTCTCCAGGGGATCTTGCCAACCCAGGGATCAAACCCATTCATTTTTCTAAAGAAAGTGAAAGTGAAGTCGCTCAGTCGTGTGCAACTCTTTGTGACTCCGTGGACTGTAGCTGACCAGACTTCTAAGTCCATGGGATTCTCCAGGCAAGAATACTGGAGTGGGTTACNAATTCTCCAGGGGATCTTGCCAACCCAGGGATCAAACCCATTCATTTTTCTAAAGAAAGTGAAAGTGAAGTCGCTCAGTCGTGTGCAACTCTTTGTGACTCCGTGGACTGTAGCTGACCAGACTTCTAAGTCCATGGGATTCTCCAGGCAAGAATACTGGAGTGGGTTACCATTTCCTTCTCCAGGGGATCTTCCAAAAGAAACTTAAATTGAGCAACTTGAGTTTTCTATGCCTTGGGGAAAAAAATTCACAACACAAAATATGATGTAACTATTTAAATTATAAAAATCCAAATAAATGTATTACTGATGAAAAATTTTAAGTGTGTTTTTTACCTGTGTAACTGTATTTTCCACATTTTGGTTAGAAATTTAGAACACTGCCTGAGACACAGTCAATATATATTGCTCTATTCTTGGCTATCTTACTGAACTGACTTCTCACTTCAAAAAGCCTATCCAACTCATTCATTTCCTTTAACAAATTTTCAAACTAGGTTAACTCCCCCAACACAAGATAAACTGTTCTCAGCAGTGCAGCAGCTGATGCGACCCACAGGTATAGCCCCTGGTGCCCTGAGTGCTGCCTCTGGTGTGAGGGAATGTCAAGGCATTTGATTTCTTTAAGCTTGAAGTCTATGAAATAGGACCAATGCCTGACCCTCCTCTCAGTGCAGTATGGCTGTGAGCGTGTTTCCTGAAGGCTACATTTAACAAAAAAGTGAAAAAAAAAGGGGGGGGAGCAGTAGGTTACAGGGGGAGCGAAACCTGGGTTTTCTTAGTCTTAAAACCTGTTATTTCATTCTATGTACATATACATATTTCATGACTATCAACCTATCTTAATTTCAGATATTCAATTAACGGATGCTTGGTTTCCACTGTAATATGTGTTGTGCCTGCTTAAAAAAACCCCATTTTGCTTTACCGTCCTGTAAGGCTGTGGGACGCCCCCTTCCCTCCCCACTCCCCCTTAGATGCCATGGCATCCTAGAACCTAAAGATCTTCTCTGGTTTTTAACTCATCTGTTTTGATGCTGTTACTGAAAACACATTTCTTTTCTCTAATAATGACAACCTACTTCCAGAGAATATTATATTTTTTTAAAAAGGCACTACAGAGAGATACTCTGAATAGTAAGTTACCTTCCCCTATTTTTACGGCCTGAGAAGTGCAGGTGAGCGGAGAGACCAGGTGAGTCGCACCCTCGGTGACTACAGCCCCTGGGGTCTTGCTGCTCCCACAAGTCCACACGTGAAGTGTGGACACCACCACCAGCCACCTGACACCAAAGGGCCTTTAGAAACAGCCCACCTAGAAGGTCATGGGGTTGCAGATCAGCTGGGAAGAGGCAGGCCTAGCATGGATTAGACAGTATGGAAGAATTTAGGTGGCCCGGCTGGATGGTGAGGTGATGTTGCACCACCTCGGACCAATCGCTGTTACCTGCTGTTGGGAACGCACACAGCTCCAAGGGGAGACTGGGCAAGCACAGTGGGCACGGGCAGGGCTCACCTGGATGATCTGGGCAGCCAGCTCGGGTGTCCCATGCTTCAGGTCGTGGCCATTGATAGCCAGCACCCGGTCGTTGCTGCTCAGCCGACCGTCCTGGGCCGCCAGCCCCCCTTCCAATAGGTCAAGGATGAAGACGCCCGGCTCGTCAGTTCTGCGCACGAGTTTGATGCCTAGCTGCTCAGCAGAGTCCCGCTTGTGCAGCACCACTGGGAAGACCTCCTCCCGGGGCGAGCCGCCCTCGGGGTGGCCGTGCGCACGGCTTCCGAAGCGCCTCTCGCGAAGCACGGTGAGCTGCAGAGTGCTGCAGGGCTGCGACAGCACGGCTCGGGCATAGTTGTGTGACACGCTGCTGATGTTGTAGTTGTTGACCTGGAAAGAAAGCATTAGGACGACTCTTATTTTCCCAAGTTGTGGAAATGTGTAACGTTTCTAAAGGAGACCAACCTTGTGAAAAACATATGCAGTCATTATTTACAAAGAACGCTTTACAAAGACATTCTAAAAGACAGACTTCCTAAAATTAACTTAAAATGAAGAGCAGTATATAGAGATTGGGAGTTCAGATCACAGCCTTTAATGATAGCTGGATAACCTGTGGTGGATTTCAGAGCTTGTTTAAGTGTCTCATATGTAAAATGTGTTTACCATTATCCACTCCACCAAGTCAGGATGAGCCTAACTAGGCAACATCGGGTATGGCAAGGGGTGATGAAAGACTAGCTCTAGTCTAACAGAAACGGAAGGTCTACTGGATTACAAGTTTGCTTGATCAAATGAAATCCACTTAACTTAGAGAAAATAAACTTAAGGAAACTGGAGCATTCTAAATGTATCTTGTTTCAGATGAGTGACTTACTTTAAAGCAGATAATCATAATTTCACTATAATTCTTTGGCTCACAAGTGTAATGTATCTAACAAACATAAGCATAATTTAGTACTCACACAACACTTATTAAACTTTGTAACTCTGAAATAAGTACAGTGACTGATCCTTGAACATGTAACATCACTAAGAAAATACACCCAGCTCCAGTTGTTTACCCAATGGGAGGAGATTAGCACAGCTCTTGTATTTTTCACAGTGAGAGCTGCTCCCAACCCAACGCAACAGCGAGGGGGACAAAGCTCTGAATAGCAGTGACAGGCTCTGGCTGAGGTAGGTGTGATCACCTGAACTCCTTACATTTTTTTCATGTTAATCTACATGAAGCAAGGCCTCCCTACTTCCTGTTAATCTAGGGTTGATAGTTCTGAACACTATTACCTTGAAATTTTGTTGATTTTGGCCTGCTGACATCTTTAAAACTTCAATCAAATTCATAGGTATCATACACAAACTTGCTATTCTCCCAAATCTGAGCCTTTTGTGCATTTGGTAGACACGCAAGCCCTCAATAAGAACACTTTATAACACGGGATCAAGTACATAATTAGAGCAGTGTCTAAAAAGACTAGTCAGCCATGGATCCATGAATCAAAAACCATCCTTTCTGTCTATTCAGCTAAGAGCCACCTAGCTCTCAGCTCACATTTGTCTTTCTTGCATTCAGATATCACATGACTCTGGCCGAAACCCAGTCGTAGCCATGTGAAAGCATGTAGCCTCTTAACTAGCCTTGAGCAGTAGGTGTGGAATATCCCATGAGGGAAAAAGGTTTTCCCTCATGAATGTGTGGTTGCTAGAAAAATGCAGAGAAATAAGAGACCAAATAAATTATTGTTTCTAGGCTTTGTAAAAGCAGTGCCAGAAGAGTAAACTCTACCATTTTGGTTAAATGTGCTTTGTACCAGTGTAATCGACACATGGGGCTTCTTCCCTGGTGGCTCAGACAGTAAAGACTCTGCCTGCAGTGCAAGAGACCCGGGTTCAATCCCTGGGTCAGGAAGATCCCCTGGAGAAGGTCATGGCAACCCACTCCAGTATTCTTTCTGGAGAACCCCATGGACAGAGGAGCCAGGCAGGCTACAGTCCATGGGGTCACAAAAAGTTGGACATAACTGAGCGACTCACACTTTCACTTCACTTTCAATCAACACATGGCTGTAGTTACTTTCCTTTAAAACTGAACATGCCTCAATCATTGATGATAACTCCAACTGAGAACACTCATTCTTCATAACACTCTTAAAAGTTGTATTGTCTTTAATTGTGACACTGATGTAATTTATACCAGCAGTATTTTTTTTTTCTTCCAACTGCTCAAAAGGCTGCATCACAAAAGGCCCTGAAGGTATATGGGTCTCCTAGTCAAAGAGTCTATGTAGCAGAAGAAGGTGTGTGTTTAATGTGGGAAAACCAAAGCCACACCTGTTACTGCAAAGTTTGCTAAAATAAAAGCACAGGCTTGGAGCTCTTTGCTCTATAAATATACCATCTTCACAACTCTCGGGTATTTTCAAATTGGGCTCCCTGTATTATTTATGTAGCTCATACAAAGATGGAGATAACCAGATAGTAACAAATTCCAAGCAGCCTCCTTTCCCAGTATTCACTTCTGAGTGACCATTAATACTCCACATGTGGGTGAGGGATGTGGCTTTACTTACTGGTTCCAGCACAACCAGTCAAGAGGCCAAGCAGAAGTCAAGGCCCACAGTAGAAGAGATCCTTTTGAATTCATTAATCAGGTTATGTATTCATACTTTTGTTACCAATTTGAATCATTAAACTGGATTTCAGATGACTATTACTAGAGTTATTAGTATTATGCCTCCATAAAAACAGAGCCTTGGAATTTCTACAATGTAAATGTATATAGCTTTGAGTTAATTTTTAAAAAATATAGTCAATAATTTCAGATAACTGTAATGTTGAGTTATAAGGATTCAGTTATATTACTTAACACAATTCTCCAAAACAGAGGAGTAAAAAGTCTACTGCCCAACTATATTAGCTAACAAAGCCTAAAAAACTATTTAACCTTAGTTGTAATCAAACAAATGCAAATGAAAACAAAGTATTTATTTTTACCTTTAAAATTTAGAAAAAGAATACCTAATGCTAGTATATCACTATTGGCAAAAAAGAAAACAGAAAAACCCGTGTACACTTATTAACAGAATGGCTGGCAGTTGGAGAAAATGGGACCAAAATAAGACAATATATGAGCTGCAGAAAAGGGCAGCTGGGCTCTTTTCTTTTCCTGAACCACCTGCGTGTCAGGATGTGGGGGCAGCCCGCGGACCCAGCCTTCAGGGTTGGGAGTACAGGTGAGGTACCCACAGGTTTCGCCAGCCTCGTACAGCTAGAGACTAATGTCATAAGGTGAGAGCAATCACAGCCGTGCAGTGAAGAGTGAGCTTACTGGTAAACACTGCACAGTCAAGAAGCTGAGTTTACACAACCAGGACTGGTGACACTTCCTGTACCCTGTTTCTTCTTAGTATTTCTAAACAAAACCCTGCTGGAAAGTTATGTCTGCGCTAAGGGTTTGGGGTCCAAGTGTTATAGTGGGGATAATATACCTGAGGGGCCGCATACACCTAGGGGTGGGGAAATTCCTAGAGGTTCCAGGTTTACTTCAATAAAGGGGGTGGCTATGCCTGGCAGGATGTTAGAGCCACATCCACTCCATCAGGGTGGCTGCGGTCACACAGCAAAGACAAGTCCACTTACACAGTGCACTGTCCTGATATGCCAAGTGTTGAATGGAGCAATGAAGGTGGTCAGTGGCTCACATAAGGAGAGGGGAGAAGGGCTAAGCAGAACTGGAAGGACGAAAGTGGACAAGCCAGCACAGCGGGCCAGGCTGGAACTTCATCCCACACAGAAGCCTCACCTCCCTCTCCCCTCAGGCTTAAGGCCAAGAAAACACCACCTGTCCAGAGCCAGCTCTTGGGAAAGGGGAGAAATTGCAAACAAATTCTGACACACTTTGCATATAAAAACAGCAAAACTCACTCACACACAACACAGGTCCCACAGTACCACAATGTTGTTCTAATCTCATGAGTAAGAACGAGAAAGCGCCAAGTTGACAGAAGAATTAAAATGAGTACCTGAAGAATCTGGTCCCCAGCAAGGAGGCGTCCATCTTTGGCGATCACCCCATCACGGTAGACTTCCTGGATGACAATGTTAATCAGTGGCGTTTCATTGCCACCCACAATACTAATTCCTAGCCGAATAAAAGGATTAGACCGGTGGATTTCGATGGTGGTGATTTCACCTTCTGGTAAGCTAAGTGGTTGTGGTGTGGCTGCCGAGTTAAAAGTGAAGAGAAAAATAGATGGAAAGAGAAACAACATTTTATATCTTGATTATTTTCAGGCAAAGAAGTCATATTACATTAATAGCTATGCAATACCACTGAATAAGAAAACAGAATGACAAACAATATCTCTGTGTTAAGATTATCTAAACATTTCTTCTCCTAAAGGTGATCAGTAAATTATTGCAAATGGCGACTATGTATCAGATTATGAGGGGTGACACAGAGATCTGGAAGTTGTATTAAGAGAACATCACCTCATCCTAACTGATGAGACAGTCTGGAGGGTGGTATGTGTGAAAGCACTCACCTGTGTCTGACTTCTTTGCGACCCCATGGACTGTATAGTCCATGGAATTCTCAAGGCCAGAATACTGGAGTGGGTTGCCTTTCCCTTCTCCAGGGCGTCTTCCCAACCCAGGGATCGAACCCAGGTCTCCCACATTGCAGGCAGATTCTTTACCAGCTGAGCCACAAGGGGAGCCCAAGAATACCGGAGTAGGTAGCCTATCCCTTCTCCAGCAGATCTTCCTGACCCAGGAAATGAACTGGGGTATCCTACACTGCAGGCAGATTCTTCACCAACTGAGCTATGAAGGAAGCCCCAGGAGGGTACAACAAATCTCAACAGTGCACAGCAGTATAAAGAAAAGACAGTTCTGGTCACCACAGGGGTGAAAGGGAAGTCACATAGGCCCTGAGAAAGGGAGCATCTTAAAAACGGGTTATGGCTGTGGCAGGCAAAACCTGAATTTGTAGGAACTTCTTCAAGAAAACTGTATTTAAAAGTAATTTAAGTATTTAAAAGTAAATACCCAGGGCCAACCACCAAGCTATACCCAGGAGCCACGACTATAGGCTTTCCCAGTGGGGGGAAGTCGAGGGGACCACCAAAGCATCGCAGCAGTCAGAGGAGTGGCCTCAGAGACACACCCAGTCCTTCTCTGGCCGCACATGATGACCAAGCAGTCTCTCCAGACTCTCCCTGATACAACGTCCTCACGGCACTGACACAGGTTTTGGGTCAGTTAGCAGATGGAGAGGGTCTGGCATGGAGCCTGACACAAGAAGCACTTAATTGGGGTCATTATTCTCGTTGCTATTGATATTGTTGTTGTCTTAGTCAAGAAGTGACAAGCAAATGTTTGAACACAAACACAATAAGAGGCAGTTTAACGACCAGTGAATCTTGGACTGAATATAAGAGGAAGTGGAAAGGTCCCCTTCCTCGGGCTAAGTTCTAAGCTGCAAACTCCTAAAAGGGTGACTTCTATGGTATGTGAACCATATCTCAAAGTTAATTGTTTAAAGAGGAAAACAACACATGTGGGAGGGCAGCGGGGAGAGGTGGGAAGGAAGGAAGGAACGCCTGATTTGAGACAAGGTGGAGAACAGAGGCGGGGGCGGCACGTACTGTCCCCAGCAGGGCTCTCCTCAAAGGCGGGGTTGTCCAGGCCGGGCTCCTCCGTCCAGGAGGGAAGGGATGCCGATGTCAGGGTCCGCCCCGAGCAGTCCGTTTCGGGTGATAAAGCAGCTGGAAGGTCTATGACAGTGGTTCCATTTTCATTCTCGATCTCCATCTGAGTCTTACTAGTTTTCCGTTTCTCTAGGGCAGCTCTCCGATGAGAAGCTCCAGGGCATCTAGAAAGACAACAGAGGGTGGATTCCAGACAGTGTGAAAGGGGAAAAAAAAAGGGACTAATAGTTTGTACCACAACTAAACAACAGCAAAGGCTTCTATGCAAAGAGCACCGAGAAGTACCCAGAAGCAGTACATAATTCTGATCTTAATTTCCACAGAAACTAAGTTCTTACCACTCCATGCAGCAAATTTAAAACAAGGCATCTGCACAAACAAGGATTTAGTATATCTCAAAGAATACTTCAGTAAGAAGCTGTATTTAGGAGTATATTAGGGGCTTCCTTAGTGGCTCAGCGGTAAAGCGTCTGCCTGCAATGTGGGAGACCCAGGTTCGATTCCTGGGCCGGGAAGATCCCCTGGAGAAGGAAATGGCAATCTCCTCCAGCACACTTGCCTGGAAAATCCCATGGATGGAGGAGCCTGATAGGCTACAGTTCATGGGGTCTACAATAGTCTCTGCCCTGCGAGGGTTGTCCTGAGGCTCCAGTTAATTCCCCTTTTCAAAAGTAGATGGCTGAACCGCAGTAGTGGGAACGAGCGCCTTTCTCCATATGCCGCTGGCGCCCTGCCTCAGACCCTGAGCACTGCTGGCCTCTGCTCTTGCAGCCAACACTGCACCTTACCTGCCAGGAGCAGAGATCCACATGAAGCTTCACCAGCTGCAGGAAGCTCAGCCAAGGCTCAGACTACCTACTTTATGACAGACAGGGAAGCAGGTGAAAACATACCTCCTGGTTTGTAAAAGCAAAGCTGCAACAGGGGAATTACAGGTTCACTATGAAACTTAAAAAATGTAAAGTTCTGGGGAAACTTCCATAAGTACCAAGAAATAAGAACTGTTACCTGGCTTGTTTTGACTTATTTAGGCAAACAAAGGGGGCAGATACATGCTTGTTTAAACATTTAAAGAAAGTCTTATAAACACGCTGGAAATGCTGCAAGGTGCCAGCTCTTTTCCACCTGATGCCTCGACAAGACACAGGATGAATAATGAATGCCGTCTAAGGAGTGAGCAGGAGGAGTCGGGCATCTGTGAAGGAGAGAGCCAGGCACACAGCCCCAGACCCTGACACGACTCCACAGACCCCACCGACTCTCCTGCTGGGGGAAGAAGTTTAGAAAAGGTGGGGCAGGGTAGACGATGGTCTTGTGTTTAGGACTGCAGCCCTTCATTCAATGACAGCATTCGTAAAAAATCTAAAATTTCAAACAAATTAAGTATAGAATTAAGTTCAATTAAAGTATAGAAGTCCATTAAAATTAGAAGCTATTCACTAAGGGTATGAGTAATACAATTTCCCACATGAACCGAAGATTTATTTTAGGTCCTGGATTTCAAGGTCTTGAGAAGGTCATTATGAAGTCTCTCTATTCAGCACTCTCTCCTGACTCGCTTTCCCTTCACCTTGCTAAAAAGGGGCACAATGGATGTTCTGCGCTGCACTGCGGGGCAGCGCTCCACGGAGTGTTTCTGTAAGGGCCTGGTGAATATTTTTGAAAATTATATCACTGAAAAGATTACTTCTGTCGAGAAGTAATTAGAATTTAATTTGAAATTCACTTTTTAAATATTTTACTCAATAAAAAACTGACACAAAAAAACTGAATCATAAAAATACTTATAACTAAGATAGGTAAAGATTTAGTTCCCCAAATGTATATCATACACAAAAATCTACACAGACTAGAAAAAAGAACTAGGAACAGGAATTGAAGAGGAAATACAAACAATATGAAACCTGGGAATTAGCCTAACAAATGACTAAAAAAATCCTACAAAATAAATACTCATAAAAGGCTAAGAAATAGTTATTAAATACAGAAAAACAGTTTAAAAAGCAAAACAAAGTTGCTAGAGAGGTAAAGAAACAGATATATATAAGTTCCCAGTAGGAGAGCAAATGGGTAACATGAATTAAAGACATTAAAAATGATGCCATACAAACATACAAAAGAATAAGCCTGCCTAGCACCAGAAGAAAGTTAGAGAGGGAACCTTTGGGAACACCCATGTTTAAATACAATGAACCAGCTGAGTAGATGGAGACAGAACCACCACACAAGAGCAGCAACAAAGAAAAAGCAGCCAACTGTGTCAATGCCATGAAGGGGCAAATAAGATAAGGGCCACAGCGCTGGTTTGATCTGGAAATGAGAAGGTCACGGTGACCTTAAAAGAGAACACTTTCAGTGATGAGGGCAGATGCCCAGACCAAACACATGCAGCTCTGTTAGCAAAATACATGCATTCCACAAAATCTGCACGGAGCTTAGGGGAAAAGAGGGCTGGGGCAGACCATCCAAAACCAGGGTGTCTGGGGACGGGGGATGGTTGCTAGTGGGTACAGGGCTTCTTTCTGGGGTGTTGACACGTTCTAAAAATTAGACTGTGATGATGGTTACACGGTTCTGTGAATATACTAAAAACCACTGAATTGTACACTTCAAAAACAGCTGAAGTTTATGGTAGATGAAACATATCTCAATAAAACTAATTTTTAAACAAAAATTAGGGAGCGAGTAGACTAGAGCAAAGCTCTGACACAGGTGGCCAGAGTCAGTGTCCCTCCCATCTGTAAACATTTGGACCTGAAAGAGAAAGGAAGACACCACCATGTGTTGAGAGTCTAAGTTGTGCGTGCTGCTGTGTAGACGTNCATCCCAGCCATCAGAGGGTACCAAGAACTTAAACAAATGCACTAGCATCTTCCCCTAAATCCTCTGGATTTAAGAATGTAAAGGGTCTGATTCAGGTATTTCATCTGCTTTAATAGAGATCATTATTTCATATACCACAAGAAAAGACATTATCTTTTCAGCTGACAACACAATCTTATAGATCATTTTCGTATAACTCTTTAGACTTATTTAAGCAAAGAGTTTAAAAAAATTATTCTTGTGCACCCATAAAAAAGAAAATATGATTAAACTATTAAGTTATTCTAAACAGTTGTTCACAATTCAAATCTAATTCCAATTAATTTTATGGCTAAGAATTGTCATAGCCGATGTCTTTCCCCACAAAGCATGCTCTTGTATGCCATCAGGAGCATTGGTGGCATAGCATTGCTTAGAAGGATGCTCCACTGATGTCTGAGGTTTTCTTCTAAGTCACTATTCCTGGGCCTTTTGAAGTTTACACATGGACAAAAATGGTTGCATCTCGATTATATATGGCTGACAACTACTTTAAGAAGGATCCTAATTTTAGAGTCATTGAAATATGAAATAAAAATTTGCATTTTAGAGCTGATGAAATAAGTAATTCACACCTTGATGATGAGAACTGTCTTTTTCTAAAGACTTGACAGAATTCAGACTGCAAAATATGTATATTTTACAGCCCAGCAGAGTGGGGTTCATAATCCTCTGTCTACTGGCTATTTTAATGAGGGCAAATTCTTCTTTAACGCCCCCAAGTCTGTCTCCTCATCTGTAAAACCTGTCTGAAAGAATTATTGGGAATAATAAATATAAACAGACCTCCTTGCCCTAAGTAGTTATACAAAAATATATTCTTTCTGTGAAAAAAGAGCTCAGTTTGAACTAGCATTTTCACCTCACTTGAGCCTTTTATATTTGGTATTCACAGATGGAGATTATTAAAATTGGTTAAGTTGTTATATCTTAATAATGAACTGATTACTTTCAGAAGATGAAGTTTCTGTTCAAATAGCCTGGTTTGTAAACTATTTTACCTAACAGAGAGCCCATCTATGGTTGTGCTGTCTGTCAATTTTCAAAACTCCTCCTATCAAGAATTTGAATTTTGGCTGAGGTCACATGGTGACTCAGCAATAGATCCAATACTTGATTATATTCTTTCTCCTCCACCCATTGTCAGTGCAACTTTTAAACAGAGACATGGCTTAAAATCCAGTTGACCTGCTAAGGCTATTTCTATTTGACACTAATGTGTATCTCCTAGTGCAATGCTAATAAAACTTGTACCTCCAGAAATTGGCTTGAAAGTTCAAATCAAAGAATGAGCATTCTTATTCCTGGTGACAATTCCGTATTAAATCCATAGTAGTTTGCAGGATATCATGTTTCCTACTGTATGAAACAGAAAAGGATAGGAAGGCAGAAACTAAAAGCAGTATATGGCTTTTCCCTGAAGGTAACTAAAATTTGGGAGCAGCTGGCTAACCTTGGTGCTTTATTTTTCCTCCTGATTTCTAATGCTTCTTCATCTTGGCAACTCTTGAAGAATCTAGAAAAAGCATCTCTTTTTTTTTTTAGCGCAAGATACAGATTCTAGTTTCCTTCACAAAGTGTAAGGTAGGACTTCCATTGAACACCATCTTCATTTTGTCTTCTGTCTCTTGGAATAGAAAAGCTGGTGAATGTCCTTATGTTAACTAACAGCTACAGTTCAAGTGGGGAGAATTTTGAAGAAACAGATTATTGGTTCATATGCATTGTATTGTGCTATCAGTTTTTATCATCCCTAGAATGGCAATGAGCAATCTAGAAGCAAAAGTTGGATATAAATTCACTATCAGCTTCATCTAATACCTAGTACAGGACTGCCATGTGCCAGGCATTCAGTAATTCTTATAGCATAGCAGGAGAATTAGTAAGAGCAGGATGGGAAAGGGAAGAGAGAGGAAATTAGCTATTCGGAGACTATTCTTGAATTCTTTCTGAATATCACCAATAGGGCAAAGCAGCTGAGTTAATCATATGCACATCACCTGAATGTGTGATTGGAAATGATTCTTGAGTTCCACTCCAGGCCCACTGAATCTGAATCCTCAAGAGCAAGGATTGGAAAACTATAATTTATAATTATAAAAAATAGTGTAATAAAAATATAATTTATAATTATCACTCTTGGTGATTCTTATGCTCAAGTAATTTTTTTTAATTCCAGAAGACAATATATTTTTTTAATTCACTTATGTTGATAAAATATGTTTGGATTCACTTCTGACCAATATGGAAACATGGTGCTTGGCAGCAAAATGAGAGGACGTTTCATTGTTTTAAATTTGGTTCTGAAACCATCATTTTGTTCTTCTTCATGTGCTGTCTAGTCCCTCTCATTGGGCAACAGAAAAATATTCAATTTTATTCTTATTTGAGGACCTATTATTCTCCAATGCTCAGGAACTTGAGTGTTTTTTAAAGGAGTTAAGTTGATATTGACTCAGAGAAGTGATCCAAAAAATTAAAATCTTTTCTATATATGAATTACATTATACCTATTCCTGTGAGTGAGTGAGTGAGTGAAGTCGCTCAGTCATGTCCGACTCTTTGCGACCCCATGGACTGTAGCCTACCAGGCTCCTCCCTCCATGGAATTCTCCAGGCAAGAGTACTGGAGTGGGTTGCCATTTAAAGAGAATAAATAATAAGAAATCATTTTAAAATAATATATGATCACATAAAAATAAGAACATTCAAAAACAATGAAAACATTCCTTAAGGCTCTACTTCATAACAGCTTTTCATTGCAGTGATTAAGACAGGCATAAGTCACCTTGCCAAACTCTATTTGTGTACATTTCTGATTTCAAACACATATAACTTTGGTACCACCATTTCATCTCTATTAGGGTCTGTATCAGATAAAGCATTATAAATACTATTGTAAATATCATTATAAACACTGAGTGATCTGATTGCTCGATTACAGAGGAAATAAGAGGCTCGAATTCCCATATAACATTTGTATAAATAGAAGTAGAAGTTTTAATTTATTTCTCTCAGTATGGCACGGTGATCCTCCATAGGTCAAATAGCAGCATTCCACTAGAACAAAAGTTGATCAGAGCCAAAATAATCACACATATCCTGTATCACACATGGCTTATCAATTCATTTATAATGAGATTTTTGGCGGTGAATAGCCCTGTCTGAGCGTGTTTCTTCTAGTCCCTGTAAATTACTATTTGTCTGTCTGAAAGCCCATTTTGTTCTGTTTGCTGAGCACCTTTCACTTGCTAATGATCTTTGCAAATTAAACAGTAGAGAAGAGGCAAGGTTAACTTTTCAAAGCTTCTTTATACTGGGTGAATGAAAAGCAAGAAGTGACCATCCTCTGATGCGCTATCCCCATCAACAACATTCCCACTAATATCCCCCTCCCCTGACACACAACAGAAAAACTTGTCAGCCCCAGGGAAGAGCAACAGATGCAGACACAGGCGTGTGCACAGCACCCGCAAGAGCAAATGAGGAGAAAGGGAAGTCTGTTCACAATACCTCCTTGCGAAAGGTTAGCCCTTAGGTAAAACAAAGGTCCGTCTAGTCAAGGCTATGGTTTTTCCAGTGGTCATATCTGGATGTGAGAGTTGGACTGTGAAGAAAGCTGAGCACCGAAGAATTGATGCTTTTGAACTGTGGTGTTGAAGAAGACTCTTGAGAGTCCCTTGGACTGCAAGGAGATCCAACCAGTCCATTCTGAAGGAGATCAACCCTGGGATTTCTTTGGAAGGAATGATGCTAAAGCTGAAGCTCCAGTACTTTGGCCACCTCATGAGAAGAGTTGACTCATTGGAAAAGACTCTGATGCTGGGAGGGATTGGGGGCAGGAGGAGAAGGGGACGACAGAGGATGAGATGGCTGGATGGCATCACGGACTCAGTGGACATGAATTTGAGTGAAGTGATGGACAGGGAGGCCTGGCATGCTGCGATTCATGGGGTTGCAAAAAGTCTGACATGACTGAGCGACTGAACTGACCTAACTGAAGGTGCTTTCCTGCTCCTGTACCGCTTGGTGCCCTGTTTCTATGGAGCTGCTTCCGTTCAGACACTGGACATGTGCCCTGATAAGGTTTTCCCCAGCATCATTCCAGGAGAGTGAATTTCCACATCAGCCAAGTTTGGCGTGAATGTAGGCACTGAGCTCCAAGAGGTTAGCAAGTCTCCCAAGGCTGTTGATCAATTAATAGTATGAGAATTCACTCAATATGAGAAATCAAAATTTTGATTTTTCATGAAATTACCTTTGTTCTGCACTATTTCTTGTTTTCTTGCTAATAAACTTCCTTAACAATCTTGGTGGGAGAAGAGACTAAGAAAAATAGAAAAAGGTCTTGACGTTTGCAACTGAATATGCTTATAGTTATTTAAAACTTGTTGGTTGATGATGACAAGTTTTCTTTTCTAACTGACATAATACAAGTCTTTGAATTCTCTTTTATTTCAAGATTGAGAGCTGCTAGGCACTTGGGCACATGAGTACCTTGAGGTTTGAGAATTCTTCCTTTGTGGAGTGTGGCTAGGATTTTTGATGATAATTATTAAAAGGATTCTATCATGCCTTTGAAAACGCTCAGTGTTGTAAATAGTATGTTCCATTCCAAAAGCCAGGGGACATGACTAAGTGGGTCTTTGCTCATTTTAAAGACACTGGATGATAATTTCTCTAAAATGAGATTAATGGATGTGTAAAACTTAATAAGAACTTCCCCTGTGGCTCAGTGGTAAAGAACCCGCCTGCCAATGCAGGAAACACAGGTTCAGTCCCAGGATCAGAATAGTTCCCTGGAAGAGGAAATGGCAACACACTCCAGTATTCCTGCTTGGGAAGCTTCAGGGACAGAGGACCCAGGTAGGCTACAGTCCATGGTGTCAGAGCTGGATATGACTGCGCATCTAAACAGCAACAACAAAACTTAATAAGCAAGGAATGTATCTTTATGTGCATTCTTCCCAACACTGAATTTAGGAGGTTTTCTTTGGACAGTATGAGAGCAAACCTGTGGATTTTCCTCTTCTGCTGATTTCTCAACACCTTATGTCGTTCCTGAGGCTTTCCTGGTGGCTCAGGTGGTAATCTGCCTGCAATGCAAGAGATTTGAGTGAACTCCGGGAGTTGGTGATGGACAGGGAGGCCTGGCATGGTGCAATTCATGGGGTCGCAAAGCATTGGACATGACTGAGTGACTGAAGTTCATTCTTAGGGAGTCCCATCTCTGTGCCTTAAGAAAACATAAATTGCATTCCTTTCACAAACTTCTACCTAGAAACACAGCCATAGAACGTTAGCGTAAGAATGGCCTTGGTAACACAAAACTCACAAGCAACAACAAAACCTCTGCTTTTTAAATGGTGCATTTAACAATGAAAACACAAACTGCAACTGGCACCAGAGGGTAGCTAACTGAGTGTACTAGGAGACTAGTGTGGATGCTATTGCACATGATTAAAAACAGCAGAAAACAAGTGCACACTGATCCAAGTTAAATGCCCTGAACAAGATCGGGATAGGTGTGCACTCAGTGCGGGTGGAAGGAGAACCCTGAGACAGTGGGGGCCCTCACCAAGGGCACTGGACACAATGTGACCAGCCATAGGCCAAGCACTTGTCACCCCCCAGGGAGGGCCCTCTACATGCAGGTGTGTCTTTAAAATTTTCCTAAATAAATCCCAAAGGTTCTTGCAGCAGCCAGAACAAACTGAGGGACTTCTTTCCTACTGAAGGTGGTAATTGCACTCCCCTATTCTGGCTCTCCTTATGGAGGAAAATCACATATGAACTAGCTTGATTTATGGCATAGTGGCACCATTCCCTGATATACGAGGACTCATATTAGGAGATGCAGAGTGTAGCAGAACACACTGTATTATTAGTAGCAGTGTTAGTGGCGGTTGGGGCGGGGGGGTGGCAGCAGCAGGAACAGTAGACGTAAGATTAAACAGCTCATGATTAAGTGCCAGCACAATGCCAGGCACTTCATGAAGCTCAGTGAATATGAGCATCTTAGAATCAAGAAAAAGGATAAAAATAGTTATGGATTATAGCATACAAAAATCAACTTAAATGACATTAGTAAAATTGTTAGATTGGGGTATCCGAAAAGCCTCTCCTCCATAAAGCCATGCGAACACTGGGGAAAAATTGTCAGTACCAACTATTACTGAACTCTGGAAATAAGCCAGGGTTCGGTAGCAATCTGGAATGCATTTATTTAAGGAAAATGACTGAGTTTCAGCAGAAGGTACATATGAGCTAAATTTTTGTGTACCAGTGAAATCAAGTCCATACTGGACTGAACAGTCCATCTGAACTGGACTGTTGAAGTTAATATGTTAATTGTGATCCCCTAGGCAACCACTAAGAAAATAATTCAAAAAACAGGTATGAACAGAAATGACAAAGGAATTAAAATGGCATTCTTGGAAATACTTATTTAACAAGAACAGGGGAAGAAGTAGATGAACCTTTAGAGAAACTGAAAAGAAATGATATATATAAACAAATTACAAAATAAAAAAGATATAAATTCTATCTTGTGGTAATTACATCAAATATAAATGAATTAAAACACTCCAATCAAAAACCAGTAATTGGCAGGATGGATTAAAAAGACAAACAGGATCCAACTATATACTGTCTATAAGAGACACATTTCAAAGATACAAATAGGTTTAAATCAGAAGGAGAGAAAAAAATATACAAGCAAACCACATAAAGAGTTGAATGGGTATACTAATTTCAGACAATAGAGACTTTAAAATACTTTCTAGTGACAAAGAACATTCTACAATAATGAAAAGGGTTTGATTTATCACAAAACTATAACAGTTACAAATAAACACAACAGCAGGCCCTCAAAGTATTTACATGAAGTTCAAAATGACAGAATCAGAGGAAAAAATTAATAGTCTTTAAAAAAAAAGAAAAAAAGTCTAAGACTTCTCTTTTCCACTTTCAATAATGAATAGAATAATTAGACATAAGGAAAAGAAGAGAGACTTTTAACAATATTACATATCAACTAGACCTAAGATAAATCTATAGAACACTCCACCCATCAACAGCAGAATGCACCTTGTGTACAAATGGAATAGGCCACTAAAAAAAAAAAGCCTCAATAAAATTTAAAGTATTAAATCATACACATGTTCTCCAGTGACAATTAATTCAAATTGGATCAAAGACCCAAATGTAAGAGCTAAAAGCGTAAAAGTCTTAGAAGAAAACATAGGCGCAAAACTTCATTACCTGGGATTAGGCAGTGGTTTTTTAGCTATGACACCAAAACCACAAGCAAAGAAAGAAAAGATAAAATGGACTTCATAAAAATTAAACTTGTTTGTCCTTCAAAGGGCACAGGAAAATGAAAAGACAACTGACAGAATAAGAGAAAATACTTACGAATCACATATTTAATAAGGGTCAGAATACATAGACTCTTTAAAACTTACAAAAAGACAATCACTTTTAAAATGGACTAGTGACATTAAGCATTATTCATGAGCTTATGGGCCATTTAAATATCTTCTCTGGAGAAATATCTACCTAAATCCTTTGACCATTTAAAATTGTATTGAGTTTTTGTGTAGTTGTAAGAACTCTTTATATATTCTCGATACTAGACCCTTACTCGGGGAAGGCAATGGCACCCCACCCCAGTACTCTTGCCTGGAAAATCCAATGGACGGAGTAGCCTGGTGGGCTGCAGTCCATGGGGCCGCTAACAGTCGGACAGACAGAGCGACTTCACTTTCACTTTTCTCTTTCATGCATTGGAGAAGGAAATGGCAACCCACTCCAGTATTCTTGCCTGGAGAATCCCAGGGACGGGGGAGGCTGGTGGGCTGCCGTCTATGGGGTCACACAGAGTCGGACACGACTGAAGTGACTTAGCAGCAGCAGCAGCAGCAGCAGACCCTTACTGGATACGATTTACAAATACATATCTGTTTTTCACATCATGTAGGATGAAAAAATGCTGGTGAGTTATAAGTTACAAAGTAATTTAAAAGAGCTATCTTCTCTCAGTGTACCCTGACCCTTAAAGGCTCAAAACCATGTTAACTTAACTAGAGAAGCTCTCAGCACAGAAAGACTTCTTTCAAGTTTTTCTCTGTATTGTACGTTCTTTTAAAATAGTGTTAAACTCAAGTTCTAAGAGGAAAAGAAAAAACGGTTCTGAATTTTGCCATAAACTAGGGCACAAATGATCAATTTAATTTTAAAAAAATTATCACTTACAATTACCATAAACTTTAAATGTTAAATTGCTGAGGATAAGGCAGGATGGGGTTGAGAGGGGAAGAGGAATCCTCACAGTTGATGTTGCTTGGCAGAACTTCATAAAGCAATTACTAAAATGTTACATGTGTCATACAGTATATGGAATATTTCTTGAGGGCTTTAGTTCTCCCTTCAAAGACGAGCACTTTTCCATGTCTTTTAAAAATCTTCATTGTTTTCCTTATATAATCAGTTAATAACTAGTAATTTTATTTAAAAATAGTCATCTTTCACAAATGTTTTACTCTTAGCCCTAGGACAAAATGTCAGCTGTTCTGAAACTGAAGCAGATTTCTTAAGAGTAGAATTTTGTTCAAATAGGGAAGGTAATTTTGCACTCAAAACTACCAGATTTAACAAACTATTTCTACTAATAAAATTATCATAATTCTGTGTCTCATGACATCACCCTTATTGCTAGTTTGTGCTGGTTTTGCATGACTGTACATTTTTTGTTCTCTCCCCACAAAAGGAAGTTTATGCCTCAAATCTGGGCGGTCTTATGACTGACAGCATAAGAGATGCTATGTGACTTGAAGGCTAGACCATACAAGGCCATGCAGCTTCTTCAAATTTACTGGAACCCATGTAAGCCAGAGAGGCACCTGGAGGCTCTGTCCTGTGGACGAGACTTGCCTGAGCCCATGCCTCCTGTGATCTCCATCAATGTGCCAGACACGTGAATGAAGCTTCTTTCCTGGATGTAAACACTCCAGTGCCAATGGCTACAGTCCTGGGCTTTCAGTTCTCAGCTGTGGCCCAGAATGGACAGAGCAGAGACAAGCCAGCCTTGCTATGCCCTGAGTCCCTGGGACTCACCGAATCCATGAGTGGAACATGTTTCCATGTGCTGTTTTTATGTGGTTATATTTGCAGTGGTTGGTTTCTCACCAATACTGACATTTAACATTTGTGAGGTCAGTCAGGCAACAGATAAGTGAAGTCAGAGTCTTCCCTGGTGGCTCAGCAGTAAACAATCTGCCTGCCAATGCAAGAGATACTGGTTTGATCCCTGGGTCGGGAAGATCTCTGGAGAAGGAAATAACAACCCACTCCAGTATTCTTGCTTGGGAAATCCCATAGACAGAGGAGCTTGGTGGACATGGGGTTGCAAGAGTCAGATATGACTTAGCAACCCAACAATAGATAACCAGAACACAGATTAGCAACTTAACTGAGCAAACATTAGTTCCAATTTTGATAATCAGTAGTCACTCTGAGCTCTTTGCATCAACCAAGTCACCTCACCTTTCAAATCACACACCTTTTTCAGTGTTATCTTTCAAAACACAGGCATAACACACTTTGGAAATGATTAAATTAGTAGCTCAAATATTAATAAGCACACTTGGAAAATGGAACTTTCAATTGGACATAACTGCTTAGCTTTTATCAACCTATAAGTAAAGGGATAGTTTGCAGTTCCCAAGTTTTTACATCATCAACGTAACAGTTTGACAGAAAAAATTCATGATACTTCAACTACATATTAAATTCTTATATGCATTTTAAGTAAACATTCCTACAATAATTGTGTAATTTTTATCTCACTGCTATCAAAATAATTAACTGAGACTCTGTTCAGTTCCTCTAACATCCCAAAACTGATGTTCATAAGAGCCAGAAAAGAAACATTTCCTAAAAAGAATACTTCTACTGAGAGAAAAAGGAAAAGCCTAAAATTTTCAACCTCAGCCACAACTAGGTTTGAACCAGACAGTAGACTCAAAAGTCTGGGGTCAGTTTCCAGGAAGTCTCTGTTCTTGTGTTCAGATTCTATGCCTGCTGGTGATCAAAGACAAACAAGAACCTAACACCACATGCATTTTTAAAAGTGTACACATTTATCCCACTCAGTTCAGTGGAGCTTAAGTTTAAGCATTTCCTTTGTAAATCTTCTCATTCTTTCTCATAAATTATTTCTAATGAGTACACTCATTGTATAACACTGATATTTCGGATCAGAATGAACACATATTCACATATATATCAAACATTTACTACCACACAGCAGAGAATGGGATTCACCCTGCATAAGGCCAGCATGGTATGGCAGAACAGTAAGCAGGAACACTGAAGTTTAAGTCTAACCATGCTTTTACCTACCTCCAAATCTCTGTGACTCAGTTTCCTGATTTGTAAAGTGAGGGGATGAGCTTAGATTCAACTCTATGATTTCAAGTGTGAGTAGTGACAAGCTGTTCTATACCAGACTTATACTATATTATTTCTAAATCCAGTATCTTACACTAAGCTTTGTTATTCACAATTACTGCAGATTTACACTGCATGAGTGGTTTACCTATGAAACATCAATATATTTATTTTCGTCATTTTATATGATTCTATCTAAGAAGAGGTAAGTTTTAACCCTTCCCAAAGTGTATAAACAATTTTAAAGAACAATCCTTTTATTAAGGTCAAATGATAAAAACTCACTGAACAATCAGCTGAACAGATTACTTCACCCTTTAAAGTCTTTGTTAGTAGAACAAAAACCCCTACTAAAATGTTTCCAACCTCTAGTTCCTGTTCAGTCTAGTTCCTGAAGATAGAATTTTTAAAGATTTTAAAGAATGAAATCATGGATACAGGCAGACCTCATTTTATCGCACATCCTTTACTGTGCTTCAAAGATACTCCATGTTTTACAAATTGTGGCAGTCCTGTGTGTCATCAGATGATGGCTATTTCTTTCCTAGCAGCAAAGGATTTTCAATCAAGGTGGGTACATTTTTACCTAATGCTGTTGAACCCTTCCTAGAGCACAGCATAGTGTAAACATAACTTTCATAAGCATTCGGGAACCAGAAAGCTCCTGTGACCCACGGTGTTACGCTCCCTGATGTTCGCTTTATAGCGGTGGTCTGGAACCCAATCTACAACATCTCTGAGGGGTGTCTATGCTCATTTCCATGTTGTAGCAATGTTGTCATTTTTAACAGTTGCATTGTATCCCGATGCACTGATGTACCACTGTTAAATAATTAGCTTGACCTCAATTTACTGAACTCTGCATAAGGTTGCAATGAACGTCTTTATATACAACGTTCCCTCCTTTTGGATTATGTCCTTAGGATGAAAAGCTAGGTAAGATGATACTGACAGTTCCAGTTTTGAAACAAACTGTGAAACTGCCTTGCATATCCTGTTACCCATGTGAATATAACAACTTCATATTATACCACCAAAAACACCGATCGGGGCCTTCCCTGGTGGTCCAGTGGCTAAGACTCTGAGCTCCCAATGGAGGGGGCCTGGGTTTGATCCCTGGTCAGGGAACTAGATCCCACATGCTGCAACTAAGAGTTGCAATGGATACAACATGGCCACAACTAAGGTCCCACACAGCCAAATAAATAATATTAAAAAAAAAAAAAAGTAATGATAGGTATAAAATGGTACTTTCTGTCTGTAGGTTTCATATTCATGTTTCTGATTTCTGTCTGCTTGAGCAGCCTTTCCACAAAGCCTAGAGTCATGCTCTCCCTTTCTCTCACTCACCTGTTCTTAAGATGGCCTTCCAGGTCACAGCGCTGCATCACATCATGGCACACTGAAGAAAATGGACATGAAACCAACAATTTGTCCAGGAGTTTATGAACTAGAATGCTAGACTTCTTACACGACTTAAAGTGGAGTCTCTTCCGGTCCAGTGGACAGAAATCCTTTTCCTGTAGGAAGTTTCTGAGGCACTTGCAGCAGAATGTATGTCCACAGGGAGTGTCCAGCGGCTGCAACAGAGGCTGAAGGCAGATATGGCAGACTAGGTCATCATCCACTTCATCCTGGTAATTATACAGGTGGTTTTCCCGTGTCCAGTGCTGCTGGCCACATTCGAAACACAAAGGGTTGAAGGAGGACGAGGTCTGTTCCACAGACCCCATCTCGTCACTTGTGGTTCCCATTGTGAATCAACTGCAGCAGTTTCTGTATCTTCATATGCTGGACTTCCACCAAAGGTTTGGTTTCCTTTACAAGTCAGTGATGCTGTCCTTTAAAATCCAGGCCTGGTATTCTAGACTAGACAAAGCAAAATAACCAAAAAAGTAATTAATATCAATCAATGTAGGTTAAAAGAATAAACATCATATTAGCAGTTAACATTTTAATAAAAATTTTACTAAAAAATTTTTAGTAAAAAATTAAAATTTAGGTCATGTAATAAATTAGCCATAAAAACATTAAAAAAAAAGAAGATTAACTAGTTTGCTTGTTGGCTAAGAAGAATGACTTACCATGCCAAGTTATTGGTAAGAAAAGAATTCAGGATTAAAAGCAGAGAAGTCATATTCATATATGGTATAATACAGGAATCACGTTCTACTGACTGAAATCACTTAAAGTTTCACTGTTTAATGGTAGTTTTAATGCCAGTTAATCTGTACAGTATGCTAACAGTACAAATTGAGCTATATTATATGTAACATGTTTGCATTTGCTATCCAGTCATGGCTCCCTGCTTCTGATGGATTTTTACACATTTACAGTGCCATCCCAAAGATGATGTCTTTGGAAGGATAAGTTAGTATCTGCGAAAAAATGACCTCTGCTCTATACTGTTTAGGAAAAAATGGATTTCAAAGAACGTATGTATGATTAGAATATTCTCTAATGCAGATTTTGTCTGTATTGGTAGACATGGCATATATGAATGACATCTAGGCAAACTCCATAAACTTCAATACTATTATATGCCTTTAGGAGAAAAAACCTGCTATAATCCAATTACAGAGATAAGCCATGTTATAAATGTCAATCTCAGCTCATATTATTCCACACATCCACTGGTTCTGGCTTACTCAGCACAGGGGTGTGTGTGTGTGTGTGTGTGTGTGTGTGTGTGTGTGTGTGTGTACATGTATGTGTCTCCTCTGAGACTACAGCCCACTCCAGTGCAGGGCCAGCAAGTTCACCTCCAAAGGCAGCAGCTAAGATACTCTGAATATTTACAGACTCTGGTAAGTGCCAAACAGTGAACAGGGAGAGAGGGGATGTAGGGAAAGGATGGTTAAGAAAGCCCAGTGTGAAAACTAAAGGCACTAAAACTTCTAAGAAAGTTGTGCACAGGACGCTGTGCGAACACAGAGAAAGTGGAGAAGAACTGGTATCTAACTCAGTTTGGTTTTGTGGCTGCTGGGCGGTGGCAGGAATCAGTGGCCAGAGGAGAAAATGGACAAGGGCAGCTCGACTAAGTCACACCTGAACTGGCACAGCATTTTGGGCACATGAGCAGGTGAAATGGCGAAGACTAGAAAGGAACTCAGGTGGGGCGGTCCTGAAACCTGGGGTTCGGTACCAGATAAGAAAGAGCAGACAGCATGTTAATGCTGCTGGCATTTGTCTCTGTGATAATTCTCCCTTGATCATCCATATATATGCATATATTTATATATATATATGTTATTGTATTTCTTTGTGGAGTATTTATCAGAAAAACAATATTAACATTTTAAGAGATTTAACAAGAACTGCCATGAACTATGAGAGGGTGGAACAAGATTCAGTTGGCATAGCTGATTAGATCAACTGTGTTTTCAAAAGCAATTTAATAAAATAATAATAGTAGCCTGTGATCTTAAACAACCAGGAGAGCATTAGGACAGCAAACACTTCACATATTCTGTAACTCATGGGCCTTACTCTGCTCACCATAACTTTTGTCAGTACGAGGTATGTGAGATTGTGGATAGAAACAAAATTTATCTCAGGCAAACAGACTACTTCAATGTAGGCATTTTAATACAGGATGTCCACAGACTCTTGTTTCCTACTCAAAAAGCAAGAAAATTCATATATCCCTTGCTCTTCTTGGTTTGTGACAGCATTCACGCTAATTTTTTCTCAAGAAAATATACTGCAATTCTGACCTCCCACATAATGACTAAGGAAGCATTTCTCTTAAGACACTTATATTTTAGTTATTTGCTAAATCTCTAAATAACTTTTAGTTCTTTATTTTTATTTTATCACAAAACATTTTCGTGAGGAAAAATAACATGCTCCCATTTAAAAATCCAAATAACAACTGCATCATCACAGCAGCCCTGGAATGCCTCCATGGTACCATGACATGAATGTTAACTGAAAATTTATCAAGGGTAAATCACTAACATGCTCATATAAATATGGATTAGAGAGTATCAAAACCATAGACCCTAGAAAGTTAAAAGTACATATACCCTGGAGCCAGTCTGCAAGGGGTTCAAACCCTTGTTCAGTCACTTACCAGCCCTGTAGCCTGACTGGACTTCTCTGTGGCTGTTTCCTGCTCACAAGTAAAATGAGGTTAGTGATGGTGCCGATCTCAGAGGGGTGATACACAGAACAAACAGGCACATAATAGGTGCTGTAGAGATATGAGCTCTTACTATTATCATCAAAGACAAAAGAATAAACGTTCAGACAGATTTTATGATTTGCTCAAAGCCACACAACTTACAATTACTTAGTAAGAGAGAAGGAAAATAAATCCAGTTCCTTGTTTCAAAATAACCCATTAGTAATTGGCTACCACCAGTGGCTCAGTGGTAAAGAATCTGCCTGCAATGCAGGAGAAGTGGGTTCAATCCCTGGGCGGGAAGATTCCCTGGAAGAGGAAATGGCTGTCCATTCCAGTCTTCTTGCCTGGAGAACCCCATGGACAGAGAAGCCTGGTGGGCTACAGTCCAGAGAGTTTCGAAGAGATGGACACAACTTAGTGACTGAACATTTAATAATTACATGAAAGAGGAAACGTATCTCATGCAAATCTTAGTGTATGAATTTTGTGAAGACCAGGGAGCCTGAGCCTGCTTTTCTAACCTCCAGTCCAACTCCTCTCCTTGCAGCCCAGGACTTAATTCTACTTTAGGAGCAAGTCCATGATAATGGCTCTTACGGCATTTCACACTGCCATCCCTCACTAACTGTGAGCTCTCACACCTGAGCCTCCCACAGGGGTGAAGCTCCATAAATGTGGAGTGACCAACTGAGTAACAAAATGTTTGCTCACTCCTGCTAGTTCAGTTCAGTCGCTCAGTCGTGTCCGACTCTTTGCGACCCCATGAATCGCAGCACGCCAGGCCTCCCTGTCCATCACCAACTCCCGGAGTAAACTCAGACTCACGTCCAACGAGTCCGTGATGCCATCCAACTATCTCATCCTCTGTCGTCCGTCCCCTTTTCTTCCTGCTCCCAATCCCTCCCAGCATCAGCGTCTTTTCAAATGAGTCAGCTCTTCGCATCAGGTGGCCAAAGTATTGGACTTTCAGCTTCACCATCAGTCCTTTCGATGAACACGCAGGACTGATCTCCTTCAGAATGGACTGGTTGGATCTCCTTGCAGTCCAAGGGACTCTCAAGAGTCTTCTCCAACACCACAGTTCAAAAGCATCAATTCTTCAGCGCTCAGCCTTCTTCACAGTCCAACTCTCACATCCATACATGACCACTGGAAAAACCATAGCCTTGACTAGACGGACCTTTGTTGGCAAAGTAATGTCTCTGCTTTTGAATATGCTATCTAGGTTGGTCATAACTTTCCTTCCAAGGAGTAAACGTCTTTTAATTTCATGGCTGCAATCACCATCTGCAGTGATTTTGGAGCCCCCAAAAATAAAGTCTGACACTGTTTCCAATGTTTCCCCATCTATTTGCCATGAAGGGATGGGACCAGATGCCATGATCTTCGTTTTCTGAATGTTGAGCTTTAAGCCAACTTTTTCACTCTCCNAGGAGTAAGCGTCTTTTTATTTCATGGCTGCAGTCACCATCTGCAGTGATTTTGGAGCCCCCCAAAATGAAGTCTGACACTGTTTCCACTGTTTCCCCATCTATTTCCCATGAAGTGATAGGACCGGATGCCATGATCTTCGTTTTCTGAATATTGAGCTTTAAGCCAAATTTTTCACTCTCCTCTTACTTTCATCAAGAGGCTTTTTAGTTCCTCTTCATTTTCTGCTGTAGCTGATTCTAAATCTTTGAAGTATCATATTTTTATATCATATTACTTTTTACCATACATTTTTCTGAGACTTTTATATGAGAAATAATCATATGAGAAAATAAATGTAAACTGTCAAGTGAAAATGGAAAATAGAGATGAAAGTCATTCAGAGTATTTAGATGACTCTTACTTGCTCTTATCATAGAAAGCACATTGGTACCTTCATTTCATGGTACATAGTGATGTTGGACATGTTACTGTGACACAACCAGCATCTTAGTTTATGACAGCTGTGCTCTGGTAAAGGAAGGAGAGAGTCTTTCAGCAGTGTGGCAGTCTAGCCATGTTGAGAAGTTTAGCAAAAGTAAGCATGCATTAAAATATATTGTTGTTGAACTTACACACACACAACACACACACACACACACAAAGAAAAAGAAAAATTTCCAAAAGGAAAAAACAAACAAACAAACAGAATGGGTAAGAGAACAAATAAATCTGGTTACCCTGGGGAAAGAATACTACCAATAATTCAATCACTCTTAAATATATAAATAATCATAATAATTTCTTATGAAGACTAAAAAATGCATACTTAGAACTTTAATCAACTTGCATATAATTTGGAAGGGAGGTGAATATGTTTAAAGTGTTCAATGGCTCTTTTTTTGTTCAGATTTTTATTAAAATTAGACTTTATTAATATAAGTATGTATAATCTTATCTCAAGTGTAACCATTCAAATAATATGTTACAGGATAGGATATGCAAAGCAGAAGATTACAAAAAAGAACAAGGGCTGAGGGCAGCAAGTCAGTAGATAGTGATAGTTGAAAAAAATTATTACTACAGTATATCCTAATCTCACTATATTTACTCCAGGAATGAAAGAGTTTTGACATAAAAGTGCAATTAATGCAATTTACAATATCACATTACTCTTGAAAAGGGGGCATTAAAAACATTTAATAAAAGCCAATAGATATTTTTGATTAAAAATTATTTATAAACTAGAAAAACCAAAAAAAAGTCTTCAACTTAAAGCATTTAGCAGAAAAGTATAATAAGTATTATTTGTAATGGCAAGACAGTATAGGTGTTTCCTCTAAAATCTAGAACAAGGATGCCCATTGTCACTAATTCTGTTGAACATTATAATGGAGGTTCTTATCAGTAAAATAAGAAAAGAAACAAAAGATACAGAGTTGGAATAAGAGGAGCAAATTAATATAGTCTATGGGTAATGTCTCCTGTAGAATGTCACAAACCTCCATCCATAGTTCTTCAGGCACTCTGTCTATCAGATCTGATCCCTTGAACCTATTTGTCACTTCCACTGTATAATCATAAGGGATTTGATTTAGATCATACCTAAATGGTCTAGTGGTTTTATGTGTTTCTTCCAGTCCAGTGTTTCTCATGATGTACTCTGCATAGAAGTTAAATAAGCAGGGTGACAATATACAGCCTTGACATACTCCTTTTCCTATTTTGAACCAGTCTGTTCACGGTTCACATGTTGCTGAAGCCTGGCTTGGAGAATTTTGATTATTACTTTACTAGCATGTAAGATGAGTGCAATGTGCGGTAGTTTGAGCATTCTTTGGCATTGCCTTTCTTTGGGACTGGAATGAAAACTGACCGTTTCCAGTCCCGTGGCCACTGCTGAGTTTTCCAAATTTGCTGGCATATTGAGTGCAGCACTTTCCCAGCATCATCTTTTGGGATTTGAAATAGCTCAATGGGAATTCCATCACCTCCACTAGTTTTGTTCGTAGTGATGCCTTCTAAGGCCCACTTGACTTCACATTACAGGATGTCTGGCTCTAGATGAGTGATCATACCATCGTGATTATCTGGGTCATGAAGATCTTTTTTGTACAGTTCTTCCGTGTATTCTTGCCACCTCTTCTTAATAACTTCTGCTTCTGTTAGGTCCATACCATTTCTGTTCTTTATCGAGCCCATCTTTGCATGAAATGTTCCCTTGGTATCTCTAATTTTCTTGAAGAGATCTCTAGTCTTTCCCATTCTGTTGTTGTCCTATATTTCTTTACATTGATCGCTGGAGAAGGCTTTCCTATCTCTTCTTGCTATTCTTTGGAACTCTGCATTCAGATGCTTATATCTTTCCTTTTCTCCTTTGCTTTTCGCTTCTCTTCTTGTCACAGCTATTTGTAAGGCTTCCCCAGACAGCCATTTTGCTGTTTTGCAGGGTACACACAACCTAAAACTTTGCATTCAAACAATATATTTGAATCCATACAGCCATTTATTAAACAAATATTATTATGTATCTATTATTATGTATCTATGTATCTACTGTGTATGTGTTGGATATTTTCCCAGACATCGGGAAGATATTGGTGAATCCCTGCCTTCCTTGAACTTAGGCTTTCTTGTTTACATGGCTGGATTTTCCCTGGTCTACATTTAATGTTTTGAACATCAGTGCTTCAATTTATACATTTCCAAAAAAGTCAAGAAAATAACTGACTGCTGAAACACGCTGTCCTTGCCAAAGTGTGAACTGTGAAAATAAGAGGTATACCATTGTCTAGTGAGGGCTCCTTGCTGGATATAAGAGGCCATCTGCTCAGTCTGACATGCTTTGTCATGCTTTGTCACACTCAGTAATCACGCTCTTGAGGTCAAGTGTGTTTTCACTGAATAACGGCAACCCACTCCAGTATTCTTGCCTGGAGAATCCCAAGGACGGAGGAGCCTGGTGGGCTTCAGTTCACGGGGTCGCAAAGAGTCGGACACGACTGAGTGACTTCACTTAACCCGTCTGACAGGACTGATATGGTGATGTCTTACAGGGTTATTGTGAGGATTAATTGAGATGCTCTAGATGACGCCTTTAGCACTACTAATTTGGTATGACCTTAACCTTCTAAGATTGCCGATAGTGAATGAATCACTCATTCATGTCAGACTCCGACCCCATGGACTGTAGCCTACCAAGCTCCTCAGTCCATGGAATTTTCCAGGCAAGAGTACTGGAGTGGGTTGCCATTTCCTTCTCCAGGTGATCTTCCCAACCCAGGGATTGAACCCGGGTCTCCCGCATTGTAGACAGATGTTTTACCTTCTGAGCCACCAGGGCCACCAGGGAAGACTTCCATGCAAAGAGCCGGACATGACTGAGCGACTTCACTTCACTTCTAGGCTTGTGAAGTCACTTTAAATATGGACTAGCGTTAATTAAATTAAGGAAAATGATTCAAGCCGATGGATAGAATGAAGAAACATAAAGAATGGTCTGATGTGTATGTGTGTTTGTATGTTTAAAATTCACTTTACCATCTTTGCCAGAAAACGAAATGCTGGTTTAGCAGTGTATTTTCTCAACTTCTATATTTAACTGATTCCATCCTGTAGGACTTAATCACACTAGACTTTATTTACAGATTTTCACAATTCCAAGGTCCTCAATGAATGAAAAAAACCATGTTGAAATAAATTGATCAGACATGTCTTAATGATCAATTAATTCTCCAGGTGCAATTATATCTTGGCTTTGGCAATCAGCGGTGTTCTATAATTGATCACTCAAACATGTCCCATCTTGTTTATTTCAAATGCTCAAGTTCTCTAAATGTGAAGGGAAATTTTAGTGTTTTAAAAGCACTAATTTATTTGGTTCTCTCAAGTTTTACAAGTTGTAAATAATTGATGAAATGATCTGTCCTGTACCCCCATCTTTCTCTATTTTCCCATCCATTTCAGGGCTTTCCAATGCTCGGCTAATTTATAGAAACTCCATAATTTCAAATACAATGTTCAGGTCTATAATAAACTGTATTTAATGGCAGATTGCCTTAGTGATAACTTTTGTTCATCATTTAGGGTGATATGGCTATGAAATTTGATAGAGGGATACAATCTGAAATTGGTAATTATCTTACAGTTTCATACTATGTTAGCTTGGTCCTTATTCTGTTCATCTTTTCGTTCATCTTCAGTTCGGTATCTTTATTATATTCTAATCTATACTGTTCTAGTTTTTTAAAATGCAATTATCTCAACTTCCATTTAGAGTATAAATGACAAGTTAGAATCTATTAAGATGTTTAAATCACTACAGTCACCCTATGATTAGAAACACTTTTTTTTTCTCACTTTGTTCTTTATGTAGCACAGAGCCTGGCTCTTTAATAATGTGATTGTCGTGTATAAATTGCCTCATAGCTTCTGCCTTATACAGTATGGCCCTACTTTCAACAACTGATAATCCACAGGAAACATGAAACATCTGACATGTGTTTCATGACTCCTCTGTTCTGAATGAGCTCAGACAACTTTCCCAAGAAGCCCAGGAGTCTGTGATACTGAATAGGAAGAAACCGAGGAGAAAGGTCAAGACAGTTTATCCGTCCTGGAAAGTAGATACAGAATCAGACAGGCAAAAGCTTCTCTAGTATGAACATATGCAAGTTTTGCAATCACATTATTAAATTTTTCATTAGCAGATTGCTTGAGGTATAGTTGCTTGATCAGCATGTGTCAGATATATTGGCAGCCACCTGCATTTCTTTGAAAATGCAACCCATAAAAATATGAGATCTAAGCCCAAGGCGAAACTGACACAGAGGTCTTCTCAAGCCAAATGATGGCAGAGAATATTAAGACAGGTTTTTTATGACTCAGAACAAGACTCCCCGTCATAAAATTGCTTGGTGAGTAAGGCTAAATTGTTTCTTCTATTTTAAATGTAATATTTTCATACCATGCAGTGTCTTATAGCATTGAGAAATGAATGCCTATTATGTGTGTGACCAAGACATATGAAATGGAATAAATTTGTGTGTTTGCTTGGGCATCGAGAAAGGACATTTTTGCATCATTGTCTTTGTAGAAGAAACTGCTGTTTGTTCATCTGTGTCTTTTCTCACTGAATGCATGTTAGGTACATCTGTTGATGAATAACTGTGGCTCCTGTCTAAGGCTGTTGAGACTACTGAAGAATTTTGCCTTTTGGTTGGCCTGAAAATTCTTCTCTAACAGGACAATTCCACCTCTCATGGCTGGCACCAAGCGCCCTGTCACCATGGTGCACACATGCTAAGTCACTTCACTTGTGTCTGACTCTTCTGAAACCATATAGACTAGCTCTGCAGGTCCTGTGTCCATGGGATTCTCCAGGCAAGAATACTGGAGTGGGTTACCATGCCCTCCTCCAGGGACTCTTCCTTCTCCAGGGAATCTTCCTGATCTAGAACTCCCAGACAGGCTCTTTACCACTGGCGTCACCTGGGAAGCCCATCACCACTGTACTTCTCATTTATCCACATGCTATGGTAAGGCATTTTCCTGTTTTCCAGTTTGGAATCACCTCCCTCTTCAGTCCACAACAAAACAGCTCACTGGACATTGCTCTGCATCTGACTGCAGACTCACCAGTGTGGACTGGTTTTACCAAAGTACTGGAAAATTATACACATTCTAAGATTCCATTCTTGATGACTTTGTTATGTCATTGAATTGTAAATCTGAAAAAAAAATTTTTAAAGTCATTAACTATACAAATTCAGAATGCTGTTTTACTCTTTCTGGAAGATTTTTAGTTGAGACCTAGTAACTGACATTAAGCCACTAAATATAATGTGTATTGTTAGTACAAGAATCCTTGCCAGAAATATTCTACACCTAGATACCTGCATGGCACACTCCTTTATACCTCTGCCCAATTATCATCTTTTCAGAAAGGGCATCTCTGACTCCCCAACTCCCACTACGAAGTTGGCACCCCTTATCAAACTTATCTTGCATTATTTTTGATGTTAATACACAAGAATATGACCTAGACATTCATCTGGATTTTGTTTCATTCTCTGTTCTATATCCCACCCCTAGAACTATGCCTGACTAGAAGGTGTTCAAAATATATGTATTGACTAAATGAATAAATGAGACTAATTATTCATGGACCCACACTCTAACCTGGAGCCTTTCACCATAGTCCCCCTTTGGCTCACTCTCTTTTTGGAGGATAAATGTCTCTGGGAACAGAGGGTTGCTTAAGTAACAGAATTTAATGTGAGTTTCTCAATCTGTAGTCTTGACAGAAATTCCATTACTGGAGAAATGTGATATATAAAGGATATCTGCTTCAGATTTATTATCTAACCCAACATAATTGTTTGTTCTAGTCCATTCCATCAATAAGTGGATTAGACTGACCTTATGGATTAAATTACTTCTTGCTCAATTAGCATAATTAAGTAGGTGTCATGGTATGCTGTCTAGGACTGCAGAGATTTAAGCAAGAAGAAATTGGCTTAAAAGAAGTGGATGGACTTTATTAGTCATAGCAATAAATTTTCCTGATTATCACTGTGATTTAAAAAATAATACAAATCAAACAGGAAAATTTGTTGTCTACTGACTCCTTAGTATGTGCTGACATAGTGCGAAGAGGCTTCTGTCTCACTCAGTACTCCTGACAGTCAAGTGAAGGAGGTATTCCCCTCATTGAACAGATGAGGAAACAAGATCTTAAAGCATTGTATGAAAACTAACCTAGGGAAGAAGCTGAACTGGCAGAGATGTAATTCAAAATCTGATTCTCTCGATTTCGGATTCTATCCTGATCTGCTTATGCTAAGGCTATTGAAGAAGAACAAAATCACGTCTCCTTGAGGGAGCTCCATAAAATGATTAAATTGAATTGTCTTGAAAATAAAAAATTATATGACCTGTTCTAATTTAAAAAATTCTTCCTCAGTGCTTGGTTCATACAGACTGCTACTGTGTGTTCAATCATCCTCATAACCTGCCCCCTTTCACACTGTGCTCAGTGTAGTCTTGCTTGAGAGACTGTCAGCAGAGCAACTTTCTCAAGAACCATAAGACACTGTCAGTTGAAAAGATGACATTAATAGCAGAAGTGGAAAGGAGGGCAATTTGTCTTATGTTTCAATTTCAAGATAATAGACTAATCCCATCAATGGGAAAGTTTATCTTAAACTTCTCTCCTCATCCTACTCCTCTCCCCAAAATAGCATCTCTCACTCTAGACTTTCCAAAGTATTTTATAAAAAGTAGTCTTTTTGAAATTCTTGGACTTGGAGATGATTTTTATTTTTAGTTTTTAAAGAGACAGACTAAAAACTTGATCCATCAGTAGCCAGTCAAGGGCTTTCATCCATGAACTTGTTCTGGAGAGGGTCATTGATATTTTAAGTGCTTTTTGACACTGAAAAATAAATCAGGAGACAACTATATGGAAAAATGCTGTCAGTAGAAAATGCAATTGGTGAGTGAGTTTTATCAGTTTGATTTTAACAGAAGGGAAAATCAAATAGGAATTTAAAAATACTCTTCGTTAGTCTTTAAAAAATTTTTTTTACTCAGCAAAACTGTGGAGATAGTAAAAAGATCAGTGGTTTCCAGGGGCTCGAGTGGAAGGAGGAATAAATAAGTAGAGCCTATAGGATTTTTAAAGGAGTGAAAATACTATAATGATGGGTATATGACATTCTCCATCTGTCAAACCCCTTAGGATATACACCACCAATAGTGAACCCCAATGTAACCTGTGGACTTTGGGAAATAATGATGTGTCAGTGTAGGTTTATCAGTTGTAACAAATGCACCACTCTGATGAGGGATTTTCTTTTTCATTTTTTAAAATTGAAGTGCAGTTGATGTACAATATTATGTAAATTACAGGTGTACAACATAGAGATTCATAATTTTTAAATGCTATATTCCACCTATAGCCACTGCAAAATACTGCCTATATTCCCTGCATTGTGCAATAAAGCTTTGTAGCTTATTTATTTTGCACCTAATCGTTTGCACCTTTTAACTCCTGTACCAATCTTGCACTCCCCGCTTCCCTCCCCACTGGTAGCCGCTACTTTGTTCTCCATATCTGTGAGTCTGTTTCTTCTTTGTTGTAGTTACTGGCTTGTGGTGGGGGATGTTGATATCAAGGGAGGCTGTGCCTGTGTGGAGACAGAGAGTATATGAGAAATCTCTGTACCTTCCTCTCAATTTTGCTATGACTCCTAAACTACTCTAAAAATAGATTTTACAAAAATGTAGGTTATTTTTTTTCGGTGACCTGAAGGTGAAGGAAGAGTCCAAAAGCGAGGGGATATACGTATATGCATAGCTGATTTTTTTCTTTTTTTGCTATAGAAACTAACACAACATGGTAAAGCAACTATGCTCCAATAAAAATTAATTTAAAAATATATGTTTTCCTTCTGTTATTTAAGAAGATAAAGCAGCTTAGAGTGACCTGCAAAGTTTGCTGATGAAAAACTCCCTCTCTGGTATAGATGCATTCTGATGGTCCCAGCCTGTCTATAAGACTGGTTTCTGCCTGCAGAAGAGCTATAAAACCTTTGCTCTGTATCTCAGGTAAGACCAATATCTGATTAAAAAGATGAACGAGCTGGTAAGTAAGATATATATTTGTTGAAACTGAGAACTTATTCATAAACAGTACTAAAAATATCTCCACAACTTGACCCAGAAGCAAGATAACATCACTAAAAATGTCCTTGACAGGAATTAAAAAGTGATACACAGCATTTTTAATAAAAAATAGTCACTGGTGTTAATAATTTATATTTACTCTTTTATCTGTATACTATCTCTGTATTTAGGAACTTTTATTAAACATATCTTGAAATTAAAACTTTTTTTGTATGAGACTGATGGGATGGACATGAACTTGGGCAAACTGCTGGAGATGATGATGGACAGAGAGGCCTGGCCTGCTGCAGCCCATGGGGTCGCAAAGAGGTGGACATAACTGGGCATCTAACAACAACAATAAAGTAGAAGCTATTTAATAATCAAGGTCACCTGCCTTATCTGTTTACTGACTCATATGTTATTATTGTAACTAGTCTTGTTGGTTTCCTATCGCTATAGTAACAAATTGCCACAAACTCAAAGGTTTATTTGGAGTGTTCTTGCCTGGAGAATCCCAGGATGGGGGAGTCTGGTGGGTTGCTGTCTATGGAGTCTCACAGAGTCAGACACAACTGAAACGGCTTAGCAGCAGCAGCAGCAGCAGCAATAGCAGCAAAGTTTTATTACATTCCAATCTGGAAGTCAGAAGTTCACAATGGATCAGCAAGGCTGTGTTCCTCCTGGAGATTCTGAGGGAGAATCTGGTTGCTTTTCTTTTCTAGTTTTTGGATTGTCACTAAGTTGTGTCCAACTCTTATGACCTCATGGACTGTAGCCCACCAGGCTTGGCCACCTGCAATCCTTGGCTTGTGGTCCCTTCCTCCATCTTCAAAGCCTGCAGAGATTGGCATCATCCAATCTCTCTTTCTCTATTTCCATTGTCACATCAGCTTTTGATTGACCCTGCTGCCTCCCTCTTATAAGGACCCTTGTGACAACATTGGATCCGCCCAGATATTCCAGGATACTTTCACAACTCAAGGTCTTTAACACATCGGTAAAGTCTCCGTTTCTATGTGAGGTAACATATGCACATGTTCCAAGGATTAGGACATGCACATATTGAGGGGGGGACCATTATTCTGTCTGCCACACTAAGCTGCTGGATATAGATAGCTCCTGAAACCCATTCCAGTAGAGTCTAAACATGCCAAAATATTTGTAAGTTTTATTATATTACACAATTAATAATGAATACATAAACATATTCTCATTGTCATATATGCAAAAATATTATGCTAACACCAAGTCTTACTTCACCATCACACTTAATGTCCAGGCCCTTCCCTTCTGGTGACCATTATTATTTATTTGGCTGCATCAGGTCTTGGTTGTCATGCAGGATCATTCGTGGGGCACAGACTCTAGTGGTGGCACCTGGGCTCTGGAGCCCAGGCTCAGCAGTTGCTGCCCACAGGCTTAGCTGCTCCACAGTTTGTGGGATCTTAGTTTCTTGGCTAGGGCTTGAATCCAGCCCCCTGCCTTGCATGGTGGATTCTTAACCACTAGACCACCAAGGAAGTGCCCAAGTAGCCATTACTATCAATGAATACCATATATGCTATGAGGCCATTCCATATATTTGCATAAACAAATGTCTCTGTACAAAAATGGTACATAGTATTATTTTTTAAAGATATAAATGATAATGTATATTCCTATATCCAAATAACATTTTCCCATAAGATACTAAAAGTTCAGAAAAAAGATATAATATGTTGGAGTATAATCATTTTGTTGATATATATGCTTATTTCTCTTTTTTAAAACCAGCAATATTAACTACTTAAAATTGCTGCAATACCTCATGCATATCTCTCTAGGCACACTACTAGAATGGTTCTCTAGAGATCTCTAGAGCTGGAAGTGGCAAGACAGAGGAGATGCGCTTCAAGAAGTTCTGGTACATATATATATGTGTGTGTGTGTGTTTGTGTCTGGTATATATATATCAGTTCAGTTCAGTCGCTCAGTCCTGTCAGACTCTGCAACCCCACGAATTGCAGCATGCCGAGCCTCCCTGTCCATCACCAACTCCCGGAGTTCACTCAAACTCTTGTCCATCGAGTCGGTGATGCCATCCAAGTGTTGAAGGAGCCCACACCCCATAATATGTATAGGCAGAGAAGGATCAAAAGTCATTTTGTATGACATAGCAGCTTAAAAGGAGGAGACTTAGATAATTAACAAGATAGTAGAAGTAAAAACTAATGGAACATACATTGGGAAAATAATGGAGTGCACATGCGGGAAAAAACATGAAAAAAATGTATTGTGATTTCCTTGGGATAAAAAGAGTCTCCAGAACAAACAAGGCATCACCAGAATAAAGGGTACCTTAAAATTCAGTCAAGAAAATTTAAGTTACTGAAAAAAATTTAGTGTTATAAAAATCAAGTGGAGACAACACAGTTTTTGAAAGAAAAAGAAACCTTAATAGGCATCAAGTATAAATTTAGCATTTAGAAATGTGTAAATAATGAGATTTTTTAAAAATGAAGATCTCATAGTCAAAGACATAATAAAAGAAAACTTCCCTTATCTGATGGCATATGTTCAGATAAAAGGAGCTTACTAGTTCTCAAGAAGGACTAATAATAAAAAAAATCACACATATTTAAAGATAACCCAATGAAATTTTGACTCTAAAATCAAAGCTTTACCACTTTTTAGAGAAAAAAAAAAAAGCAAGTATTTATACAAAGGAAAAAAGAACTAGATTAGCATATACTTTAATTCTATATATAACACATATAATGCATTGCTATTATGCTTGCTTTAAATGGTCAATTATATTTTAAAGAGTTTAGAAAACAATGAAACAAACTTTGTCTTTTATATTTATCCACATATTTATCTTTCTGGAGCTTTTCATTTTTTGGTGGATCAAAATTTCCATCTGATACCATTTTTGCCTTCTGCCTAAAGAACTTCTTTATGTGGCTGAGTATGTTGACAGTGATTTCCCCTGCATTTGTTCATGTGAACATTTTTATTTCATCTTTATTTCTGAAGGATATTTTCACTGAGAATAGAATTTTAAGTTGACAGCTTTTTCTTTTAATGCTTTAAAGATGTCATTTCATCATTTCTGGCTCACTTAGTTTGTGACAAGAATTCTACTTTCATTCTTACCATTGTACCTCTGAGTAATGCAACTTTTCTCTGGCTGCATTTAGGATTTTTTCTTTTCATCGCTGGTTTTCAGTAATTTTAATATTGCTTGGTGTGACTATGTTTATTCTGCTTATGGTTTATTGAGCTTCTTGGATTTGTGGGTTTACTGTTTTATCAAATTTAAAAAAATTAACACTATTTCTTCAACTAATTTTTCTGTCCCTCCTCTCTTTCTTGGGACATCAATTTCATGTACCTTGGCTACCTGAAGTTGCCCCACAGGTCAATGATGCTGAGTTCATTTCTTTGTCTTTTTCCTCTTTTTCTTCATTTTAGTTTCCATTACTATGTCAAGTACACCAATCTCTGCTTCTATCATATCGATATTAATCTCATACAGTGTACTCTTTTTTTATTGAGGTATAGTTGATGTACGATATTATATAAGTTTTAGGTATACAACACAGTGATTAACAATTTTTAAAGGTTACTTCCATTTATAGTTACTATAAAACATTGATTATATTCCCTGTGTTGTACACTATATCCAACATAAATATTTATTGTACAATATAAAAATTTATTTCATACGGAGCAGTTTGTACCTCTTAGTCCCCTACCCCTGTTCTCACTCCTCTGTGCTTTCCTCTCCCCACTGACAACCTCTAGTTTGCTCTCTATATCATGAGTTTGTTTCTTTTTTGTTATACTCATCAGTTTGCTTTATATTTCAGATTTCACATATACGTGACCTCATACAATATTTGTCTTTCTCTGTTTGACTTATTTCACTTAGAATAATACCCTCTAAGTCCATCCATGTTGTTGAAAATGGCAAAATTTCATTCTTTTTTTATGGCTGAGTAGACCCCAGTTTCACTCACTGGCATCTCCACTAAATCTCCCTTGGGCCTCCCAGGTGGTGGCACTAGTGGTCAAGAACCAGCCTACCAATGCAGAAGACATAAAAGGTGCAGGTTAGATCCCTGGGTCAGGAAGATAACCTGCAAGAGGGAAAGGCAATCCATTCCACTATTTCTGCCTAGACAGTCCTGTTGACAGAGGAGCCAGACAGGGTCACAAAGGGTCAGAAATGGCTGAAGCAACTCAGTGCAGTATCCCATTGTGTATATGTATATATACATATATATAACATCTTATTTATCCATTCATCTGTTGATGGATACTTATGTTGCTTCCATATCTTGACAATTGTAAATGATGCTGCTGTGAACATTGGGGTTCATGTATCTTTTAAATTAGTGTTTTCTTTTTTTTCCAATGTATACTCAGGAGTAGAATTGCTAGGTCACATGGTGGTTTTGTCTAATTCACACATAAAAATATGTACATAGTATACTTTTGATTAAGGAAAAAGGAAGGAAATATACATAAAAAGGATAAACCAGGAAAAAATAGGTTACCTACAGGGAGATGCTAGAAGAGTATAAGTTATAAAAGAGAAGTAGGATTTCTCTGAAAATACCCATTTATATAATTTCAACTATTGGACCACATTAATGTCTAATATAGTCAAAAAGCAAAATCAAATCAAGAATGTGTTTTAAATCCTTAAATTTTATTACAAATAAAGATATATGAACTTAGTTATATACCAAATAGTTAAATAACTATGTGAAAGAAAACAAAAGCAACTTGGAACACAATGCTGTTTCCACCCCTGTGGAAATATTATTCTAAGGACAAAAGTAACTGCAAATAAATCTTGAATTTTACTTTATACATTTGGTGGAATGGCAATATTGGTGTGACAATGATGAGAGAGCATGTGTGTGTGTGTATATCCCATAAGCATAAGCACAAATTCATGCCTTAGAACTGAGTAAACAGGCAATTATACTGATGCTGTTGGGAACCAGCATTCTCACTATGAAAGGAAATACAAATATAATTGAGGGATTAAGAGAAAGAAACTTCCAGTGTTAGATTTACAGGTATAAGTATGAGATCATAATTAAAAAAAAATATGCTTCCCAACTTTATCATTGAGAAGGCCTAAAAGCAATGATATCCTAAGCAAGTAATAAATATACTTAGGGTCCAGACTTTGGTTTTTAAATATTTTAAAATATTAATTTCATGATTAAGAATTCCCTAGAAAAATAGATGATTCCAGGGATGATATAGCAAAAGTTCAAAGAGAGCATGACATTTTACTGTTCCAGAAAGAAGGTGCTCAAAACTGATGGAGAGGAAAAAAAAACTGATGGAGGCATGTCAGTGGACAAAGTAGGACAATCTGAATATCACAATGGATAATGACAGGAACTGGTTATAATTAACTGATCTAGAAAAGAATCCATGAAAGGCTGTTGCTGAATCACAAAAGACACTGGAATTCTTGGCCTCCAAGGAGAAGAATTCAATTCGGGGCCAGAGATGAGGCTTGATCCCTCAGAGCTTTTGTGTAATAAAGTTTTATTAAAGTATAAAAGAGATAGAGAAAGCTTCTGACATAGACATCAGAGGGGGCAGAAAAAGTGCCCCCTTGCTCGCAATGGAGTTATATACTTTTTAATTAGTTATTACAATGAATCAAAAGAATATCTGAAGGTTGTAAAGATCTTACTAGACCCACTCCCATAATTTACATTTTAAAATAACAGGATTAGCCAGAAGGTTTTCAGGAAGGAGAAACTGTCCTCAGCAGGATACATTGTTGTTATAAAATTCTTCAGTTCAGTTCAGTCTCTCAGTCTTGTCTGACTCTTTGTGACCCTGTGAATCGCAGCATGCCAGGCCTCCCTGTCCATCACCAACTCCCAGAGTTTACTCAAAATCATGTCCATCGAATCGGTGATGCCATCCAGCCATCTGTCATCCCCTTCTCTTCCTGCTCCCAATACCTCCCAACATCAGAGTCTTTTCCAATGAGTCAACTCTTCACATGAGGTGGCCAAAGTATTGGAGTTTCAGCTTTAGCATCATTCCTTCCAATGAACACCCAGGACTGATCTCCTTTAGGATGGACTGGTTGGATCTCCTTGCAGTCCAAGGGACTCTCAAGAGTCTTCTCCAACACAGTTTAAAAGCATCAATTCTTTGGCACTCAACTTTCTTCACAGTCCAATTCTCACATCCATACATGACCACTGGAAAAACTATAGCCTTGACTAGATGGACCTTTGTTGGCAAAGTAATGTCTCTGCTTTTCAATATGCTATCCAGGTTGGTCATAACTTTTCTTCCAAGGAGTAAGCATCTTTTAATTTCATGGCTGCAATCACCATCTGCAGTGATTTTGGAGCCCCCCCAAAATAAAGTCTGACACTTTCCACTGTTTCCCCATCTATTTCCCATGAAGTGATGGGACCAGATGCCATGATCTTCGTTTTCTGAATGTTGAGCTTAGGCTTTTTAGGTCCTCTTCACTTTCTGCCATAAGGGTGGTGTCATCTGCATATCTGAAGTTATTGATATTTCTCCCAGCAATCTTGATTCCAGCTTGTGCTTCTTCCAGCCCAGCATTTCTCATGATGTACTCTGCATAGAAGTTAAATAAGCAGGGAGACAATATACAGCCTTGATGTACTCCTTTTCCTATTTGGAACCAGTCTGTAGTGCCATGTCCAGTTCTAANTCTTTCACTTTCATCAAGAGGCTTTTTAGTTCCTCTTCACTTTCTGCCATAAGGGTGGTGTCATCTGCATATCTGAGGTTATTGATATTTCTCCTGGCAATCTTGGTTCCAGCTTGTGCTGCTTCTAGTCCAGCGTTTCTCATGATGTACTCTGCATAAAAGTTAAATAAGCAGGGTGACAATAAATAGCCTTGACGTACTCCTTTTCCTGTTTGGAACCAGTCTGTTGTTCCATGTCCAGTTCTAACTGTTGCTTCCTGATCTGCATACAGGTTCTCAAGAGGCAGGTTAGGTGGTCTGGTATTCCCATCTCTTTCAGAATTTTCCACAGTTTATTGTGATCCACACAGTCAAAGGCTTTGGCACAATCAATAAAGCAGAAATAGATGTTTTTCTGGAACTCTTTTGCTTTCTTCATGATCCAGCGGATGTTGGCAATTTGATCTTTGGTTCCTCTGCCTTTTCTAAAACTAGCTTGAACGTCAGGAAGTTCAAGGTTCACATATTGTTGAAGCCTGGCTTGGACAATTTTGAGCATTACTTTACTAGAGTGTGAGATGAGTCGATTATTATTCAGCCATAAAAAATGAAATTTTGATATGCTGCTGCAACATGAATGAGCCATGGAATGAGCCATAAGATGAGCCATCTCAGCTTGCTAAATGAGATAAGCCAGATAAAAGGATAAATTTGAATAATTCCACTTAAATGAAATATCTTTTATGGGCAAATTGAGAGAGAGAGAAAATAAATTGGAGAGTTACTGCTTAATGAGTATAGAATTTCTGAATAGGGTGATGAAAAAGTTTTGGGAATATGTAGTGGTGATAGTTTAACATTGTAAAATTAATTAGTGCTTCTGAACTGTACATTTAAAACTAACCATTTTAAAATGGTTACAATTTTAACCATTCTCTGAGCACCATTCTCCACCTGAGTGAAGGCCTTAGTTCTGCAGAAAAGCTCAAAGATATTGTTAGATACATTCCTTGAGGAAGAACCAGAACCCTGCTTTATTGCTGGACTATTGTTTCTCAGCTGCTCCTCCTCTGTTTCTGCATTTCCTTCCTTCTGTGAGTAGCAGCTGTTTGAATCTGCCCTTTAGATCTCAGGGAATCAGAAGGCTGAATGAAGCCTATTTCCTACAAACAAGAAATGGGGGACAAAAAAGATTTGTACCTGGAATGACCTGACAGAGTCTTGCTCGGTTTCATCTGTAGTATGTCATCTGCAGATAGTGACAGTTTTATTCCTCCTTTAAATTTGAATTCCTTTTCTTTTCCTTGTCTAATTTGCTGTGGCTGGGACTATGTTGAATAAAAGTGGCAAGAGTGGACATTGTTTTTTGTTTCTGATTTTAATGGAAATGTGTTCAGCTTTTCACTGTTGAGTCTGATGTTCTGGGTTTGTTGGATATAGAGTTTATTATCCTCTGTGCCCACTTTCTGCAGTTTTTTTTTTTTTTCATAAATGAGTATTGAGTTTTGTGAAAAGCTTTTTCTGCACCTACTGAGATGATCATATGGTTTTTATTAATCAGTTTGTTAATGTGGTGTTCAGAAAGATGCATGTACCACAGTGTTCATAGTAGCATTATTTATACTTGCCATGATATGGAAGCAACCTAAGTGTCCATCAACAGATGATTAGATTAAGAAGATTTATAGAAAAAAATATATATATAATGTAGAGAGAAAATGCTGTGCTACTCAGTCATAAAAAGGATAAAATTTGCTATTTTAAAAACATGGGACTTCCCTGGTGGTCCAGGTGTTAAGAATCTACCTTGATATCTAGGGGACACAGGTTTGATCCCTGGTCGGGGAACTAAGATCCCAGATGCCATAGAGCAACTAAGCCTGTGCACTGCACCTACTTAACCCCTGCACTCCAAAGCCCTCAGGCCGCAACTAGAGAGCCTGCGTGATGAAATGAAGATCTCTTGTGCAGCATCTAAGACTCAACACAGCCAAATAAATAAAACAACATTGATGGACTTGGAGGGTATTATCCTAAATAAAATAAATCAAAGACAAATGCTGTATGATGCCAATTATATGTGGAATCAAAAAAATAAAACTAGTAAGTGTAACAAAAACAGATTTTTAGATACAGGAAGCAGGTGATTACTGGTGGGAAGAGCGAGTAGAGAGGGGCAATATAGAGGTAGAGGATTAAAGGTACAAACTTATGTATAAAATAAGCTAAAAGGATATATTGTACAATGCAGGGAATATAGCTAATATTTTATGAAGTATAACTTTTAAAAATCATGAAACACAATAACCTGTAGTTTATATAACATTGTGTATCAGCTATACTTCAATAAAAATTTTCTCTGGTGAAAAAACTTAAATATAAGCACATATGAGATGTCAAAAGCAGATTGTTCTACATAATGAAAATTTATTTTTTATTATTTAAGAACAGAAGGTTGACAGAGACCATGAGTGGAGACTTATTTTGAGGAGCTTGGCTCTAAAGGAGAGATAGAAAATGGGAGTTAGAACACAGTGTAAAAAGAAAAAAGTGTATTAGGAGAAATATAAGTGTCCAAATTTCAGGGTAGAAACCAAGAGAGAGTCAAAGATTTTACATATCTGTGTGGCACTGTATTATTTTCTTTAGGTCATTGTAAATATTGAAAATAGTTTGGAGACCCTTAAAATCTCAGACCCAGCTAGTTTTGCCTTGCTTAAGAACTCTTCCAGCTAATTTGTCTGTGACTATACAGAGAGAGAGAGTGAGTAAGGAGATGGGAATCAGGAAATGACAGAAGAGATGAAGAAAAAAAAAAGCTACATCATGAACTATGAGGACATTAGTCATTGAGGTTATTAGCATTTGGAGAACTTTAAGGGTGAGTCTGATGACATCCAACCATATAAATTCCTAATACCAATTTCTTTGTCTTTTTCCCCAGCTTGAGGTCATGACCAATATTATGTTAAATGAGATATTTAATAATGATAGTATTTTGTATTAGTTCAGATGATTGTAGTTTTCAAAGCACAAAGTTTTTTATTTAATAAATATTTTTTGCATTTAAGGGAGGAAAAGACTGAACAATTGTTGGACTGTAAACAAGAACTAGAGCAAATGGAAATAGAGCTAAAAAGGCTGCAGCAAGAGGTTTGTACCTGGAACTTTCATTATATAGTATCAGTTGGAAATTGAGTTTTCTCCTTATAATTTACAACATTTGCCTTACTGCTTACTGAGGTTTAATGAGATGTAATGACTTTTTCAGTGTTTCTGTCTTCAGAAATGCCAGAGTAAAAACTAGAAATCAAAACTGAAAAGAACTTTGGAGTTTTCTTTTTTCTCTATCAGTGTGCTAGTCAAACCTTGCTGAGATTTCAGGGAACCTCTTAGGACTAGGACAGTTCCAGGTTTCCCTTTTTTATGTATTGGTGCCTGTGGACTTGACAGCTGGAACACCTCTACTGCTAAACTGTGCTGCTTATGTATATTTCCCTAAGTCTCTGCTCTCTTACGGTGCTTTATGTTAACTTCCATAGAATAGAATGCATTTTAATTTTTTTCTTTTTCTACCATGTAGATCCTATATTTTTTAAGATGTCTTTATTTTTTCTGAAGCTTTGTGTTTTTTCATCATGAACTAAAACTATTTAAGAATTTGCTTCTTTTAATTACTCTGTAATGTTTTGTTTTCATTTGAAAGTAGTGCAAGAGGTCTTCTTTAAGCCATAAATGATAAAGATTGGGATAAGGCTGGAAAATTCTTTCTTGTTCTTACTTCCCCCAAGCCGCCATTTTAAATTCCAGGGTTGCTTCAGTTGTGGGATCATAAACCTGTGACCTTTCTAGGTGAATGAATCTAGGGATCATAACCTTTAGTTTTAGATATGCTGTGACAGCTGTTCCACTGCTTGGTAGCAGGGTTTTTTTGTGTTCCATCTAAAACAGTGATTCTCAATCTTTTTTTGTCTCAAGACCCTTCTTTACTCTTAAAAATTAATGAGGATTATTTAATGTGAATTCCCTTTACTGGAATTAACTATATTTGAAATTTAAACTAGTAATTCATTTGAAAATAATACTCAGCCCATTCCATGTTAACATAAAAATTATATGGTAGCTAAATAACCATTATTTTCCAAAACAACAGAAAAATTAGAAGAATAGTAATCTCTTATATTTTTGCAAATCTCTTTATTTAATGCCTTCCTTAATTGAAGACTACTAGATTCTCAGTCTGTTTCTGCATTCAGTCTGTTAAGTTAATAACATGCCATCTATGTAGCCTCTGGAAAGTTCCACTGTACCCTCATGAGAGAATGAGAGTGAAAACAGCAAGTACTGTCTTAGTATTATTATGAAAATAGTTTTGACCTGATGAACTCCCCAGAAGGCTTTCAGAGACCCACAGATGTCTCTGGATCATGCTTCAATTATTGTTATTCAAAGGATTGCAGGAGGACTTTTTAAAGTTTGAATTTTAATATTTATATCAAATGATGTAGAGATGTATACTAATCATATGCAAGTAATCATTCATGTGGAAGTATTTAAAAACTCAGCAGGATTTTGGTAACATATCTGGATAGAAACATTTCTCTAAAGTAACTGATGATCAACTTGTAGTAGTTTGCCTCGTCTGTGTTTTTACTATCTTGTATTTTGAAGTTAGCTTTTAACCTTAAATTCATTGCAAACAGTTATTTTAAGAGATTTACTTATTTTAAAATGTCCTGAATATTTTTTACAATCTTAGTAGTGAACATTATATATAAAAACTTGTATGTATGCATGTGTTTTTATATTTGTATAGAAGTGTATATTTTAAAAATACTTCTTACTCTTGGTTTAAAAAAAAAGACTTTATATATCACATTAAAAAAATAACTTAAGGTATAATATTTATACCAGAAAATTCACACTTTTAGCAGTCTGTCTCCTTAACCACTCGGCATCCTCGTCCCATAAAAATTCACACTTAAAGGACAGAAGTAATTGGGTTTTTTTTGTAAATTCATCAGATTGCACAACCTAAGCATTATCAATTTGAAAATAGAGAATAATATTTTAAATATTAGTATGTGTTTATATTTAGAACATGAATTTGCTTTCGGATGCTCGTTCTGCAAGAATGTATCGAGATGAATTAGATGCACTTCGGGAGAAGGCTGTCAGAGTTGATAAGCTTGAAAGTGAAGTCAGCAGATATAAAGAGAGACTACATGATATTGAATTTTATAAGGCAAGAGTTGAGGTATGTTGCATAATTTAAAAATTCACAATTTTTTTCTTTAGAAGTGTTACGATTTTTCAGAATGCATTTAAAATGCATTTTAATAAATGTAAAGAACTCTTGAAATACCATCAGGTGCTTATTTTATGATAGATCAGCATATTGTTTAGACTTGTAGAAAGGAATTTTTGGATGCTATTCTTTGGAAGTTTTATTTCATTCCTTTGTTTAATTAGCATTACAGGTAGGGAAGACTTGAAGTTAAAGTGTATATGCCACTCCTGATTTTAAACTCATACCTAGAAGTGAATGCTTCTGATTGCTGCTCAACTCAGAATACTAAATTAGGATCAGTGAAAGCAAAATCAGTATCTGTCTTCCTCTTCTCCTTCTCTCCCTTCCTTCACCTCCCCAATGCCATTTGTCTCTTTATATGAACAAGTTAGAAGAAAACCAATTTTTCTTATTTAATGGCTATAATTCTATGTTACGTAAAGTTGAGTTTGATAGCAAGAATTTGGAAATCGTTGCTTCTTGCATTCTTTTTTCCTTTCTCAATGATTTCTTCTTTGTCTGTAAATAGAGGAAAATTTCATCAGTTTCAGTATGGGGATAAGAAAGAAGGAGTTTGCAATATCAAGTGAAAACATTGTAAGAGAAAGTTAAAACTTAGCCTGAATGTTACCAGAAAATAGACCCAATGAGGATAAGCTGCTTATTAATTCTTTTATACTTTTTTAAATGGGTGCATGTGTGGGATTATTCAGGGGTCCTCATGTGTGCCATTGTTTTAATATATTTTTGCTTGCTGCTACTGCTGCTAAGTCACTTCAGTCGTGTCCGACTCTGTGTGACCCCATAGACGGCAACCCACCAGGCTCCCCCATCCCTGGGATTCTCCAGGCAAGAATATTGGAGTGGGTTGCCATTTGCCGTTGGGTTGGAAATGGCAACCCACTTTTGCTTGACCAGCTTATAAACAGCAGGCTTATCACTTAGCAANACTCTGTGTGACCCCATAGACGGCAACCCACCAGGCTCCCCCATCCCTGGGATTCTCCAGGCAAGAATATTGGAGTGGGTTGCCATTTGCCGTTGGGTTGGAAATGGCAACCCACTTTTGCTTGACCAGCTTATAAACAGCAGGCTTATCACTTAGCAATATAGATTGGTGAACATGTCTTCAAAACATACATAGTAATTTTAAGATGTTTATGTAAAGTATTTTTTGATAAAGCCTTGGTTTATGATTTAGGGCTTCCCTGGTGGCTCAGAGGTTAAAGCGTCTGCCTCCAATGCGGGAGACCCGGGTTCAATCCCTGGGTAGGGAAGATCCCCTGGAGAAGGAAATGGCAATCCACTCCAGTATTCTTGCCTGGAGAATCCCATGGACGGAGAAGCCTGGTAGGCTACAGTCCACAGGGTCGCAAAGAGTCGGACACGAATGGTGGCTCAGAGGTTAAAGCGTCTGCCTCCAATGCGGGAGACCCGGGTTCAATCCCTGGGTAGGGAAGATCCCCTGGAGAAGGAAATGGCAATCCACTCCAGTATTCTTGCCTGGAGAATCCCATGGACGGAGAAGCCTGGTAGGCTACAGTCCACAGGGTCGCAAAGAGTCGGACACGACTGAGCAACTTCACCTCACCTGAAAATTGATTGTAGTCTGGGTGTTTTCCTCACTTTCAAGTAGAGAGAAACCTAAATCTATTTTATTAAATAAATTAAGCCCCAATTCTTTGTAGATTTGCATCTTAAAAATCTAGACTACTTATACTGAGTTCCTTATCCTTGTAAATATACCCTGACAATTTCATGTGAAATTATAGTAGACTCACCCTAATATAGGTGCTGAGTATTTGTTTACATAATTTTTAAATTAATTTATTTTTTATTGAAGGATAATTGCTTTACAGAATTTTGCTGTTTTCTGTCAAACCTCAACATGAATCAGCCATAGGTACACATATATCCACNTTGTAAATATACCCTGACAATTTCATGTGAAATTATAGTAGACTCACCCTAATATAGGTGCTGAGTATTTGTTTACATAATTTTTAAATTAATTTATTTTTTATTGAAGGATAATTGCTTTACAGAATTTTGCTGTTTTCTGTCAAACCTCAACATGAATCAGCCATAGGTACACATATATCCACTCCCTTTTGAAACTTCCTCCCATCTCCCTCCCCTGTTTACATAATAATTTAAATTCTGGGAAATAAAATGAAACCAACTATATTTTTTCCTCAATACCTTTAATCTTGCATAAACCTGTTGATAAAGAGAGCTTAATGTCTTATTTTTTAACAAAGAATATGTTTCAGAACTTTAAAAATTATCATATTAACATTTGTGACCAATAAAGCCTACTTGAAATTTTTATAGGAATTAAAAGAAGACAATCAAGTTTTATTGGAGACAAAAACCATGTTGGAAGACCAATTAGAAGGAACTCGAGCTCGTTCTGATAAATTGCATGAATTAGAAAAAGAGAATTTACAACTGAAGGCTAAACTACATGATATGGAAATGGTAAGTGTATAAGGTAGATCCATTACATAGCTTCTAAGTAAAAATTCTAAGATTCATCTGATTTCCCTATAGTGATAAGGATGGCTAGTGTTCTTAAGGTCTTAACAGAAAAGTGAGAACTAAATAAATTAGATGCTCCTGATTTTATGTAAGTTCAGGAGTAGTAGAAATTTCTGCCTTTCTTACAAAGGGGTATTATTTATTAATTTTTCTACTTCTTTTCAGAAAACCCTAATAAGCTATTGTGTAAACATTTTTTTAGACTATAAAATTCAATTATTGCTAAAATTTAGCATTGGGTCAGAAGTCATTTGTTATGTGACTAGAACAATATAATGACTGTGAAGAAGTGTTTTCAGTGTCCCCAAAAATCACTTTAAAAGGAGATCAGACAACTGATCAGTTTAATGACCAGCATTAATAATTATAATTGATTATTATAAAGAGCTTCAAATTTTGAAAATTTTAAGGAACTCAAAATTTAACTCATACAGTTTCTGATAATTGAAATTTATAAAGTAATATAATATTAGCTTGAAATTGTACTGTTTCTTAGCTTTCTTTTCTCTCCCTACTCTGCCAATAAAAAAGGAACGTGATATGGATAGAAAAAAGATTGAAGAATTAATGGAAGAAAATATGACTTTGGAAATGGCACAGAAGCAAAGTATGGATGAATCATTACATCTTGGCTGGGAACTGGAACAAATATCTAGAACTAGTGAACTTTCTGAAGGTATTTCTGATACTGTTTTATTTAAATGGATGAATGAATAAATGACATTATATGTATGCTTACATTTCTGGATATTTTCTTACTGTTCTTTATTTTCCTTGACTGGAAATGTCTCAAAAGACCAGATCTCTCCCTAGATAGGATTTCACAGAAGAATATATTAATTTCCACAATTCTGGGTTCGATCCTTATCTCTGTGTGTCTCACAGCTCAACTTGGAGTGCAGTAACAGATTTGATCCATTGTTTAGGCACTATTTCATGTTAATATCCCAAGAAGTGGGGGTATCGGTTTATTAATGTATTTTGAGAGATACTAAATAGAACAGAAAAGTCATATTTACTGGTCAACCTGTTCTTTGACTGTAGACAAACCTAAATAGGACATCAGAATGTAATGGGAATATTCTTTGGTGAATATGTAGCCAGAATAAAGCAACTTAAGGATCTTTACAGTTACTTTCATCCATATGTGTCATCGCCATTTTAGGATTATACCGACCAGTTGCTCAAGCCCACTTATACTTGGGAGGTAATAAAAGACCTCAGATAAATATTTAACTTTTGGCTCTATGTCTCTGCCTGCACATTAACTTGTCTTCTTTATTAAAGCTGGATATATACATACAATGTGGCCTTTTGTGTTAAAACTTTGAGTTTGGTAATACTGATATACTTTTGAAATTATACCCCAGGCACATTTATTTGAATTAGACTGGTTCCCCAATTTCTCGGTAAACCAGTATTTATATTATTATATCTGTTTTTTTGTATCAGGCTCTGAGAGCTTATAGCCTGGTGCTAAAAAATGGTAACTTCTGCAGATGACTTGTCTTATTTATTACTATTAGGCTTTTCCTAATTTTACACTTGGGAACCTAATTCCAAGTTCTGGGACCTCATGTAAATTGACTTCATAGTAAGAGAAGATATTCAGCCAATGAACTCGCCAAGAGGTGTTACATAAAACATTTGTGGAACTTTTTAATTGTATTCATGTGAATTGAGTTACAAAGAAAACAATTCAGATTTAAATGTTTTCTATTGCACTCAATATGCCAGCAATTTGGAAAACTCGGCAGTGGCCACGGGACTGGAAAAGGTCTGTTTTCGTTCCAGCTCCAAAGAAAGGCAATGCCAAAGAATGCTCAAACTACCGCACAATTGCACTCTTATCACACACTAGTAAAGTAATGCTCAAAATTCTCCAAGCCAGGCTTCAGCAGTACGTGAACCGTGAACTTCCAGATGTTCAAGCTGGTTTTAGAAAAGGCAGAGGAACCAGAGATCAAATTGCCAGCATCTGCTGGATCATGGAAAAAGCAAGAGAGTTCCAGAAAAACATCTATTTCTGCTTTATTGACTATGCCAAAGCCTTTGAGTGTGTGGATCACAATAAACTGTGGAAAATTCTGAGAGACATGGGAATACAAGACCACCGACCTGGCCCTTGAGAAACCTATATGCAGATCAGGAAGCAACAGTTAGAACTGGACATGGAACAACACATTGGTTCCAAACAGGAAAAGGAGTACATCAAGGCTGTATATTGTCACCATGCTTATTTAACTTTTATGCAGAGTACATCATGAGAAACTCTGGGCTGGAGGAAGCACAAGCTGGAATGAAGATTGCCGGGAGAAATATCAATAACCTCCGATATGCAGATGATACCACCCTTTTGGCAGAAAGTGAAGAAAAACTAAAGAGCCTTACGATGAAAGTGAAAGAGGAGAGTGAAAAAGTTGGCTTAAAGCTCAACATTCAGAAAATGAAGATCATGGCATCTGGTCCCATCACTTCATGACAAATAGATGGGGAAACAGTGGCTGACTATTTTTCTGGGCTCCAAAATCACTGTAGATGGTGACTGCAGCCATGAAATTTAAAGATGCTTACTCCTTGGAAGAAAAGTTATGACCAACCTAGACATCCTTGAGAAGGAAATGGCAACGCACTCCAGTATTCTTGCCTGGAAAATAACATGGACGGAAGAGCCTGGTAGGCAACAGTCCATGGGGCTGCAAAGGGTCAGACACGACTGAGCGACTTCACTTTTCACTTTTCAGACAGCATATTAAAAAGCAGAGACATTACTTTGTCAACAAAGGTCTGTCTAGTCAAGGCTATGGTTTTTCCAGTGGTCATGTATGGATGTGAGAGTTGGACTGTGAAGAAAGCTGAGCGCTGAAGAATTGATGCTTTTGAACTGTGGTATTGGAGAAGACTCTTGAGAGTCCCTTGGACTGCAAGGAGATCCAGCCAGTCCATCCTAAAGGAGATGAGTCCTGGGTGTTCATTGGAAGGACTGATGCTGAAGCTGAAACTCCAATATTTGGCCATCTGATGCGAAGAGTTGACTCATTGGAAAAGATTCTGATGCTGGGAAAGATTGAAGGCAGGAGGATAAGGGGACAACAGAGGATGAGATGGCTGGATGGCATTACCGACTCAATGGACATGGGTTTGGGTGGACTCCAGGTGTTGGTGATGGACAGGGAGGCCTGACATGGCGCAGTTCACGGGGTTGCAAAGAGTCAGACACGACTGAGCGAAAGATGTGTATAAGAGACAGGTTCATAGTAGCATTATTTATACTTGCCATGATATGGAAGCAACCTAAGTGTCCATCAACAGATGATTAGATTAAGAAGATTTATAGAAAAAAATATATATATAATGTAGAGAGAAAATGNTGGACATGGGTTTGGGTGGACTCCAGGTGTTGGTGATGGACAGGGAGGCCTGACATGGCGCAGTTCACGGGGTTGCAAAGAGTCAGACACGACTGAGCGAATGAACTAAACTACTCAAGTAGTTAAAATCACACTGTTAGGAGTTTTCTCAGCTGTTAGGTGGGGACAGTAATAGTAAGGACTATCTGGTGGGGTTGTTGTGAGGGTTGAATTTGTTAATGAAGCTCTTTAGAACACCTTGTAAATAGCATTTGAGTGTTTTATTATTATTATTATTATTATTGTTATTATCAGTTGTTTTGCTGCAGTCATAGAACAGAATATTAGTATAGTGTATTTTTTTAACTATACGAGGAACTTTCTAGAAAATTTGTTGAATGTAAAAAATGTAAAGAAGGAAATCAAAATCACTAATAATTTCTTGCCTTTTACGTTTCACAAAATTTGCTTCTAGAATTTTTCTACACACACATTTATTTTATATTTCATCATCAGTGTATATGTACAGTCAGGGTTCCTTTTTTCATCCAAAATATAACATAGACATTATCCCCATGTTAAAAATGTGTTGTATGCATCCTTTTTATTCTTTGTAGGATGGCTTGAAGTTTCTTTGGAGCACCTAGTATTGAACGTTTTGTTAAGGCATATCATGTTTTGTAGCCTAATATTGTTTAATTGAAATGAGTTTTACTTAAGAAGACATGGACAACTAATAAAAGTTATGAAGTCAGTGACTATGATACCAGCTTTTAATAAAAGATTAATAGTGTGCTGACTAGAACAAAAACTTGAAATAAGAATTGAGGCTTTCTTAAATCTTAGGAGATATTTTACTCTACCTGATTTTTAAAAAAAGAATGTATGACTTGTGGGGATACATGGTATGTGTGTGTGTGTTTGGTTTTTATGATGGAGGATTTCAAACATATACAAGGTAGACAGACCTAGAAATGCCCTCCTGTATTTCTGTTCATTTCCTTTCCTGAAATCTAGGATTTCAAAATAAATTCTAAGTGTCATATTTCATTTGTGAATCCTAATATTTTTATATCTTCAAAGTATTTAATGAGTCTGTTATACAGTTATTAGAAAATAATTATTTTTGGCTTACTGGAAAACATTTCCAGAAGTTGAAACTGAGTTTTCTTATTTTAAAAAATATAATTCTAAAAGCTGCTTAGAAAGATGATTTCCATTGGCAAAATGGACTGCTTGTTGCTTTTATACTTAATTAACTAGATTCTTCATTTAGAGAAAGACTTTTTTGAAGTGACCTGTGTATAGTACTGTCTTGCCTTTCTCAGAATCAGATTGGGATTTTTTTTTTCCCCTTCAAACTGTTTTTCTTTTTTAATCTTTGAAGGTGTGGCATAGAATATGCCTTACACTTCTTATTTGAGTCACACAGTAACTCTGTTAGATACACAGGATAATAATTGTATTTTGTCCAAGTAACCTAAGATTCACTGAGATTAAAGTTGCTTTCTCATGGAATTAGGACTAAAAGTCTAGTCACTTCAGTCTAAATTTTGTACTTTTTTTCCCACTAGAATGCTTGTGGATGCGTACACGTGTGTGTGCTAAGTCGCTTCAGTTGTGTCTGACTCTTTGCGACCCTATGGACTGTAGCCAGGCTCCTCCGTCCATGGGATTCTCCAGGCAAGAATACTGGAGTGGGTTGCCATTTCCTTCTCCAGGATGTCTTCCCGACCCAGGGATCAAACCCTCATCTTCTGCGTCTCCTGTATTGCAGGCGGGTTCTTTACCACTGAGCCACCAGGAAAGCCCCCACTTTTGAATGCATTATAATNAGGCTCCTCCGTCCATGGGATTCTCCAGGCAAGAATACTGGAGTGGGTTGCCATTTCCTTCTCCAGGATGTCTTCCCGACCCAGGGATCAAACCCTCATCTTCTGCGTCTCCTGTATTGCAGGCGGGTTCTTTACCACTGAGCCACCAGGAAAGCCCCCACTTTTGAATGCATTATAATTTAAAGATTTACCTGTATTTATCTCTGTTTTTTTATTGTGTCTATCTTGTATAACTTTATTAATTTTATATAAAGTTAAGGATCAGATGGTTTAGTGTATTTACACTAAATATTTTAAATAGTGAAGAGTAAGCATAGTTTTACCAGTGTCATATTTTTCAATATTACAGCACCACAAAAATCCTTGGGCCATGAGGTGAATGAATTGACATCAAGTAGATTGTTGAAGCTGGAGATGGAAAATCAGAGTTTGACAAAAACTGTAGAAGAGCTTCGGAGTACTATGGATTCTGCTGAAGGCACCACCTCCAAAATCCTGAAAATTGAAAAAGAAAATCAAAGACTAAGTAAGAAGGTATAAAAAATTAATGTTTAATATAATGTAAAAAAGGTATATATAAAAGTATAAATAAATAGTGTTTAGATAGAACATTTATTTTCCAACTTTATTATACCCTCAATATTATTTTAACTTATTATATAGATCTCAAACTTATATAAATATGAAGTGAATGTACTCTTAGACTCATTCAAGTTCAACAGTTATTATCTTACAACTAGTCGTACTTCTACCCTTGATACTCTCTGTGCAACCACCAGATAATTTTGAAGTAAGTCCTAGACATGGTAATGTGTTACCAATAAATATTTCAGTTATAAATTTCTAAAAAGTAAGGAATTTTTAAAAAGAACAGTTATAAAAAAAAGAAACAGTTATGATATCACACTTAAATAATTACAGCTTTTGATCAGCATTTCAATTTCTCAAATCTATTATGATTTAAAATAAAATTTTTTTATTTTTTGAATATAAGTATATTCAAATATTTTTAAAATATAAATCCAAATAAGATTGATATGTTCAATCAGTTGATGTGTCCCTTAAGTCTTTTTTAGTCTATAGATTTACTCTTCTTTCCTAGTAGTTTTTCTGTTGAAGAAAGTGATGTTTGTAGTCATAGAAAATCATTGGTTTAGATCCCTTAATTAATCAGAGGGTACAAAATCCTGATATTATATCATCCATTCTTAATTTGGTAGCTAGAGTGTTTCTGTAAGGAAAACCTTTAAAAAAAAAAAAATACTGGGTTAAAAAATAAACCACTGTTAGTTATTTTGAGGAACAACTCTTAGGGTGGGTAAAGTGGGATGAATGTTTGATTCTTGTCCTTTATTTACCAATTTCCTAGTAATAAATTGGTTCTCTCATATCCTTCTGAGATAATTATTGAGCTTGTTGTGGTGTCATAATAAACTCACAGATTTAAAAATATTTGAGGTATTTTAATACACTGCATTTTTCTTACCCTCCCAACTCTTTTAAGCTGCTACCTGAATCCTTATGACATGACCTGAGCACTCCTGGAGAGCTTACTTGCTTTCTGCTGTGACAGAGTGTTCTGGGTTCCTCTGAAACATGTCCTGCCTCAGACCTGGACACAGCCATTTCTCTAAAAAGCCCTTCTTTCTTTTAGTCGACAGTGGTATTTAGAGGCCACAGTTTAGGGATTATGAAACCTGAATTTAAGCATACCTTATAATATTTCAAGCTCTTTCATTGTTGTTGTATTTGTTACGGTGATCTCTGTCAGGGATCTTTGATGTCAGTATTTTAATTGTGTTGGGGTGGCATAGACTGCACCCATATAAGATAATGAACTTAATCAAGTGATGTGGTGTTCCAGCTTCTCCACTGACTGGTGATTTCCCCGTCTCTCTCCCTCTCCTTGTACCTCCCTATTCTGAGACACAACAATATTGAAATTAGGCAACTAATAACCCTAGAGTGGCCTGTATATGTTCAAGTGAAAGGAGTAGTTGCACATCTCTCACTCTCACAATCGAGTCACAAGCAAGAAATGATTAAGAATAGTGAGGAAGGAGTGTTAAGCTGAGATAGACTGAAAGGTAGGCCTCCTACACCAGTCAGCCAGGTGCATGCTAAGAAGTTCTTGAACTAAAAGTACTTTCAGTGAACTTTTTTCAGTGAATGATAGGAAAATGAAAGAGCATTGTTGCTGATATGGAGAAAGTCTTAGTGGTCGGGATAGAAGACATGCCAGCCACAGCATTCCTTTAAGCCAAAGCCTAATCCAGAGCAAGGCCTCTCTTCAGTTCTGTGAAGGCTGAGAGAGGTGAGGAAGCTTCAAAAGAGAACTTATAACCTTTTAGAGGCTGGTTTGTGAGGTTGAAGGAGAGATGTTTCCGTAACATAAAAGTACAACACGTACTAAGGTAGAAGCTGTATTTAGTTTTCCATAAGATATAATTAATTATGGTGACTACACTAAACTAGATTTTTAGCATAGACAAATGACCTTCTATTGGAACAAGATTCCATCTAGGACTTCCATAGCTGGAAGAGTTTAATTAATGCCTAGGTTCGAAGCTTCAAAGGACAGGTTTCTTCCCTGGCGGTCCCAGTGGCTAAGACTCCACACTCCCAATGAAGGGGGCCTAGGCTTGATCCCTGGTCAGGGAACTGGATCCCACATGCCACAACTAAAGATCCTGCATGCCACACTAAGACCTGGCACAGCCAAATAAATATATATTTTTTTCTTTAAAGGACAGGCTGACTTTCTTGTCAGAGGCTAATGAAGCTGGTGACTTGAAGTCAGTGGTCATTTACAGTTTCAAAAATCTTAGGGCCCTTAAGAATTCTGCTTAATCTGTTCTCTCTGTACTTAATTTCCCTGTACTCTCTTGATGGAACAACAAAGCCTGGATGACAACATATCTGTTTACAGTATGATTTATTGACTATTCTAAGCCCACTTGTGAGGTCTACTGCTCAAACAAAAATTTCTTTCAAAATATGACTGCTCATTGACAGTGCACCTGATCCCCAAGAGCTCTGTTAGAGACTTAGGATTGAGATTCATGTTGTTCCATGCTTACTAACACAATATCTATTCTGTGGCCCATAGATTAAAGAGTAAGTTGACTTTGAAGTCTTACTCTTTATTTTGTAAGGCTATAGCTGCCATCAAAAGTGATTCCTCTGATGGGTCTGGGCAAAGTCAACTGAAAACCTTCTGGAAAGAACTTACCAGTTTAGATGCCATTAAAAACATTTGTGATTCATGGGAAGAGGTAAAAATAACAACGTTAACAGGGGTTTGGAAGAAGTTGATTCTACCCCTCATGGATGACTTAGAGGCTTCAGTGGAGGAAGTAATTGCAGATGTGGAGGAATTAGCAAGAGAACCAGAACTAGAAGTGGAGCCTGAAGATGTGATTAATTTGTTGCAATCTCATGATACAGCTATAATGGATTAAGAGTTACTTCTTGTGCGTGAGTAAAGAAAGTTTCTTGAGATGGAGTCTACTATTGAAGATGTTGTGAAGTTGGTTGAAATACCAACAGAGGACTTAAATATTACATAAAGTTGATAAAACTGTGGCTTTGTTTAAGAGAAGTGACTCCGATTTTGAAATAAAAAGTTTTTGTAGCCTTGCATGCTACAGAAAAATTGTTCATGAAAGGAAGTCAGCTGACAGAGCAGACTTTATTGTTTTATTTTAAGAAATTACAAAGCCATCCCAACCTTCAGCAGCCACTACCCTGATCAGTCAGCAGCCATCAGCCTCTAGGCAAGACACTCCTCCAGCAAGAAGATTAAAACTTGCTGAAAGCTCAGGTGATGGTTAACTTTTTTTAGCAGTGAAGTATTTTTTAAGGAAGGTATGTACATTGGTTTTTTTAGACATAATGGTATGGCACACTTAATAGACTACAGTGTGGGGTAAACATAGCTTTTAGAATATTCATTTGATGCGTTTAATTGCGATACTTACTTTATTGCAGTGGTCTTGATCCAAACTTGCAATATCTCTGAGATACTCTTATTTTCCTGTTGTGGGACAGTTAGACCAAGTAATTTATTGCATAGCTTTCTACCCACACAAACACATACACACAGTATACATAAATAGAAATCATGTTATAAAGACGTACATGATATTTTTATCATGAATACCCTCCATCATGTATACCCTTCAAAATGTGCTTTCACTTTTGTTTCCAGTTCTTGGTCACTGAAAAATATACTATAATAAATATTCTTCTACATGTGTCAGCTATGTCTGGTTTTTCTTTTGGATTCTCTGTTTCAGACTTGATTATGAAAATCTGCCTAGTTTTTAGACCAATAGCTTTGAATAGGTAGGTATTCATCACAGTAACCTTCAGCAAGATAAGGATTAAGATACGGATTGCTGAGCCCCATGCCCAGAGTTTCTAATGTGGTAAGGCTAGGGTGGGATAAGAATTCTCATTTCCAAGAAGTTCCTAAGTGAGACTCATCCTGCTATTGTGGAACCATGCCATGAGAATCACTGCCTTAGATAATGCAGATAGACACTTTGATTTTCATGAAAGATTTTCTCTTTTAAAACATTCTTTGCGTCATCTTTAATTCATTAACCAAATAAGCATTTCACAATAAATTTGTGTTAAAATAGAAGTGGCCATTTAGAACTTGGAATGGTTTTATTTTTGCCGCCACTATAAATCTGGAATTTTTATTTTGAAATTAACTTTAAAGTCTAATTAGTAAATTAGTGATTCCAGCAATTTTTGATTAATTCTTTGTATATCTTTTGTAAACTGAATGTTTCATTTGAATTCCATTAATATAGCAAATGAGTTAAATACTGTCCATATATTTCAGTATGTAATGTGAGAACCAGATTAGTTATTAATAGCTTAAAGGTTCCTGATTGTGTAAACTTAATGTGAATTATTGAATAAGATTTGTGACTTTATGCTTTTGAGATATTAATATCATTTCTTAGAGTTTCTTACTGTTGTTACAAGGATTTAGGTAATATTTAAATGTGAAGTAGAATATTTTATATGACTAAATTTTTTTTTTTTTTGGTTACCTGGTTTGAATATGTTACATAATAATGGGGAAATCACTAGTATGGCATATTTTGAAGTTGAATTTGCTTTTTCATACTTTTTAACCTCATACTTTGCTAGAGTTTTGCTCAAATCTTTTTTTCTCTAGTAGTTTCTTTTTTTTCTCTTTTTAATCAAAATTCCTTCTTGTCTCATTTTCTCATCTTTTCCCTTCTTATGCACTAAATTCCTTGACTAATTAAATTTCCATTTTACAAATCCATTCAAGCCAAGAGAGTTTTTTTTTCAGTATATTTTGTGTATTCTTCATGTGGCATGTGTGTATGTATGCAGTTGTATTTGTGTTTGTGTTTAGAAGTGGAAATTTGCCTTCAAAGATGCCGAGGACAAGAAAGATAATCATGTCTGTGTATTTTAGATAGCTGCTAAAATTACCTTGAAATACTACTTGAATTTTTCTATGAAATTCTTAAACTTCACTATTCTAAAACTGTCTTCTACCCTTTATTCAGTGATTAGCTTTTGTTTTTACATGGTTCCACTATTTTGAAATACTAATGATATATTGTTTTGTGATTTCATTTTCACCAGGTTGAAATCCTTGAAAATGAGATTATTCAAGAAAAGCAAAGTCTTCAGAATTGTCAGAATTTAAGCAAGGATCTAATGAAGGAAAAAGCTCAGCTTGAAAAAACGATCGAAACACTTCGAGAAAATTCAGAGAGACAGGTTCATAAATTTTTTTGTTAAGCAACAGATCTTAAAACTTATTAACAAAAGTTATTTTAAAGTTTGTGCAAGTAAAATTTTCATAATAACATTAAATGAAATGTTTTAGAACTTTTTAGATTTTAAGGTAACTATAGTTTTATCTCATTTGCTATCCCATGCATTTTTGAAAAGTTGAAGAGAAAACTTAGAGTTTTTTAAATTGTCAGTGTGCTTAATAACTGTCTGATATAAAATCCCATGGTACCTGTGCATGAACTGCTTTCCAAGTGTCCGTGGAATGGGACTGCAGCTACTGGAGGCCTGAATGAAGCTGGGATGAAGTGCAGCTCCACTCTGATCCCACTGTAGTGGCAGCAGCTCCTCTGTATACTTTCATACTTTCAAGGTTTATTGGTCGTTCACATGCTATGCTTGAGGAAACTAAGAATCAAATAAATAACTGGCTGTTCTACAATTTCTAATTTTTAGGAGTAAAATTATTTGTATTGTTGAGCTATAGTCCTCAAAGTGAAAGCGTTAGTTGCTCAGTCATGTCCAACTCTTTGTGGCCCTGTAGTCTGTAGCCTGCCAGGTTCCTCTGTCCATGGGATTTTCCAGGCAAGAATACTGGGGTGGTTTGCCATCTACTTCTCCAGGGGATCTTCCCGACCCAGGGATTGAACCATGTCTCCTGCATTGCAGGGGAGACTCTTTACCATCTGAACCACCAGGGTTAGTCCTTAGGTCACCTGTAAAAATACGCATTTCCATAGAGCTATGGAACAAAAATTCTAGAGCTAAGCATGAATCTCTGTTTTTACAAGTTTCTCAGAATTGATTGTTTAATACACTGAATTTTAAGAACCATTACCATTATAATAGACCATACTATAAATTGGATGTTTTCATTTTTAAATGTACCAGGGATATTGTTATTTTGATGTTTCCAAATTAGAATTCTTTTAGGAAATGAATACACACAAATACACACACACACACACACACACATAGATATACATATCTATGCATGTAATAGAGCAAATACTGTATTTACTGAGGTCTTCCTGTATATATGCATTGTGAAATTTCTTGAATGAATGTAAAAGCATGTATCTTCAAGAAGATATGTGTATACATTTCATCTAGACTCATATTTGAATTTGAAACATATCACCACTATATAATCTGAAGATGATTTTGGTTAATATTCATCTCTCTTAACCGTTCCTGTACATTTTGGACTCCCTAAAGATATGAAATTTAAAGACTTGGCAGTACATGTCCATGGTGGTCTCTCAGTAAATATTTGTCAGAATTAAAATTAAAATTGACAATTTTAGCACCTTTTAATGATCTGATTTCCCTGCTAGTTTTTGGAGAAAACTATGTCGTTTTTAAATATTTACTTTATGTTCCATTAAGTTTTAATTTTTCTCCCCCTTTTTTTTTTTTACTAAATTAGATTAAAATATTAGAACAGGAAAATGAACATCTGAATCAAACCGTGTCCTCTTTAAGGCAGCGCTCCCAGATAAGTGCTGAAGCAAGGGTGAAAGACATTGAAAAAGAAAACAAAATTCTCCATGAATCTATCAAAGAAACAAGTAGCAAACTAAGCAAGACTGAATTTGAGAAAAGGCAAATCAGAAAAGAATTGGAACATTATAAAGAAAAAGGAGAACGAGCAGAAGAACTTGAAAATGAGTTGCATCATCTTGAAAAAGAAAATGAACTGTTACAGAAAAAGATAACCAATTTAAAAATTACTTGTGAAAAAATTGAGGCCTTAGAACAAGAAAATTCAGAGCTAGAAAGAGAAAATAGGAAGTTTAAAAAAACATTGGATAGCTTTAAAAACCTCACTTTTCAGTTAGAATCCCTGGAAAAAGAGAATTCCCAGCTCGATGAGGAAAACTTAGAACTTCGAAGGAGTGTGGAATCTTTGAAGTGTGCAAGCATGAAGATGGCTCAGCTGCAACTAGAGAATAAAGAACTGGAGAGTGAAAAAGAACAACTTAAGAAAGGTCTAGAGCTCATGAAAGCATCTTTCAAGAAAACAGAACGCTTAGAAGTTAGTTATCAGGGTTTAGATACAGAAAATCAAAGGCTACAGAAAGCTCTTGAAAACAGCAATAAAAAAATCCAACAATTGGAAAGTGAACTACAGGACTTAGAGATGGAAAATCAAACATTGCAGAAAAATCTAGAAGAGTTAAAAATATCTAGCAAAAGGCTAGAACAGCTGGAAAAAGAAAATAAATCATTAGAACAAGAGACTTCTCAACTGGAAAAGGATAAAAAACAACTGGAGAAGGAAAATAAGCGACTCAGGCAACAAGCAGAAATAAAAGATACCACGTTAGAAGAAAATAACGTGAAAATTGGAAATTTGGAAAAAGAAAACAAAACCCTTTTCAAAGAGATTGGTATTTATAAAGAATCCTGCATTCGTCTGAAAGAATTAGAGAAAGAAAATAAAGAGCTTGTGAAAAGAGCAACTATTGATATAAAAACTTTGGTTACATTACGAGAGGTAAGTTAATTACTTAAATTTCACACAAATTTTTAAATCTTCTTAACTTATAACTTCTTTAAGCTTTATTATGGTAATTTGTATAGTCTATTTATGGTTCAAAGTAGAAATTTAGAATTAAAAGTTTTCCAAGTTTCCAACTTGTGTTAAATTAAGAAGTGAATGCAATTTGTATTTTTTAAGAAATTATACTAATAAGTTACCATGTAGTATCTGACTTAGTTCTTATAATTTTACACTTTTATTTCAAAGTAATATTAAAATATATGATCAAAACTTACTGAATGTGATAATTACTAGTTATTGAATACTAGCTATGTGCCAAATACTGGATAATTTTTACAACCAATCCTTTGTTTCTGTTACCTCCATTAGATTAGAAAACTGAGATTCAGAGACATTAAGTAACTTATTTAAGAACAAAATGGTAGGTTTGGATTTCTGGATTCACATCTAGATCTTTCAGATTTCAAAGTCCCTTGGATTCTGACTGAGAGAATCAGAATGCAAATCAGGTCAACAACCAAACAATTGGTAGTTGGTTGGATTGGTGTATCATGAAGAATTCTAAAATTTATAGGAGTAGATTGGCAATAAATGGTTGGTGTAGCTCAAAAGAGAGCAAATAGTGTTTATTTGCTGTCTGTGTGCCCTACTATATATGATAACCTTTTAAGTTCAATTTAAAAAAACTTAGCATTCTGGCAGATGCTTGCACTGGGAAATCTGCCTTTCTGCTAAAGAGATGTTGAAAAGGGATCATTATTATCCTTTTTCTTTTTCCTTTCTGTTGTTGTACAATCTTACACACATGAACAATAGGTTCCTGGTCCCCACATCTCTAAGAATTCCCCCTAGTTATTCAGATCAATGTCTTAGGCCTCTTCCACTGGGAGAGGGGTGCTTGTGATAGGAGAATATATGTTGTATCCAACATATATTCATGAAAGAAATATGCACTAGAGTTCTAGTTCACTATGAAAAGTTAATGGATATATGTTGTTTCCCCCACACTTTTCAAACCTAAGGTGTGTAATCACAAGTATGAGTTTCTCCTTTTAGTTTTTAACATTAAAAAGTTAAAAAGTTTTAGCAAAATAGAAGAAGGAAAACATTACTCTTTGAACTGGGTTATAATTTTTTTGCTTGACTTTTTTAATTGATAAAAAATTCAGCAACAGCCTTTCTGTCTTTTCTGGTTTAAATTATGTGTATTCCTGGATGAAATCTTGGCTGAATTTCTTTGATGTTTATGTTCACAACACTTATGTGAGTTTTGCATTACTTTTTTTTTTTTTTTTGCATTACTTTTAAAATAAGGATTTGGTGAGTGAAAAATTGAAGACTCAACAAATGAATAATGATCTTGAAAAATTAACTCATGAGCTTGAGAAGATAGGGTTAAATAAAGAGCGACTCTTACATGATGAGCAAAGTACTGATGACCGGTGAGTATTAAGTCTATCTGAGGAATAGTGGAAATCATTTATTTTGCTCAAGCATTAATTTTGAGACTGCAGAGCAATTAAGGCAGAAAAATAATGTAGAAAACTAGGGCTTAACAAACAGAATAAAAAATTAACTTATATACACTTTAATTTGGAAATATTCAGTACAGGCTTGAAGAGAATTTCTGTTCTCTCATGGTAAATACAGTCTATCAGTTAATTAGATTTTCAAGTAGTCTGCTGTTTAGCATCCAGTTGGCCACATGATTCCAGCTGGGATAGAAGTGTGTATTGTTAAGAATATTGTTATACACTAGATTTTATTTCATTAGAATTTTTGTAACTGTATAATTTGTATTTTGTAATTATATTTTGTTGCCTATCCATCATTACTGTTCTAGTAAGTATTTATATTTTATAATAAATAAATGTATGTGGGAAAAATTAATGCAAATTGTATTTATTAGCAAGAATTTATTCTTACCACTGTGGAATATATAGTCTAATTATGGAATTGAATGTATAAATATAGTAAAGTAAATTTAGTGGTAGAGTGCCCTGTGATCACTTTTGTCTTTCTCTTTGTAACAGTTCTTTGTCCTGTGTGTTCTCTCTCAGTATAGTTTCCTAGAGTTAAGTTCTTAGGCTTCTTATCTGTTACATGAGCATTCTATCCATCATCCTATCCATCATCTCAGCTGACATGCTGTTATTCCCTGCTTACTGAACATCTCTACCTGGACAGTCAGAACTCAGGCATCACAAATTTAATAATACATCCAGAGTCATACACATTACATGCTTTAAAATTGTTTGTTGACTCAAGCCAATATCGAAGTGAGATTTTTTTCTCTGTTGTCAATGAACTTAAAATCTAATTGAGCAGAAAATATATGCACACAAATTAATTATAATAAGAGGCAGAGTATGATAGAATTTCTCATATACGTACTTCAGATTTTTATTTGCTTTAGTCATCGAGGTTCTCAGGTGTAAGAAATAGATTAATCTGTAATTCCTAGTCTGTGGTTCCCTCTCAGTGTATGTTCATGGACATCCTTTTTATAAAGAAAAAATCTTAATATTATAAATATTCATGAACCCATCAATCAGAAAGATAACTAAAATATTAACACTCAAACCTATCTGCCCCTTCCTCTTCTATTACCAGTATCTTGGCTCTTTACTATGTTGTCCCTCCTCTTTATTTTTAATATTCTGCAAGTTCTCCATGCCCTGAAGGTAGTCTTCAGAGTGCTTTAAGTCTTAACTATTCATATATACTTGTGTAAATATATATTAATATCATAGACAAATGCTTAATAATGTGCTTAATCCATCCACTTACTCTTCCTGTAGATTCTATTCTTATGAAACTGAAAGATATATTTTGAGACTAAGATCTTCAAGATGCCTTTTTGTAGCATTAATTTTTGCTTTTGACAACCTAGACTGTAATCTGGAGCTGTATACTCAGGGCTTTTTTGTTTTATTCTTATTCCCAGGAATAGTTAAAAAGGGAGAGTAGACAGGAAGAACAAAATAATTTGTTTCTTTTTTTAAAAAAGACTATTTTATAAGGCTTATTTATGTATCAGTATCTAATCATAAATTATCTTTAAAAATAATTTTCTGACCTCCAGTAATGAACTATATTCTTTTTATATTTGGATAATAGATACAAACTTTTGGAATCAAAATTAGAATCCACTCTAAAGAAGTCTCTTGAAATAAAAGAAGAAAAAATTGCTGCTTTAGAAGCTCGACTAGAAGAGTCTACAAATTACAACCAGCAGTTGCGCCAAGAACTAAAAACAGTAAGTGATTTTCTTGGGAAGAATTTTGATTGTCAACTTTTTCTCTTTTTTGCACTGCTCAGCTTGTGGGATCTTAGTTCACTGACCAGGGGTTGAACCTGGGACCCAGCAGTGAAAGCACTGAGTCCTAACCACTGGACCGCCAGGGAATTCCCTGTCAGATATTTGGACAGAAAATATGAAGTAGAAAATGAAACATAAATTTTATTACTGTTTTGTCTATTTCCTAAACTTGAGATTATTCTTAAACAGATCTTTGTTATGTAGTTTATAACAAACTATTTCGTCTATACACTATAACTTATTCAGTCTTATTTTGTGTATGAATGTCCCTCAATATATATGAAGACACATACTGGAATTGTGAGAGTGGAATGGGGAAGAGGCAGACTTATTACATTGGGAAATGCTCTCAGTGTGATTTTGACACTTCACTGTCACTCTTTTCCTATTGAGAATCCAGGTAAAAGTTTGAATTAAAAAAAAATATGGGTGTGAGGACAGCAAGTAGAGAGAAGCAGTATGTGTGGTATGAGAGCCCTTGATCTAAAAAATTTGAGGACTTTCCTAAATTTTTTATTGTGTTATTTGGAATTATTCAGTGAAATATGTGAGGTAGGGGCTGCTGTCTGTTTTCCCTGTGTGAATGAATTGAAATTGAAGGGACTTACCCATTCTTATAGGGTTAGTGTTTGGTAGAATGATAGAATCATGATCTGCCTTTTACTCCCTTTTATTAGCTCTGTAGTCATACCTGGAGTGGTTTTACAGTCAACCAAACATTCAGGCTGACAAGCTTATTATAGGCCACATTTAGAACTGTTCAATTCAGAGCACTATAGGAAATATAAGCTAATAGTAGGGCACAGTCTGGTGTCCCTCTTCACATATTTGTCTGAGAGTCGTCTTCTCACTAGATGATAGTTCAGATGCAAGAAGACAAGATTCACATTGGGTATGTGTGAAAGCTGTTCTGGCTTTGGGACGTCATGCTTAATACCAGTCATCATCCCTTGCAACATCTCCAAATGCATGGATCGTCACAGTTTTACGATTTAAGAGATCCTACACTCAGAGAAGTCCAAAGATGTAGCTTCTTATTAGGTTTTTATAGTTCTTGTAGTACCAATACAATTTACGAATCAGAAGTCATTTTTCTTGACTGGTAGCATGTAACATTGTAGTTTTATCAGGTTTCCAGAGAAAGTTACCCAAAGATTAATAATCTTATACAGGAGAGAAAAAGAATTGGTTCCTCATTTGCCCATACCATCATTGCTGGTGTTTGTCTCAGACATTAACACAGAACGTTTTTTGTTACAGAAGGAATTTTAGAACTTTGTTTAGTCAGCATAAAGTGTTGTCCAAAAAAATATAAAGTAAAACTTGTTACCACATTTCATTAATCATCTTTCTTTTTCTGAATTTTTGCCCTTTATGCAGTATCACTATATTCCAAATAAAGTCAATTTCATGAAGCTACTAAGCCAGGAAATAAATGGGTTTGAGTATGGGTTGGTATATGATGTGTTTCAAGTCTAAAAGTTAGAGATTGTCTTCCACTTTCAGCTATTTGGAAGCAGAAGATTTCCAAATTATTATTATTAAACTAGTTTTCTGCCATAAACATGCATTCAACTGAAATTATACTGTTCTGGTTTTTAATATATGATTAATTAATTATACTATTCTAGTTTTTTCATAGTTAACATAGACTATGAAAGCTAAATATGAGTAATAAGTATAAAGTAATCACTAAAATAGTATGACAAAGAAGTATAACTAAAATGGCAGCAAAGGAGATTACATAGAATCAGAAAATCCAAATAAAGGCAGAAAAAGAAAAAAGAACAAACTACAGGTTGGACAAATGGAAAATAAATAGCAAGATAGCAATTTTAAACCAAACCATGTCAGTCATCACATTAAATGTGAATGGCCTGTACATCCCAATTAAAAGGCATTTAATTTATTTAAATTAATAAATTAGATAAGGCAACACCCACCTGTACACTATCTCTGAAAAACCCTGATGGAAAATGTCATTTTCAATATGAACATAAATTAACGATTCTGATTAATGATATATAAGGTAAAGGACCATTTTTAAAACTTACAAAACAGTGGACTGAAAATGAGAAGTTCTGAGTTTTATTCTCATGTCCCCTTCTTAATGACATATGTCCATAACTCTTACAAGCCTTGAAAAAAGAGCCTGTGAGAAATTAATGTAAAATAGACTGGAAATTATGTTATCCATCTATATTATTAGGGTGTCAGAAGTATTTTTTTTTAAGTGGAAAACCAGGATCTCAGAATATCTGTTCGATCATTTGCCAAGATTTAAGTGATACTCTTATCTTGGCATCTTATTTTCTATAATCTCACATCATTATTGTCTAACTCAGTAATAGTAGCAAAGTTTGAGCCATAAAGCTTTCTTGAGGTTGCATTAGACATTGAATTATTTTAAACATCTGTATCCTTGTCTTAATAGAAAGTCTGGGTTTAAGTTAGAAATTTACGATAATCATTTCCTAGGAAAAACTAGTAATTCAGTATAACAATAATTTAAATTGAAGAGAGTAATTTAGTTAATCATTAATTTTGGATGATGACCAATTTGTTAGTTTTGACTTTGCTCTGTTAAAGTAGGGTTTGGTTATAATCATACCAGAAAACCCTGGATAAGATAATATCCTTGGATTGCTCACTCTTTATAAAATGAATAATAGTAATTTTATGTGGGTCAGTATCTGTATAAAGAAGTCATTTATTTATTAACAGGTCATTCCGGGCAACAAAATCCTTTTAAAAAGACCATACATAGATAGATACTTCTTCAGCTTCAGTTATTCTTTTTAAGGGGAATTAATACATGTGTCAAGTTTTTGTTCTTGACATGAGGATCTCTGAAATCTCTAAACCAATTATAAATAGCTCTAAAAACAGTTGTTAGTACTTAGCAACAAGTCTGTATTCATCTATTCTTCAGTGATATTTTCATCATAAGCAACAGGATCTGAAATTACAAAATAATAGCAACATGACACTTCAGCAGGGTATATTAATATTTCTAGAGGAAAACATTTGCACTTTACAATGCATAAATTGTAATCATGATAATAATGGTAATTGTATATATTATTATATTTTTAAATAAACTCTCACATTCACCAGACCGTTGTGGAGTTTAATTATGATAAATATAACCTTGGTGGTATGTTTTTTCCCTTTTTAAATAAATGAAAACAATATTATAAATCAACTATACTTCAATTTTAAAAGATATTTTAAAATAATATTTTAGGTGAAAAAGAATTATGAGGCTCTCAAACAGAGACAGGATGAGGAAAGAATGGTTCAGAGCTCTCCTCCAGCTGCTGGTGAAGACAAGTGGGAGCGAGAAAGTCAAGAGACAACTAGAGAGCTTCTGAAAGTTAAAGACAGATTAATTGAAGTTGAAAGAAATGTAAGTATTTTAGAAGGAATAAAGTTTTTTAGAAGCAAAGGATCACTGAATATATAACAAAGTTTATCTAATCTGGTTTTGTAGTTTTGTTCATTTTATACTTTTTTGATCAGTTTGTTTTATAGTATTAAGAACAATTTAATATTCTTTTCTTCATCATTGTCATGTAAGCCCATCAGCAAGCTTTGTCAACTCTGTCATGTAAATAGAATGCAAACTAATCTATTTCTCTCTGTCTTTGGTGCTAACACTCTAGTCTAAGTTACCCTTATCCCTCATCTGGCCTGTTAAAAAAGAGTATCATCCTAACCAGCCTGCCCCTTTCACTTCTCGCCCAAACTGACCCATTCTCAATGTAGTAACCTAGAGTTTTTTTAAAATAATTTTTGAGGTTTTTTATTTATTTATTTTTGGCTGCACTGGATCTTTGTTGCTGCTCATGGGCTTTCTCTAGTTGCAGAGAGTGGGAGCTGCTCTCTAGATGTGGTGTGTGGGCTTCTCACTGCAGTGGCATCTCTTGTTGTGGAGCATGGGCTGTAGGGCTTGCAGGCTTCAGTAGTTGCTGCACATGGGCTTAGTAGTTGCAGCTCTTGGGCTTAGTTGCCCCGTGGCATGTGGGAACTTCCCAAACCAGGGACCAAACCAGTGTCTCCTGCATTGCAGCAAGGTGGATTCTTAACCACTGGACCACCAAGGAAACCCTAGAGTTATTTTTAAAACATAATCCAGGTCATGTCATTTTCCTGCTTAAAATCCTTCAGTGGTTTCCCATTATTAATAATGAAATCCCTGGTGACTCAGAGGTAAAGAATAGGCCTGCAGTGCCAGAGACCCAGGTTCAATCCCTGGGTCAGGAAGATCCCTGGAGAAGGGAATGACTACTAACTCCAAGGACAGAGGAGCCTGGTGGGCTACATACAGTCCATGGGATCGTGAAGTCAGACACAAATGAATTAACACTTTAACTTTCACTTCATACTTTTTACTGTATCCATAAGGTCCTATTTGACATTTCCCTGCCTATATCTTTAGCCTTATACCATATTAGTCTTCTACCTACCTTGTTTATTAATCTGAGGATAATATTAGTATCTGTTAATATGTGGAAAACATATGACAAAACCAATACAGTATTGTAAAGCAAAATAAAGTAAAAATAAAAATTAAAAAAAAATAAAATTGAACTTTTAAAAAAATAAAAAAAATGTGGAAAACAGAACAGTGACTGGCACTTAATAAGCAAATTAATTCTAGTCATATTGGCATTTTCTGTTTATTCCTCTTTTAGGGCCTTTCTGTTTGCTTGCCCTAGCTGGAGCACGTGACAGGCTTTTGTCAACATTCAGGTCTCACATCACATGTCGTCTATAGGGGGTTTTCCCTGACCCCTTCTCCACTGAAGCAGTCATCCCCCAACCTAAAACCATTTACTCTCACACCACTGCCTTGCTTAGTTTCTTCATGGAACTTTTTATCAATTAATTTTTAGTATTCACTGATTTACTATTTGACTATAAAAAAGCTCCCTGAACAAAGGTAGCTTGTCTTTCTTTTACATCACTGTGCCTTCTATGTGTAAAACAATGCTTGGTAGATAGCAGATTCTTAATAAATATGCGCTGAGTGAGTTTATTAAATATTTACTGTAGAAAATAATTCAGCAACCATTTATTCTTCAAAGATGAGTGAGCCTAAATAACTTAAAGTGCTAACAAGTAAAAGAGTTGTGGTTCACTTCAGTTCAGTTGCTCAGTTGTGTCTGACTTTTCACGACCCCATGGACCACAACACGCAAGGCCTCCCTGTCTAATACCAACTCCCAGAGTTTACTCAAACTCATCTCCATGGAGTCAATGATGCCATCCAACCATCTCATCCTCTGTCATTTCCTTCTCCTCTGCCTTCAATCTTTCCCAGCATCAGGGTCTTTTCAAATGAGTCAGCTCTACGGTAGCTGACATATTGAAGTTTCAGCTTCAGCATCAGTCCTTCCAATGAACACTCAGGACTGATCTCCTTTAGGATGGACTGGTTGGATCTTCTTCCAGTCCAAGAGACTCTCAAGAGTCTTCTCCAACATCACAGTTCAAAAGCATCAATTCTGCTGTGCACAGGTTTCTTTACAGTCCAACTCTCACATCCATACATGACCGCAGGAAAAACCATAGCCTTGATGAGTTGGACCTTTGTGGACAAAGTAATGTCTCTGCTTTTTAATATGCTGTCTAGGTTGGTCATAACTTTCCTTCCAAGGAGTAAGTATCTTTTAATTTCATGGCTACAGTCACCATCTGCAGTGATTTTGGAGAAAGAAATAAAGTCAGCCACTGTTTCCACTGTTTCCCCATCTATTGGCCATCAAGTGATGGGACGGATGCCATGATTTTAGTTTTCTCAATGTTGAGCTTTAAGCCAGCTTTGGTTTTATTTTCTAATTTGTTTATTGAAAACTAAGCCATGAAGACAGAAGATAATCTCTTACACTACTGATTTCTACTTTTTCATCCAAAAATAATCACTGAAAACTGCTTTATATTTCCAGAAAAATGTTTGTGAGTTATCTGTTTATAGAAGTTTTATTTCTTTTACAGATTTACATTTTTGAGACCTTATTTCCATTTTTCAATTATTTTATCTTAAATCTATTTTAGCATATACGGAGCTATATAATTTTATTTAATGACCACATACTATTCCATTGTGTGTATATTGCCATAATTTATTTAAATAAATTCCATATCAGTGGACATTTAAGTTATTTTTCAGATTTTGCTTCCATGAAAATCCATGTTATAACATGTTTCTGCATCCTGATTCTCTTCTATTGTGTCCAACTCTTTGCAATCCTATGGACCATATCCAGCCGAATACTGGAGTGGGTTGTCATTTCCTCCTCCACGGGAATCCCTTGCTGATCCAGGGATTGAATCCGCATCTCTTAAGTCTCCTACATTGTCAGGCGGGTTCTTTACCACTAGCGCCACCTGGGAAGCCTTAACATGTTCTGCATGCTAAGTTGCTTCAGCTGAGTCAGACTTTGCGACCCTATGGACAACAGCCCTCCAGGCACCTCTGTCTGTTGGATTCTCCAGGCAAGAATACTGGCTGCTGCTGCTAAGTTGCTTCAGTCGTGTCCAACTCTATGCGACCCCATAGATGGCAGCCCACCAGGCTCCCCTGTCCCTGGGATTCTCCAGGCAAGAACACTGGAGTGGGTTGCCATTTCCTTCTCCAATGCTTTGTGAAAGTGAAAAGTGAATGTGAAGTGGCTCAGTTGTGTCCAACCCTCAGCGACCCAGTGGACTGCAGCCTACCTGCTCTGTCCATGGAACTTTGCAGGCAGGAGTACTGAAATGGGTCGCCATTGCCTTCTCTAACTGGAGGGGGTTGCCATTCCCTCCTTCAGAGGATCTTCCAGACCAAGGGATCAAACCCGAGTCTCTTACTATATCTCTTGCGTTGGCAGGCAGGTTCTTTACCACTACCACTACCTTGAAAGCCCTAACTTTTTTGGATCCACAGCATGTGAGGTCTTAGTTCCCCAACCAGGGATCGAACCTGCACCCCCTACACTGGGCTGGCAGGGTCTTAAACAGTGGACTGCCAGGGAAGTCCTAGGGTAGTAAATTGCTCACAGTAGAACTGACAGGCCAAAGAGCATATATAGAGAGATATTTCTGTGTATGTATTTAATTTTAATTGATACTGTTGTAAAAGCTTTTCAAAAAAGTGAATTTTCAGTTCCACTAATAGAATATCTGTTATTCCAGATTGACATTGGGTATTACCAACCTTGTAATTTCTATTTAAGTGATAGAAAATATTTTAATTTGTGTGTTTTAAATTATTAGTGAGCTTTTTATATCCTTTTTATGTATTTATCAGCTACATATGAAAATTCATGTTTCATTATTCAGTCATATATATTTATATATCAATCACTTAGATTAAAAATTACATTTCAGAAAACTTGGTGTGTTATATTCTATAAGATGAATCTCTTTTCCCACTTACTTCATCTATAAATTTCCACTGGGGAGAAATTACCTGGTTGACATATTGTACTCATTTAGATAATGGGTTTATAAAGATGGCTACCCTATATTAGACTGATAATTTTTGCTGATTTGGTAGTACATATGTTTGTTAACTGCATCCTTTTCCATTGTAAACCTTTTCTTGTTCTTAGATACCCTATCTACTCTCAGTTATCTCTTCTATTCATTATAGATTGTAGGAGTTTTTCTTATTAAGGATACCCAGACTAGTTAGAGCTTTTACATTTTGGTTTCTGAAGAGCTGAACTATAACAGTATAAATGAATATACTTATATATCTCACATATATAAGTGGGAAATGGTGCACCTTTTTGTTATATCAGAATGGTATATAAGAAAGTGCTACACTCAATATGCTAGCAATTTGGAAAACTCAGCAGTGGCCACAGGACTGGAAAAGGTCACTTTCCGTTCCAATCCCAAAGAAAGGCAATGCCAAAGAATGCTCAAACTACCGCACAATTGCACTCTTATCACACACTAGTAAAGTAATGCTCAAAATTCTCCAAGCCAGGCTTCAGCAGTACGTGAACCGTGAACTTCCAGATGTTCAAGCTGGTTTTAGAAAAGGCAGAGGAACCAGAGATCAAATTGCCAGCATCTGCTGGATCATGGAAAAAGCAAGAGAGTTCCAGAAAAACATCTATTTCTGCTCTATTGACTATGCCAAAGCCTTTGACTATGTGGATCACAATAAACTGTGGAAAATTTTGAGAGACATGGGAATACAAGACCACCCGACCTGCCTCTTGAGAAACCTATATGCAGATCAGGAAGCAACAGTTAGAACTGGACATGGAACAACACATTGGTTCCAAACAGGAAAAGGAGTATATCAAGGCTGTATATTATCACCCTGCTTATTTAACTTATATGCAGAGTACATCATGAGAAACGCTGGGCTGGAAGAAGCACAAGCTGGAATCAAGATTGCCAGGAGAAATATCAATAACCTCAGATATGCAGATGACACCACCCTTATGGCAGAAAGTGAAGAGGAGCTAAAAAGCCTCTTGATGAAAATGAAAGAGGAGAGTGAAAGAGTTGGCTTAAAGCTCAACATTCAGAAAACAAAGATCATGGCATCTGGTCCCATCATTTCAAGGGAAATAGATGGGGAAACAATGGAAACAGTATCAGATTTTATTTTGGGGGGCTCCAAAATCACTGTAGATGGTGATTGCAGCCATGAAATTAAGAGATGCTTACTCCTTGGGAGAAAAGTTGTGACCAACCTAGATAGCATATTGAAAAGCAGAGACATTACTTTGCCAACAAAGTTCCATCTAGTCAAGGCTATGGTTTTTCCAGTGGTCATGTATGGATGTGAGAGTTGGACTGTGAAGAAAGCTGAGCACCAAAGAATTGATGCTTTTGAACTGCGGTATTGGAGAATACTCTTGAGAGTCCCTTGGACTGCAAGGAGATCCAACCAGGCCTTCCCAAAGAAAATCAGTCCTGGTATTCGTTGGAAGGACTGATGCTAAAGCTGAAACTCCAGTACTCTGGCCACCTCATGCAAAGAGTTGACTCACTGGAAAAAGACCCTGATGCTGGGAGAGATTGGGGGCAGGAGAAGAAGGAGACGACAGAGGATAAGATGGCTGGATGGCATCACCGACTCGATGGACATGAGTTTGAATGAACGCCGGGAGTTGGTGATGGACAGGGAGGCCTGGCGTGCTTTGATTCATGGGGTCGCAAAGAGTCAGACACAACTGAGCGACTTAACTGACTGAACTGATTCCATATTATTTTTCTAGTGTAAACATTTTTTACCCTTTGTGATCAGATGAACAAAAGAGAAGTACAATGTCAACATTCATTTTAAAGCATTTTTTTTCTCACCTTTGATTTCATAGTATAATATCTATTAAATCATGATTTAACTTATGTGTGACATGTAGTATATATGACTTGAAAGCCTATAAACTGAATGTTGTCATTGTCCAATAATATAAAATAATGATAAAGATGATCTGTTGTGAATCAGTTGTAATCTTTTTTGCATGTTGCAATTATATATAAATTCTGGCCTTGTATATTAAAGTTTTATTTTGATTTTCTAGAGGATTCTTTATACTTTTTGATGCTATTTTTTAAATGAGTTTTTATTTAGAAATAATCCTTAAAATATAATATTTATAACAAACATCACATTTTAAATATAATTATTTGCCTGGTAATTCAACCATTTAATTATAAAATTGAAATATGATCCTATATATTAGGAAAATTGAAAATAGTATGTTTTATTTGGATTCATTCCAGAAGTCATATAGCTAAAATAGTTGTAGTAAGTGTGTTGTACCATGAAAAAATAAACAATGGAGAAAAATATGTAACATCTGTTAGGTCTATTATGTACTAAATTTTTTAAACAGATGGTTAAGATTGTTCCTGCCTCTCTTCTAAATAATTGTGTTTGTAAAACACTTAATTTTGCTGCTACCCCAGGGACCACTACATATTTGTGTATGTGTATATGGGTATTTGCCTCTGGGGAGTTAGAAAAAGATTCACTGTCTCTTGGCTAGACATAGTCCTGTTTGCTCTGGGCACTTTTGAGTAGCATAAAAATCATAGAACCGACAATCCTATTCTAGTTTTCTATTCTATCCTATTCCATATAATGGAATATGTTGTTCTTTGGACATTATAAAACAGGCAGAACACAGACACAATAGTATTAAGGTTTTAGTATTGCTTTCTTTCCTAGATTATGTATTTTTTTACAATTTGGGTTACAGGGAAATGTTTTGTCTTTTTCTCTTTTAAGGTTGTTGAGATTTTTTGGATTATCATGGTAATGAACACTTGTATAACATTCTAGTATCTGTTAAACAGAAATATGTTTGATGCTGCTTTTATTTTTAATATGTATTTTCTGTATTCAGAATGCTACACTGCAAGCAGAGAAGCAAGCATTGAAAACTCAACTGAAGCAACTTGAAACACAGAACAATAATTTGCAGGCTCAGATTCTTGCACTTCAGAGGCAGACAGTATCATTACAGGAGCAGAATACCACTCTTCAAACACAGAATGCCAAGCTTCAGGTTGTAATGTAACATTGTGGGGATATGCAACAAAACTCTTGAATTATGCTTTAAAATAAGGATGAATAGACATAAGTAACATTGTTTCTTAGTGAATTTAATTTAACAATTAGTTGAAGATAAAGTATTCTTATATAGAACTATGCCAGATTTTTGGATATCAGAATTTTTAAAATGTCAGTGTCTAAATTAAGTAATAAATTTATTCATTAAGTAAAAATTTTATTTACATTGACTTTATGGCCTTTCACCCATTTCAACAAGTTAATTATAATTAATCAGGTAGAAACCCTTGTTTTAAAGTATTATTGCAACATATCAGTTACGTTATTGGAAAATAACAGCATGAAAATTTTGTCTTTAAACTTACCCTTAATTCAAACGATCCATCTTGCAGTTAATACTACCAGTGTCTTTTCAAATAGAGCAGTCAGGCGGGGGAAAGTACAACTCTCTGAAACCTCTTAAAAAGTGGAGTTGTTCCCCCTCTGAATCTAAAAATTCTTTCTATAACTCTTTCCAAATGAAAAAGAATATACTTTAGTTGTTCAGTTGCTAAGTTGTGTGTGACTCTTTTGTGACCCCCATGGACTGTGGCCTATCAGGCGCCTCTGTCCATGGGATTTACCAGGCAAGAATACTGCAGTGGGTTGCCATTTCATTTTCCAAGGGATCTTCTGAACCCAGAGATTGAACCCATGTCTCCTGCATCTCTTACAGTGGATACTTTACCACTGAGCCACCTGGAAAGCCCTGGTTTAATGTAGACTTGAGAAAATCACCAGTTGAGTTTTACAAGTAGTTTTTCAGCTCTGTCAACTGTCAACTTCTAGAAAATGATAAACTGGCATTTAAAATTTTTTACTCTTATGGAATTGTTGCTAATCACCTTCATTTAAAATAATTCAACTCAAAAAATAGGTAACATCTACCAAAAATCAAAATTAAATGGTAGCCTGCCTTTTTGGAATCTAAAATCCAAATTTTCTTAGTATAATATGAATATATCTGCTGTGATTTATTTAGTGCTTCCTAAAGTTAACATTCTTTTATTTTAAAAGAATTATAAATAAACTGTTTTTCCGATGTCTGGCATTCTTGTAGGTTGAAAATTCCACCCTTAATTCCCAAAGTACCTCACTTATGAACCAGAATGCACAACTCTTAATACAGCAGTCTTCCTTAGAAAATGAAAATGAATCTGTAATCAAAGAGCGAGAAGATCTGAAATCTCTCTATGATTCTCTGGTCAAAGATCATGAAAAGCTGGAACTTCTACATGAACGGCAGGCTTCAGAATATGAGACTCTCATTGCTAAACATGGAACTCTAAAATCTGCCCACAAAAATCTTGAGGTGGAACATAAAGACCTTGAAGAGCGGTAATTTACCATCTTGTATTGTTGCCTTAAAACCAATTAAGAAAACAATTTGAATTGAATGATGTAATAAATTTTATATGTTAAACATATCTGAGATAATTTATATAGGAAATGTATATAAACTTACATGCTTTATGTGATATTTATTAAATTAACTCATTTCCATTATTTCTAAAATTTTTTTTCCTAAGGAAATACTATAAACCAAATGCATAACATTTTTTTTCCAGTTACAATCAGTTACTAAAACAGAAAGGACAGTTGGAAGATTTGGAAAAAACATTGAAAGCAGAACAAGAAAAAATGCTGCTTAAGAACAAAAACCATGAGACTGTAGCTGCAGAATTCAAGAAGCTTTGTGGTGAAAATGATAGGTAATAAATATGTATATATATAATTTTGTATTTATTCATTATATCCAACGGGTATGTTACCCCTTTGCAGCACTGCTCATAACTTAGAATTTTTTAATAAGACCCCAGGGTCATATGTAAATTACCCAACAGCATCATTTAGCTGGTTATAAGTGATTCAGACAAGAATGTGGGTCTTGAACTTTCTCTGATTGTTTCTCTCTTGATTTATTCAACTACTTAAGTTTTTAAGCCACAATATATAACAGAATTTCTTTATGTTGATTGTATTTTTGTATACTTTATTGAGGAAGAATGAAGTGAAACCTGATTTTTTATATCTTTCTTTCTACTAGCCTAGTATCACAATTCTTGTCTTTCAGAGTTGCTACAAGTGAGTGACCTTGTCATTTTCTAGCTAACTGGTTTTGTAGTCTTATTTTTAATTGTCTTACATATTAATGGGCTCATATTACCATGGGACAGTTAATTTTTAATTTGAAGCTTTGGCAAAATCAAAACTTGTCAACTGGTGATCAGCCTACTTCATAAGGGTACATTTTCAAAAAATTTTTAGAAGCCTTTGAAAAATTTAAACAATCTGAACATTTGTTTACTATATTTACATTGCCCTAGTGAAAGTGCTAAAAGCACACAAAATTCAAATGGGTATCATTCAGTATTTATCCTGTTATGAATTTAATGCAATTTATTTTTAGAATTAAACATTCTATTTCGTTTCTTTTATTTAAAAAAAATCCCTAAGTTTCTCGAGCCATTTTCATACTCAGTAGTTTTTAATTTAGTTGTTAGAAATAGAAATTCTATACTGATGGATTTGAACTTTAATAATCTTAACACCAAGCTAGAATTAAGGAGCATGTATTTGTATAGTATAAACAATGGAAGACCAAATTGTGACAAGTTACAGGATGGAAGGACACAGTTGTTATTATTACATGTAGAACATTGGGGAATGCATTTACTGTGGAAATCCCATCTTGAACCTAACCTTTTTTCTTGTTGGAATTCACACCAAACTGGGGCAGTTTGTGAACTTGAGTAGACCTTCCAGAATCTAATTGTATACGTAAATGATGAGTCTCCAGAGAACGAACTCAACCTAATTGATAAGAAGAAATTGAGCTTGATGAATGTGATTGCAGTTTACCCAGAAAGCAGTCTTGGAGGGGAAGAGTGGTCTTGAGTATTTTCTGTCTCTCAGTACTTTGGTTTCTTACCCAGCTTTTGTGCACTGATGCCTGTGTTCTCAGGAAAGAAAATGCTTTAAGTAAAACCTGGAAGAATTCTTTAACAAATAAAAGATATTTGTGGAGACTTAATCTAAAGAACAATAGTTTATTCATTTCTCTAAATCACCTGAGTTTTAATCTTAGATAACGCCAAGTCAGGAAAGCTTCTTACATATACTGGGTTATCTTGGCGTGTTTGGAATTATGTTCTCTGAATTGCATTTCGGTGTTAATGTTCTCAGCTTTGAGGGACAGTGTAAAAAAAACTCTCTTAAAGAGCTGATTTTAGTATCTGCCTTTGGGATGATATTGAGGACACTGTATATTCTTTTTATATCTCCCTCTGCTTAAAGCATTAAGTAGTTATCTGTATACCTCTGTCAGGTTTTCACAGTTGTTTACACATGGTATGCGTTCATACATGGATTCAGCCTGCTAATGGAGCGTTTATTGGATGTTTCTGGTGTTGCCATTTTACTTTACCAAGTCTTATTTTTTTAATGTATTATTTTGTTATTTATAATTATTATAAATGGACTCAAATCCTTTAGGAAATGAATTGAAATAAGTTATTAGATAGTTGTGAGCAAATATTTGGCTGAGCAAAAGTTTGTTTGGCTTTCTCTGCCTTGTATGAGTTCCAGATCTTAATGCCGTAAGATCAAGGTTGGTAAACTACAGCTAACTTAGCAGGCCATATCTAGCCTGCAGCCTGCTTTGTATAGCTCCCAAACAAAGAACAGTTTTTAACACCTTAAAATGTGATGGGGAACAAAAAAGAAGAGCATGCTGTAGATAAAGCCTAAGGTATTTATTACTCTGTGGTCCTTTACAGAAAGAATATGCTGATCTCTCTCTTAGAGGTCAGTGGACCTTGTTCTAAAGATGTAATAGTAGAAAGGACAGATACGGCTATGGTTTGATTTTTTTTAAAAACTCCAAAATTTGTCATTAGTAACTGAGGACTGCATAAATATGAATAATTTGCAGAAATCTCAATTACTAGAATTTTGATTTTAATATGTATATCTTAGTTATCTGGCAACAGATTGATAGGTTACCATGTCTCAAACTGGATTGATTATTCGTTTGATCTGATTTTTCTTTATTTTTCATGTTGAATTATAGAATCTTTGAATTCTCTAAGTTAATTAATACTGGATTGGTTATTTTCTCCTTTGCCCTTTAAGCTAAATATTTCTGATTAATGCTTAAAATTTTTTTAATTTAGTTTTACAGACTTGGAACTGATTCTAGATGAGTTTAGTCACTGGCAAGAGAATCTTTTCTATTCTTTAAGTATGTCTAAATGTGATTTACAGCAGTTTCACACTGTGTAAATTACAATGAAAGCTATGAAGAGAATCTCTTTCTATCATGATTTCCAATTATAGGTTGAATCATACATATAATCAGCTTTTAAAAGAGACTGAAGTTTTACAAACTGACCATAAAAACTTGAAAAGTCTTCTAAATAATTCGAAACTGGAACAAACAAGATTAGAAGCGGAATTTTCAAAGTTAAAGGAACAATACCAACAATTGGACATCACATCCACCAAGCTAAATAACCAGTGTGAGGTAAGCTTAACAAATTTAATTCCCGTTTCCTTCCTTTAGGCATTAAGACTAGCCTAAAAAGGTAAACCATCAAAATGACAATAGCATTATGTTTAATCTTTAATGAGGTATTTCTAGAAAAATTGGTCAGGGATAATTTAAATTCACAAATAATTCAGAAAAGCCTCCTTCTTCCTTCTTCAACAATTTTTACTATTAGTTTAAACTTATATGTTCAGATACTTGGACAAATTAACCCTTGTTTAATGAAAAAATGTTTACTGACCACTTGGCACGTATTAGTAAACCAAAAAGGGAAAAATCTCTTCCTTTGTGGAATTTATATTCTGGTTAAAGGAAGTAGACAATAAATCTAATTCATAGTGAAAATATATAATGTTTCAGTGTTTTGTTACATATGGCTGTGTAACGATTTACCCCAAAATGCAGTGGTATAAAATACAGTGGTATATATGAGTGCTCTCATAGCTAGTGGGTCAGCATTTGGACAGGGACGATGGGGCCAGTTTGTCTCCTCCACTTAAATGTGGGCCCTCAGCTGAAAGATTTGAAAGGCTAATTGCATGTTTGGTGGTTGATGCTGGCCATCAGCTGAAAGCGTCAGTCTCCTCTTCTTGTGATCTCTCCCCATGGACTGGTTTGGGCTTTCCCACATCATGGTGAGAACCAGACAGAAGGCATCTCTGTGTTAATGACCAAGCCCCACAAGTCGTGAAGCATCATTTCCCCTGCATTCTAGTCATTGAGGCAGAGTCCCATCCAGGTTCAAGGGAAAGAGAGACTGAGCCTCTTGATGGTGAATGGCAGGATTCTGGAAGAGCACATGGACTGGAAATATTGCAGACTTTGAAAATTAGTCTGCAACACATATAGTATGTTACAAGATAAAAGTTATGTAGAAGTAAAAATGGAGAGAGGTAAAAGAGGATAAGGACTGCCAGAGTAGATGAGGAATACAAATTGAAATTTTAACTAGGCATCACTGAACAAAGATTTGAAGGAGATTAGTGTGTTGTTATGTGGACATTGAGGAAGGAACCTTCCAGGCAATCAGCCCACACAGTTAATCTAGACCAGAGGAATCCTGGTGTGTTTGAGGAACACTCAAGGAAGCTAGTGTGGCAGGAGTGGAATGAGCAGATGAGGAGAGTGGTAGGAGATGAGCTCAGAGATATTCCTGGGCCAGATATATTGCCTTGTGTATGTGTTGTTCTCAGTTTTGTCCAACTCTTTGCAACCCCCTGGGCTGTAGCCTACCAGGCTCCTCTGCCCATGAAATTTTCCATGCAAGAATACTGGGGTGGGTTGCCATCTCCTACTCCAAGGGATATTCCTGACCCAGGGATCATACCTGCGTCTCTTGTTCTCTTGCATTGGCAGGCAGATTCTTTACCACCACTGCACCACAGGCGAAGCCCATGTTGCCTTATAGGCCATTGTAAAATACTTTTCTGAGTAAAACAGGGGGAGCCATTGGAAAGCTTAGGACCTCTGCCTTATGTATACAGTTATGCTCTTAACATGATTCTGTGCTTCTTCCCATGATGAGTTGATAATGTGATAGAAGTTTTGAAGTAGAAAAAGAATACTGAAAGCCTTAAATATTTTAATTCTTACATTTTGTGATTGGTCTTTAAATCATTAAAGTTTGAGTATAGCTTAACATTTGAATTTCTTGAAACTTAGAAAATCAGACTTAAGCAAAACCCTTAAATAGAATTAGGAATAGACTGTAGCAGAAAGTAATACTTAAAAGATTTTGTCTGAAATCACAAACTAATGGAAGGAAAAAAATTAGTTTGATATCATACATATTTAATTATACAGCAAAGTTCAGAAATTATGGAACCTTAATTCTGCTTGTGATTTATAAAATCTAAATAAAATATAATAGAGGTAATTGACTTACAGAAAGTGAAGTGAAGTCGCTCAGTCGTATCCGACTCTTTGTGACCCCATGGAGTGTAGCCTACCAGGCTCCTCCGTCCATGGGATTTTCTAGGCAAGAGTACTGGAGTGGGTTGCCATTTCCTTCTTCAGGGATCTTCCCAACCCAGGGATCAAACCCGGGTCTCCTGCATTGTAGGCAGACGCTTTACTATCTGAGCCACCAGGGAAGTCCAGACTTACAGAAGAACATGACAGACAGGGACTGAGATCCTGCATGCCGCACAACATGGCCAGAACGAAAAAAGGAACATGACAAATCCACTTTCCCAGAAACAACAGAATTGGGAAAAAATACAAAAACAACCACTTTTAGGACTCTGGAACTTAAGCAGAGACATAAAACAAATTGAGAAGAATTAAAGAAAAACTACTTAGCTTTTGGTAGGAATTATAGTTTATTATGTGACTTCTCCCTTTCTGAGTCTCCTCCCTTTTCTCCATAACTGGGAGTTCAGTCAAGAGGCATGCCTTGAAACCAGCAGCTTTGCTACTGGAGGGCTGTCAAAGGCTAACTCAGGTAGCCTGAAACACTGGATGGGGCAAATCACAGATGAACAAACTACTCAGAAACTTAACATGGGAGATCCCAGAGAATGAGACAGGTAGCCATAATTGGTCCTGTAAGATCCTGCATGTCACTGGTGGTCTCAAAGACCACTCAAGAGAAATCAGAAAGGGCCCTGACTACCTTATGATTGTCCCAACAATCAATCCACTCTTGGCTGGGGATTTAACGTGATTTGAAGGGAATGGCAAAATGAATCCATAGTTTTGGAGACTTCTCTATGGGAAGTGTGGTAATTGGAAGAGCACTCATCAGATGTTTCTGGAATACAATTGATGTGCTGTTTCTTTATCTGAGTACTGGTTCACTCATGAGTTCACTTTATGGTAATTCACTGAACTGTATGTACACTTAAAATTTGTTCTTTTTTCTGTATATGTTTTATGAGTTGTCTGCTGATACGGTAATGTTGTGTAAGAAACATAGAACCTCAGTGGTAAGAGACTAAACATTTACTTTTGCTCTTGAGTCGCTGGGTCAGCTGAGCAGATGTGCTGGTCTGCGTTGATGTGTGGGCCAAGATCAGTAGACCTTAGTAGGGCTTGCTTGTGTATCTGCAGTTTGCCAGCGTGCACCCTGCGAGCTGGCTGGCCTAAGGTGGCCCCAGCTTGTGTAACTTTTCTGTGCCATGTGGTCTCTCACCCTTCAAGAGGTTTCCAGGAGCCTGAGTGGAAACACATAAGCCTCTTGAGGCCTGGGCTTGGAACTATCACACCATCGCTTCTGCCTCCTTCCCTTAGCCAAAGGGATTCCCGGGTCAAGAAGAGAAGTATTAATAGATTTCACTTCTTGATAGGAAAAGTAAGAAGTCACAGCACAAGAGGGTACAGGGAGGAAAACTGCATTCAATTTTGCAGTGAATCTACCACATGTGTCATGTTTCAATTTAACAACATATAGATAAATAAAACATACAGCACAGTATTGACAGTTGTTAGATCTAGATGGCTATTTATGCATATTCGTAGTATTATACTATTTGCTTATTTCTACCTTCTGAGAGTTTTTAGGTTTTTGTCTTTTTTGCGGGGGCAGGGGGGGGTTGTTGCTGGCTTAAGAAAAAAATGCAGAACTCTAAAAAAAAATCCAAACTTGCTGAATTCTAATGCTAGAACCCAAAAATCTTTATTTTAAAAATATATTCTACAAGTGATATTAAATTTTGACAGTCACTGCTTTGGGCTGTCTGACTTCTGCTGGAACCTCTGGCCTAACTGAGGCATATTTCTAGTTTCTGCTGACTACAGAGAAGCAGCTCAATTATGCTGGCAGCCTAACTCCCAGTAATAATCAGTAATATGACCACCCATTTACAGTATTACCTGACTCCCTTGGTTCAAGCCATAAAAATTATACACAAACTTTTGAGGTTTCTTGACAACAATGGTTAGAGGAAGAATGAGGTATATAAAGTACCTATTATGTGTCATAGGTATGACACCAGCTACTTCACATATATTATTTAATCCTTGCAACAGTCTTGGGGGATGAAAGTTGTTATCTTCAGTTTATAGATGGGTGGAGTTGTTAAGATTTAGAGAATTACTAATTTGTTTAGCATTTTATAGCTATTTAAACAGAAGGCCAGAGATATGTATCTAGCTTTGAACTCTAAGTCAAAACGATTGTAAAGACAGCAGTGGTTTTGGAAGTAGATAGCTTACTATATGTTACACCCAGTGTTTCTGAGAATTAAGAAAACATAAATGTCTAGCACATAACCCAGTAGTTTAGATGTCATTATTACTAAAATAATGACTAATTCTAATCAAAGGACAACCATCTGATTATTCACTGGCAGAAGACTTAAAACTTAGTGAAGTATTTTATATTTTTCAGATGCTTTGGGAGATTTGTGTCAAATGTAAATGTTGATATTTTAAAAAATAAATGTTTGTGTTTAAAACAGTTGCTAAGCCAACTTAAAGGAAATTTAGAAGAAGAAAATCGACATCTACTAGATCAAATTCAGACATTAATGCTACAGAACAGAACACTATTGGAGCAGAATATGGAAAGCAAGGATCTTTTCCATGTTGAACAAAGACAGTACATGTAGGTACCAAATAATTTTTCACTCTGAAATATTACTCCGGTGGCAGAGAAAATGCAATGCTAATTTTTCCTAATTTTCAACATTATTATTTCAGTATTTTTTTAATGGTTATGCTCTGGGCAGTATGCTAATAACCAGAAATACTAAAATGAAAACATATAGATCCAGCTCTTAATGATCTATTAATATAAAACAAGAAGTAAAAATAATTTCTATAATGAAGGTATGTTATAGGAAGCCATAGAAGTACAGCAAATAGAGGGGCAGAAGTACCTTGGCTTGCAAGAGAAGCTGGACTTTCTAAAGATGATTGAGCTGAGACTTAAAGATTCAGTAGGATTTTTCCTGAGGAGGCATAACAGGCCAAGAGAGCAGCAAATGCAGAGACAAAGAGGTGTAATGAAACTATTATGATTATGACATATGGTCTAAAAATTAATTGCTCATACTGGAGCAAAATTGTGGAAGGAGGTGTAGCAGAGAAGTGGCTAAACACTCCAGAGCCACTTTACAAAGGTTTTTCTTTGCTGTACAAAGAACTTGCTGAAAAATTTGAGCAGGGCAGTAATATGATCAGATTTGTGCTGTTTGTTTAAATAACTAATGACATTAGAGTATAGATTGGAGGTTCTAAGAATTAGAGACAAGGAATAAGTTTTAAGGTTGTTGCAATATCTAGTGAAAAATAATTCACAAGCAGTGGTAGTTAAGATCAAGTACAAGAGAGATGTGAAAGAATCGACAGACCTTGATTATTAGTAAATTGTGGTGAAGCTAGTATATTTATGCATATGAAAGTGAAAGGAAAGTGAAGTCGCTCAGTCGTGTCCAACTCTTTGCAACCTCATGGACTGTAGCCTACCAGGCTCCTCCTTCCATGTGATTCTCTAGGCAAGAGTACCAGAGTGGGTTGTCATTTCCTTCTCCAGGGGATCTTCCCAACCCAGGGATCGAACCTGGTTCTCCCGGATTCCAGGCAGACACTTTAACCTCTGAGCCACCAGGGAAGCCCATTTATGCATATAATGTTGTTTAATAACTATAGAAAGATGTTGAGAGAATTCTTTTGTCATGATAATATTGTAATATAGACGATTATTTCCTTCAGACAAATAAATCCTGTTGAAAATTGAGATTCTAAGTCCTGTATCCTTTTATTTAAGTAAGTTGTAAATTAAAAGACAATGAAAAACTTGAAAACAGTTCTGTTGTTACTGCCTATTAAATTCTTAGTTGTCAACTATGGTATCTTATTTCTTTGTGTTTTGGGGAGAAGTTAGATTATAGAATCCAAATAATATTCATAACTGTACAAAATATGATGTCCTAAATGTAACTTTATTTTTATAGTGATAAGTTAAATGAATTAAGACGACAAAAGGAGAAATTAGAAGAGAAAATTATGGATCAATACAAATTTTATGACCCATCTCCACCTAGAAGGTACTACTATCCAGTTGGTTTTTTTTTTATTATTATTATTTTGGGGGAAAAAATTTCTGATTTTGAGAGGAATTTGTATGCTGAATTTTAAACTGATAAGACTTTCAAAAATTACTTTATTAGGAGAGGCAACTGGATTACTCTGAAAATGAGAAAATTGATAAAGTCTAAGAAAGACGTTAATCGGGAACGACAGAAATCACTAACTTTAACACCAACCCGCTCAGACTCCAGCGAAGGATTTCTTCAACTCCCCCATCAAGATAGTCAAGATAGTTCTTCAGTAGGTTCAAACTCTTTAGAAGATGGCCAAACTTTGGGGACCAAGAAAAGCAGCAGTGAGTGCTTAAACTCTTTAAACATTTGTGATCTCTAGAATTGATTTAGATTCCTTACTAAAGATTTCTTTTAAATATCTTCCACAGTCCTTTGGGATAATGTCTGATGAATGCATTTCTTTTTAACTTCATATGATTTTAAAATTCACTGCATACTGCAGTACTGCATAGCCACGTGATTTTCTTTATTGTATATTTAGAGAAATACAAAAAGATACCATCATTTGGCCAGGAAGGTAAAATAGCATAGAAAGAACCGTGGAATGAGAGCCAGAATACCTCTGCCACTTGCTAGTTCTGTTAATGTGGGCAAGACTTTTACTTTTGCATCCTACTTCACAGGGCGATTTTGAGGAACAACTGAGAAATACTTACAAGATTTCATTTTCATAATTACTTGTAACTAAATAGAGTAGTAAGGCTTTTTAGAATGAGGTTTTAATCATACTTTGATGGTATCAAATTGGAAGAAAGTTCCATTGAAGGCAGGAAGCAAAGAAAAATGGCTATGAATTGGAAGAGAATGTTTTTCAATGATTTAGAAATAATTGAAGGTTATAGAAGTTATTGAGGGATTTCCTGGTAAAGGTTCAGTTAAAATAAAATGGATTTGGAGATACAAGTTCTTGTATAAACTTGTGATTTAATTATTTAAATTACAAATGTTGAAGTGTAATATCATAATGTGACCTCCACAATTAATACTCTCTTAATTTCATTACTAGTGTGCATAGCTAAACATTAAGAGCAAAGTAGAAGCCTAAAGAAGAGTATTTTAAGAGAAAGAAAAGAATCCAGTGGTATGCCCTTTGAAGATATAGGAGAATTTGACTACTAGCAATGTTCTTATATGTAAACAGCATATTTTGAATCCACTCACACTCTCACCAGAATCACTAAATTTAAAAGCATATATATGTGTGTATGTTCATACATAAGACATATGTGCAAGATAGATACTATATATATGTATACATTTGTATCTATTAATATATACATGTCAATATTATTCTTTAGAAGTAAATAGCAGGCAAAAGCAGCCACTATTTCTCCCAGGGATAGACTCTGTATGGGCAGCTCTCAAAACACTCAAAAAACTGTATAGACATGGTTTTGTTCTCAGGGGAATTATCTCTGAAAAGACAATGTTTTAGAGTATAAGAGATTAGACATTCATTATAGGCTATATTTAAGAATGCAACTATAGCACCCTAAGAACTAGAATCCACAAGTAAGCAACAAAAAATCATACCCGTACATGAGTACCATATTCATGCATACACACATACAAATATGTTTGTGTTATAAGAAAATGGTTTAGTTCTATCTGTTCTCATAAGATTAGTCTTGTTAGCCAAACCTACATGAAACCTCCAAGTATTTTAGAGAGATTATCAAGTTTTCCTTAAAAAGGTGCCAGATGATTCAATTTTATCTACCTTTGGATATAAAATATCTGGCATCTGATTTAATGAGAAATGGTCATGGGTATATATAATTTTTTTAATCAAAGGAAGATAATTCAGGTAGGAGAATATACACAAGAAAGGTACAACAGTCTTTTTTAAGGTCATCTTATTTTAAATTATCAGTCTATCATTCCTTCATACTCTGTGCTAGAACCATCCAGAGTAAAAATCAGAAGGAAGTTATACTCTTCTTTCCAGCAGTTATTCAGTTTTAGAATTTTTAAAATAAGCAGAAAACCCTACCATTCTAATGTTCCCATAATTTCATGTAGTTTGGGAAGCAAACATTGTATGTCTACAAACTAATTGCCATAAGAATGATCACTTTCCACCACTGGCAAATATAAAACTCCTTTTATCCTTTCCATTTTGGAAGAGTGTCTGTCAGTAAAGCAGTCTATGGAAAACAGTTGAAAACAGAAAAAGAAAGTATCTAAACAAGACATGTGCATGCTGCAACCATTCAGCTTTGTTTTAGCTAAGTGTCCATTTTTACATTGCTTTCAGTTCATTTCTTTTTAATCATTGAAAACAGCTGTGTTTTCCGAGCTAGAAACAAAAAGTTTAAATGAGTCATGACTATTCTTAATAGCAGTCAAATAAGTAAGTTCAAAGCTGTATGTCTTTGCATTCTCCTTAATGAGTGATACTTGTCAGTTTGTCAAAAGAGCTTTTTATTATTTATAAGAGCAAACCGTAAGAAAGAGCATAGTTATTAAGGTTGTATGCAATACGCTTTTAAATCTCAATGTGAGTTTTTTCCCTGCCTCTTAAATTTCAGCTCCAAAGAGGTATAATAATATTTTCCATTAAAATCTTATTAAAGTATAGCTTAAGAATGTTACTCTAGTGAACATTTAAATTTTTATGTTAATGACTCCTACTGTAGTTATAATCCTAATTTTCATTCATATATTGATAACGTCCCTGTGTCGTGCTATGATTTTTTTTAATAAACTGACTCCCAAAGCCCTTCAAAATATCTAAAAATGTTATAAATACATAATTTTCTATCATTTTTGCTTGCTTTTTAGGATGCGTCCTTATTTTTTAGGCTATCGGAGCTTAAAAGCTACTAATAAAACACTTCTGTTTTTTCTTCCAGCCAACCTTTTGCAAAACGAAATTAACATAATTGCTCATGCCATCTTTTGAAAGACTTGTCTTAGAAGAATATATATTTCTGTGGTGCTTCTAAATAATGCATCAGAATTCAGTTTAAACCAAGAAGTAGTTTCCTATTTTTTTTTAACATTTAAAGAAATAATGAAAGTTTTAAAAGTTTCTTTAGGTTATTCTAAACATCCTGGAACACCTTAGTTTTTGTTGAGGTATTTTACTAAAATACATTTTCCTAAATTATTTTTTCCAAAATAAAACCTTATAATTTAAAAAGGTAAAGAAAATGGGGACTTCCTGGTGGTCCAGTGGCCAGACTCCATGCGCTTCCACTGTAGGCGGCCCAGGTGCAGTCCTTGGCTGGGGGTGAAGACCCCACAGGCCGCTTGGCATGGCAAAAACAGTTAAAACAGCGGAGTGAAAAGCCTCCTACATTTTCATCACGTACACTCCCTGGTCCATCAAGAGTGGCCCTGGTAATATAGGTCTATCTATCTTTACAACTTAACTAGAAAACTTGTTCCTTCAGTAAGTAGTTCTTACCATTTCCTGTATTTATAGGACTTTAGTCAGTCCAGGTTTTCTAAGTATATGTTTTCCATCATTGTCTTCAGTGCTTTCCCAAGTATTTTAAAGTATCAAAGTGCATATTTCATATTTCATAATCACTCAGCAGCACGAGAATAATAGCTTGAGTGTAGCTTACAGAGCTGAAACTCAGACATTCATTTCTGTCCTTAATTTCAACATTTAACTCCCATCTGTTCTTCTCCCTTTTTTCTTTCATTTTTCTGTTTCTGTTTTTTCTCATGCTCTGACATTAAAGTGGTTGCACTGAAAAGACTGCCCTTTTTGAGGAACAGACCGAAGGATAAAGACAAAATGAAGGCCTGCTACCGTCGTTCCATGTGTAAGACTTTATGACAGTTCAGCTTCTTTCAAATGACTACACTGGCTTCCATTACTAATTTTCACTAACCATTCTCTGGACTGTGCCAATTTTCTTATTTTGCAAAGTGCAGTCTTCCTGTAACCCATGGAGCTGGAAGAATTTTTTTTTTTCAAAACTGGCACTGAATCTGCATTATATGTATGTTCATTTATACATATACATGCATATGTTTAGTCATACATGTAATATACTTATAAATTTCCAGTGCTTTCTAAAAGTTGGCAGAAAAAAAACTTTAATTTTATATGCCATAAAGATTTCTTCCCAAAGAAATTTGCTTAAAGAAAATATAACAAAACCTTTAGCATTAGGTATTTATTTTCTTAATGAACTAGGATTAAATAAATAAATAAAATGGCCTGTAATCCTTGAAAATGTTTGTCATTCTTTATATACTGATACTCTGGTTTTTCTAAGTGGAATGGGTAATTAATCACCTTAAATGTCTGTCACTGGATATCCTCTCTTTCAGGTTTTTATTGAGTAGTATACTTATTTGATTCATAAAATGAATAATTTCTTCAGTAACCTGCTCTGACCAAGGACTCTTTATCATTTTCAATAGTGATGCTATAAAGAACTGCTCTCCATCTTAACCTTTATTCATTCCATTTTTGTCACCACAAAACCACATATTGAAGGCTTCTAATTATATTGCACATCACTGCTCAAAAGGCAGTTGTACAGAGTAAAATTCCTTTTCCTACCTTTAAAGGGGGTGGAGGGTGATAAAATTATTTACTGAAGTTTATCAAGCTTTGGCCTCCTCATTTCATACAGCTAAATGCATGTCATAATTCAAATGACCTTGTGGTTAGTTTTTTTATTTCACTTGCATTAATCCATAGACAATAATCAATACAAAATAGAAATAAGAGCAAGTACATTAACCATGCTGATTCATTTGCTTTCATTTGCATCCCAGCCATGAATGACCTGGTGCAGTCCATGGTCCTAGCAGGAGGACAGTGGACAGGTAGTACTGAGAATTTGGAGGTTCCTGATGATATTTCAACGGGTAAAAGGAGAAAAGAATTGGGAGCTATGGCCTTCTCTACTACAGCCATCAACTTTTCAACTGTCAACTCTTCTGCAGGCTTCAGATCCAAGCAGTTGGTTAATAATAAAGGTATAGGCCGTCTGCTATTTGCACTGTGGTGTAACTGTTGGCAACAAGAATTTTTGACTTTTTAATGTTTACTTTTTTTGACAGCAGCAACCTGAAATAACTATCAAAACAATCTGGATTTAATCTGAGAATTTTCAAATCATTTCAAAAATTTAAAACATCATACAGATAACTACATCTTTCCTAGGTCTTTCATAATAAACAGCTAATGAACTAACAAGAAATGGAAAAGTAAACCAAGTAAAGGACAGAAAAGGAGAGAGTGATAGAAGCTTTAAAAAAAACAAACAAAAAACCTAGAAACACTACAACATCAGAAAACCACATAGAACAACCCAGGCTCTTGCTTTGCTTTGCAGGGTCACAGGGAGGTTGTTTCAGTGCTTCTGGTATTTTCCTTAAGCAAGTCAACTCACATCAGAGTTATTCTGTTTCTTACTCCTATTCCAGTTTCTGACTGAGTATATGAAATATGTTAAATCAAGATGTACTGTACATGATTAAAAAAGAATTTCCATATTCTGCATAAATGTTACAATTTTTTTGTTAAAAAAATTTTATATCCATTCTACTATTTTACGTAGATACTACATCCTTTGAAGACGTAAGTCCACAAGGTATTAGTGATGATTCTAGTACGGGATCAAGAGTTCATGGTAAGATATGAACTTTATTTAGCAAGTACATATTACATACAGAATGAGAATGCTAAGACTCTTGCACTGACCTCATGAATGTGGCATTGCCAGCAAGCATGTTTTCTCTAACCTGCATCTCATAGCTACTTCTGCCATTTCTTCAAACCTAATACTCCCTTTTCCCTTTTATAAAGTTATTACTTCATCTAAATAGTCTCTACTTTAGTCAAGGTCTTATATAAAGTATGTCTGCACAATGCTTAAAGGTAATTTTGTTGCCATTTTGGCATAAAGTTATTAGAGATACATTTCATATTTGGTTTAAAAAATACTTACTCTGGTAAAGGACAAACTCTAAGAAACCACATTTTCTGCAGTGTTGAGCATTTCAATTTTTAGTTTCTGACTGGAAAGTCTTCTCTTACCAAACTAAATTATTAACCAAAAAAAAAGGAAAAGGAATGAATTTAATACATAAAGAAATACGTTAAAGAAATTTCATATGCGAGCAGGATTTTAGGAAGCAGGGTGGGGCCGTGTTAACAGTGTAGTTGTTTCCCTTGTATGGATAGGAATACAAGACATTAATTCTGCAGATGCTCATATTCCTCCTGTTCGTGGCATCTCTGCAATGTGCAGGGTTCCTTGTCTGATCTTTTGTGACCTAATCACTAGCTTTTTTTTTTTTTTCCTTTGGGGATATATCAGTCTGTTCAACTACAGCAGTCCTGGTATCTGTCTAGAAATCCATTTCCAAATGTATCATTCACTTTATCTTCTTTTGTTTGAATCTCAGCTGTTGTCTCAAAGTGTCCTGTTCTCAATTGTTTAACTGAACTATCTGGAAATGCCTTTGCTTGCTAATCTGTAAGACTCAACTCTGTGGGCATGCTCAGCCTGTGAAAGTATGCATGATTGCTTCCTCAAAGCATTCTGTAATCAGAATGTAAAGTTCAGTGTCTTCAGCTGCAAGTTTTATCACTGTCTCCTGATTTTTTCATTTAGCTTCGAGACCAGCCAGCCTTGATAGTGGCAGAACATCCACTAGCAATAGCAATAATAATGCTTCACTCCATGAAGTCAAAGGTATGCTGTAGGTAAATTTACTAATATGCTCCGTCCATTTCCAAGTGGGAAATTGATTAGTGTCTGGGGTAAAATGAAATCCAAATCATCTGTGTTTGGAACATAGTTCCTTGGAATATTTTATGCTTTTCACATTGTAATACAAATGTATTTCAATGTGTACAAATGTAAAAACAGGAGCAGTTATTTTAGTTTCCATTTTTCGTCTTCACAGGTAAAATCTTTTTCTTGTTATCTTTCTATTTCAAAAGTATCTGTAAATTCTTATTTTCTTACATTTTGTCTTTGTCATGAAAATAGTTGGCCTTAATTTTCTCATGATACGTGTACACTGAACTCACAGAAAATGTTTTTAGAAATACTTTTAGCTTTGTTTATCCACGAAATAAGGAGGAATATATTTTTTAATTTGAGAAGACAATTGTGTTTGTGTGAGTGTAACAAATGCCAAATGGATGCATATGTCTCATATATAGAAAAAATTAGTTTAAGATACCTTTTTCCTCAGTTTATTAATGTGTATTCCAAGCTGAAATTTTATGTGAATGTCTGGAAGTATCAACTGATACCTTTTTTCTTAAAGGTATACTGCCTATTCAAATTTTGGAATTATTTAATAGATTATAAAAGTTTGTTAAAGTAGTTATTTTCTACAGAACAGAATTGTTAAATTATAATGAGTGCATTTGTTCTATTGCTTTTCTGTATTATAGAATAATTTTGTCTCAGTTATAATTTTAATATTTGTTGCAATGATCTGAAAATCTGATTTTGAGCGATTATTTTTTCATGTTTATAATCATGTTCTTATATCCTTTAGAAAAGTATTACCTGAACTGTGAAGAAGCCTTTTCTGATTTGAAATTTTAAGAAAAATTTTTTCCTACAAAATGTTACATAGTTTGAGCCAAAATCTTTCATGACTCACTTTACCCTTTGTGATTAGGAAACCATGGAAAGTTGTGTTTTCCATCTTGATGATTCTACACAGTTTGCGATTGATCGAAATAAATAAGCACTCTTAAGGAATAGCATAAACTTTGGGGAGCTTTTTTCCAGAACTAGTAATTTGCATTCTTTATCATTGTTCAGCCTCAACTGAGTCTTTTAAAGCTCTCATACTGACAGAGGAAAGCAGGGAGAATCAGATTTCTCAGACATTAAATAAAGAATGAGATACTATATACTTGATTTTTACTGGAATTTTCTAATTATATCATGTTTCCATTTGACTTTCCTTAGATGCTTGCTATTTAATTTTTTTTTAATTTCTTGATTATTTTTTTACTTATTTTTTATTGTTAATTGGAAAATAGTTGCTTTACAGTGGTGTGTTGGTTTCTGCCATACCTCAGCATGAATCAGCCATAGATAGACATATGTTCCCTCCCTCTTGAATCTCCCTTCCACCTTCCACCCCTCTAGGTTATCACACTTTTTAAGGTTATTCATTTAGGATGAACAGAGAAGCCTTCAAATAAGGAACACAGACTTCATAGAAAGTCAAAGAATTAGAATTATTAGTGTTTGGTTTTAACATTCTCAATTTAAAATTCATATAATCATATTTTGGGCTTCCCTAGTGGCTCAGTGGTAAAGAATCCGCCTGCCAATGCAGGAGATCTAAGGGTCAGGAAGATCCCCTACAGAAGGAAATGGCAGCCCACTTCAGAATTCTTGCCTAGGAAACCCCATGGAGAGAGGAACCTGGTGGGCTACAGTTCATGGAGTCACAAAAGAGTCAGACATGACTTCATGACTAAAACAACAAATTTTTTTTTTTTTAATTATAAGGTGTTTTACAGTTTTTTAACTGGAATTTTAAAAAATGTATTATTTCTTTGTTTATTGATTCATTTACTCATCAAATGTATATGTTTAGGTTCTGGGTCTGGTGGTGAAGGCAAGTGTTTGCCCTTGTGGAGCTTACAATATTTGTCATCATGACAAATAAGGAAGCATGCTGTGGTAGACAGTTATTAGACTGATGAAAGATTAACATGGTTTATTTACTAAGTATTTCTGAATAAAGCTTTGAAAGTCATTTTGGCTATTCATAAGAATCCAGTCAATAAATTATCAGTACTTACATAGTGTTAATCTTGTGTCTATTATTGAACTTTTAACATACCATTTACTCCTAAAGCAGGTGCAGTTAATATCCAGAGCAGGCCACAAAGCCACAGCAGTGGAGAATTTAGCCTGCTTCATGAGCATGAGGCGTGGTCCAGCAGTGGTAGCAGTCCAATCCAGTACTTGAAAAGACAGACCAGATCAAGTCCGGTGCTCCAGCACAGAACACTAGAGAGTCGGGCACATCACAAAATCAAAACTGGTTCCCCTGGAAGTGAAGTTGTTACTCTACAACAGTTTTTGGAAGAAAGCAACAAGCTTACCTCAATGCAGGTTGGTTTTATCTATGGTGACCTTAATTTAGATGGACACTATAAAGTTAAATTTCTATGGTTGAACTTTAGAGCCTTTTTTTTAAGTTAAGGAGTGTTTAGAGACATTAGCAATTTTTTATAATCTACCATATCAGGAAAGCAAAAATATGGCTGTATTCACTAATCTGCTTTGATTTTTTTTTTTTTTTTAAACAGCTAAAGCCCTCAAGTCAAGAGAATCTTTTAGATGAAGTAATGAAAAGTTTGTCTGTCTCTTCTGACTTTTTGGGAAAAAACAAACCAGTTAGCTGTGGTCTGGCCAGGTCAGTAAGTGGAAAAACTCCAGGAGACTTCCATGATAGACGGACAACTAAGCCTGAACAGTTTGTGAGACCTGGTCCTCAAAAGGCTGAAGATATCTGTTTCATGAGTTCTTCAGGAAAGCCTACACGAGGCGCTCAAGGAAAGATAAAATTAATAAAAGAAACTTCTCTGTCACGACAATCAAAAGATAGTAATCCCTATGCCACTTTACCTCGTGCAAGCAGTGTTATCTCTACTGCCGAAGGAACTACTCGAAGGACGAGCATCCATGACTTTTTGACCAAGGACAGTAGACTACCTATGTCAGTTGATTCACCACCAGCTACTGCTGATAGCAGCGTCACTGCGACATCTAGTGAGTACTGTTTACACCAGTGGTCCTCTCATACACTTCACAGTCCGACATCTGCTCTAGGTTCTCAAGCACAAAATTATTTAGCTACAGACAAGCCCCAGTCTCCACATACCCAGGCCAGAAACTCAAGAACTGAAAGGTCACATCTTCTAAATCAAACTTTTGCCATGATTAATATGTCTAATGATGCATTTGGAAGGTCAGCTACCGATAGCATAGAATCCTTTACTGTGGCTCATCCAGCTCAGCCATTTTTATCCCTGAATACAGAATTAGTTAGTAACATAAGTGGGTTACCTCCCAGACCAGTCACCAGAGTAACTGACCAGGCTTCTGCTTCTTTGGAAAAAACTGCTCAGAAAGATAATGAGCAGTTTTCTGATCATCAGAGCCACAGTAGCATTAATCCACAATCCTCTGTAGATAATAATAATCTTACCACTCTTGCATGCCTCTATCCTGATGACACAGAAGCTGCATTGTTGGTTTCTGAGGATAATCAAACGGTTTGGTATGAATATGGTTGTGTATGATCAAAACTGCACAATATAATACTGATGTCATTTGATACACACTATGCTTCTCTAATCTGATTTGAAGAGCTGCTGTTGAATCATTTGACTAGGTTTATATTTTTATTTTTAAGTTGTGGCATAGTGTTCAAGTGTACATTGTGGCATGTATATAAATATGATTATGTAACCACAGCAAAGCCTGCATGAACTATTAATTACATTGTACATTTTCTGCATGACTTCAAGAACCTTAACAATACATGCTCCTCTTTCACATTTCTTGTCACCCAGTAAGAGATTGTTACTTTGATACCTGGAAGCATGTGAAAATGGTTGCATGCTATAATTACTAAGAAGGCATTTCCAAGTCATATTTGTTGATTCCAAAAAAGAATGCTCATTGTCCCTTGTGCTCCCCTTTCCCTCTCTCCCTCCCTCTTGTCCTTTCCTTTTTTTTCCCCAAAACATGCAATTCATTTTGCACATGTACAGTATTAGTAAGGAAAATATGTTTAAAAGATGTCATTTTCTTTTGCCATCTAATTTTGCCTTCTGCCCTGCTGTTTTATTTTCAAAGAAATAGTTAATAAGTCAACACTTTACATAGCAAATATTAACTACTGCCCATATTTATAAAATTGTTCAGATTTAAAATGTTGTTATACTCATAAATTTAGTGTAATTTTAAAAAAGACACCATTGAATTTAAATGTGACTTATACAGTGATTAGGAGCATTTATATTCTATTTCTTCCCTGCACTTTTCTTCATTTGATAAACAGAAGAGTTCAAGTACTATCTTTCTTTCAGGATGACTTTTTTACTTGGAATCAGTTAACACAGTAGTTTTTTCAGGGTTTTTTTAAATGTAGAATCAAAGGAGAAATAAATCATACTTAGTGTGTGGGAGATTTGCATTTTTACTTCTCTTTTAAAAGGGTAGCAAGTTTACTGAGTGGTGAAGACTGTTACTTAATTCTATAATTTTTTGTTAAGTTACATATGTCCTAAAAACAGAATTTTCTAAAATGAGTACATTGTGCTAAAATAAAATGTAAAATTACTGTTTATAACCATAAAAAGAGACATGTTTCTAGTAGAACAAATTTTAAAACTAAGAATAATTGCAATCTCTTAGCTAAAAAATAATCATAAAAGATAGAGAATATATTTGCTAACTAACTCTGATTCATGTCATAAATTTTAAAATTATCTTCCTGTGGTCATAGCATTTTAAAACAGAATCAGCCAAAATTAAGTTTCTAACTTCCAGAATAAAACAACAGAAAAGAAAGCCCCAAGAAACCTATAACCCTGACTCCACTCACTTCTGGAGAGGTTTACCTTAGCTCTATCTCTGAAATGTTTTTGCTTTCTTGATTCAGCCTAAATATCACTGATAGTAATGCAGCCTGGCATCTAGAAAAAATGATTTGAAATGTAACTTCAAAACAAGGAGGAAATTATTATTTTACACGTGTTGTTATAGTAAATTGTTATTCATTGGGCCAGAGAAAACAAAGTTTCTAAAGAATCTTTGCTTAATGAAATGTGTGACCTGGGAATTCGCTGGCAGTCCAGTGGTTAGGACCCTGCAGTTTCCCTGCTGAGGGCCTGTGTCTGATCCCTGGTCACAGAATTAAGATCCTGCAAGCCACACAGCATGGGCAAAAAAAAAATTTTTTTTTTAAAGGAAACAAAAAGGAGGAAATTTGTATCCTTTGTAAATTACCCTATTCTCTTGTACTTACACAAGATCATTTCAGGCCGAGGTGCCTTCTGTTTATATCTTTGACCACACTTCTTTTCTCACAGCCAGCTCTTACTAAAAATGCTTCCAATGCGTTGGTTTCACTTCAGGTCGAATAAATCTTTCACCTTTTATTTAAAAAAATGCTTCCAGTGCAGCTCATCAAATAAACAATCAGAAATTTTCTTATTTTTAGTACCACTTAATATATTTTATCTACATGAAAACATCAATCCATTTGTCACTTATTTCACAATTAGTCCTAACATTTCAAATGTTTTTGGTGTCCCTTTTCTTTCTTCATAACCTCATAATAAGACTTTTTTAAAAGTTCATTAAAATACATTGAGAAATCATATACTACTATATGGTAAACACTGTGATTATTTTACAATGTTAGACTTACAGGAAAGAAGCATTTCTAACCTAGATGACTGTAGTAACATATACAGCATGTTTTCCAAAAGAACATACACATTGTGCATGTAAGACAGAGAGATACATACCATGTCCATGTGTCTGGGACTGTCAGAGAATATAGGTGATATTTCCTCCAGAAACTCACCAGGTGTAAGGTCATAAAATTCCCTTAAAACACTATTTTACCAGTGTTTCTTGATAGCACTTGAAATCACATTTTTAGCAGTGATAAGAGCCTTAGAAATCGTATAGAGCTAGTATTTCCCAAACTCTTAAAAAATCAACATAATACCTTCTATAAATGAAATCTTACAAGATGCCCCAATTAAAAAAAAAAAAAATTATCTTCCGATCAAAGTGAAGCAGCTCTGACTCAGTGGAATAACTGTACTTTTTTTGAGACATCTCCATAAATATTCTCCAGTTTCACAGAGGATTACAGGCATACCTCGTTTTATTGTGCTTTCTTGTACTTCACAAATACTGTGGGTTTTTTTCCCAACAAACTGAAGGTTTGTGGCAATTCTGTCAGACAAGCCTATCAGTGCCATTATTCCAACAGCATTTGCTCACTTCATGTCTCTGTCACATTTTGGGAGTTCTCAGGATATTTCTAACTTTCTCATTATTGTTATATTTGTTACAGTGATCGGTAATCTGTGATCTTTGATGTTATAATTGCAAAAAAAAGTTATGACTTACTACAGGCTCAGATAATGGATAGCTCTTTTTAGCAATAAAGTATTTTTTAATTAAGATATGTACATTGTTATTTACATGCATTGGGAAACTAAAAATTCATGTGACTCGCTTTATTGCAAAATTCACTTTATTATAGTGGTCTGGAACCAAACCTGCAATTATCTCCGAGGTATGCCTGTATGTACCCTAATTTTAGATGAAATTGAATAGCTTTCATATTCCTGGCTTAGGTTTCTAGAAATGATATCCTTATTATTTTGTGGTATTATAAATTCATGTTAGGCTTTGGGTCCCCTTTGACCAAAGTAGTTTTAACTCTAACAGTGTAAGTAGATATATTTTCCTACAAAGTAAGCCTTAAGGCCTTGTTTTCTTAGTAAACAATACAAATATTTCATTGTGGATGTTTCTGCTGCTGCATGCAAGATTATTTTTTACTTTAAAACTATCTGTGACCATTTAGTAAATAAACATCATAAACCTATCAGACATCAAGAGGGCATTATTATTTATAGCTTTTAAAACATGTAAATCAGTCTTTAAGTAGAGACGTCTATCAGATTAATAACATTTCCAGAATTAGATTCCTTCTCCTTGCCCTATGCAGTGAGAGCTCTTTAGTTTCTTATCTTCATGAATTGTATGTTTAGCTTTTCATTAAATAACATGAAATGCTTTTCTCCTGCAGATGTGGACAAAGTACAAGAAAACAGAAATTCAAAAAGCAGGTCTAGGGAACAACAAAGCTCCTAATTCTATAACCCCACTACATGACATGTGGGCCAAGTGGTGAGTTTCTTGCTTAAAATGTAAATGAGATTAATCTCATTTATACAAACTAACTGCATTAAGTATAAGAACAAGTGCACATTGCATTAACAGATGTAAATATTGCTTGCTTAATTCATGATTTTCTGTCTGTCTGATTAGTAAGTAAATCAAAATTACGTGATTCCTCAAAGCTTTTGATCATCAGTGCACACTCAGTTGTGTCCAACTCTTTGCAACCCCATGGACTGTAGCCTGCCAGGCTCCTCTGTCCATGGAATTTTCCAGGCAAGAATACTGGAGTGGGTTGCCATGCCCTTCTCCAGGGGATCATCCCAACATAGGATCAAACCCGGGTCTCCCGCATTGCAGGCAGATTCTTTTACCATTTGAGCTACCTGGGAAGCCCTTTAGTGCAGGAAAACAATCTTTAAAAATATTTTTTTCCCTCAATTTAAATTTGATTTTACTAATGAATAATGTTTTAGAAATTATTTTTTCAGTTTAAAATCTTTCTCGTAGGAATATAACTTCTGTGCAATGTTCTTGGTAATTGAGAAGAAGAAATTAAGTGTCTTTTCTACAAAGAGCTGCTTAGACAAATTCTCTGACTCTCTGTCACTCTTACCCCTGTAAAAGTACCTGGTGCATGCTGTTCTTTTAGTGGTTGCTCTGTATGTTTTATCTCTTATTTTCAAACTTTTCTTATATTTTCTTTCTTTCTACTTTCCTACTAAATACAGAGAGAAAAGTGTCCTTCAGTTTCTCAGTATGAAGCCTTTATTTCTGAAGTAACAAGACACCCAACTATAGGAATCATTTTTTAAAATCTTTAAGGAGACTTAACAATCCTCGTGACTAGAGCAGGAAAGAAATACAAACCTTCATTCCTTCCTTGAATCAAGGAGCACTACTGGAGTCAACTGCCAAAATTTTTAGAAGGTTTTTGTGACTTACTATGTACATTGTACTGTTAAAATCTACTGAATAAAGCATGTTCTCTCGCTAAGGACCAAGTGTTTTAAGGGTTCAAGAAGTACTCCAAGAATATACTTCTTTCATCATTTGTTTATGAATTTATCCATGTTTGCTTAATGCTTCTGCTAAGTATTAGCCTAAGTCTAGCCATTTATATTTAGTTGTGTAAACCTAAATTAAATGCTGTAGTATGCTGTGGAATGTACTATATATCAAGATACAGAGAACATTGTTTAGGCATGTCAGAGCCTTATTTGGTTAGCAGACTGCATGTGTTGGTATTCTCTTCATTTTAAGCCAATTATTTTGATGCACTGCAAAAGAAACTCAGTTTATGAAATAACTGAAAAATCCATGATAGGAGTTATAAAAAATTTACAGTGATATTAATATTTCCATATTCCCTGCTAAGGAACACTAAGTAATTCATTCACACATGGATCCAAGGTAATTAGAACGTGTTTTTCTGAAACTTTTTTTTAGTAAGGTGGTTTTCTAGAAAAAGACATTCCCAAGATAAAGCTATTGTTTGAACTCATTTCCCTTCTTTAGTGTTGGGTTATGTATGTACGTTTTTTTTANTTTTTTTTTTTTTCCTTTGGGGATATATCAGTCTGTTCAACTACAGCAGTCCTGGTATCTGTCTAGAAATCCATTTCCAAATGTATCATTCACTTTATCTTCTTTTGTTTGAATCTCAGCTGTTGTCTCAAAGTGTCCTGTTCTCAATTGTTTAACTGAACTATCTGGAAATGCCTTTGCTTGCTAATCTGTAAGACTCAACTCTGTGGGCATGCTCAGCCTGTGAAAGTATGCATGATTGCTTCCTCAAAGCATTCTGTAATCAGAATGTAAAGTTCAGTGTCTTCAGCTGCAAGTTTTATCACTGTCTCCTGATTTTTTCATTTAGCTTCGAGACCAGCCAGCCTTGATAGTGGCAGAACATCCACTAGCAATAGCAATAATAATGCTTCACTCCATGAAGTCAAAGGTATGCTGTAGGTAAATTTACTAATATGCTCCATCCATTTCCAAGTGGGAAATTGATTAGTGTCTGGGGTAAAATGAAATCCAAATCATCTGTGTTTGGAACATAGTTTCTTGGAATATTTTAAGCTTTTCACATTGTAATACAAATGTATTTCAATGTGTACAAATGTAAAAACAGGAGCAGTTATTTTAGTTTCCATTTTTCGTCTTCACAGGTAAAATCTTTTTCTTGTTATCTTTCTATTTCAAAAGTATCTGTAAATTCTTATTTTCTTACATTTTGTCTTTGTCATGAAAATAGTTGGCCTTAATTTTCTCATGATACGTGTACACTGAACTCACAGAAAATGTTTTTAGAAATACTTTTAGCTTTGTTTATCCACGAAATAAGGAGGAATATATTTTTTAATTTGAGAAGACAATTGTGTTTGTGTGAGTGTAACAAATGCCAAATGGATGCATATGTCTCATATATAGAAAAAATTAGTTTAAGATACCTTTTTCCTCAGTTTATTAATGTGTATTCCAAGCTGAAATTTTATGTGAATGTCTGGAAGTATCAACTGATACTTTTTTTCTTAAAGGTATACTGCCTATTCAAATTTTGGAATTATTTAATAGATTATAAAAGTTTGTTAAAGTAGTTATTTTCTACAGAACAGAATTGTTAAATTATAATGAGTGCATTTGTTCTATTGCTTTTCTGTATTATAGAATAATTTTGTCTCAGTTATAATTTTAATATTTGTTGCAATGATCTGAAAATCTGATTTTGAGCGATTATTTTTTCATGTTTATAATCATGTTCTTATATCCTTTAGAAAAGTATTACCTGAACTGTGAAGAAGCCTTTTCTGATTTGAAATTTTAAGAAAAATTTTTTCCTACAAAATGTTACATAGTTTGAGCCAAAATCTTTCATGACTCACTTTACCCTTTGTGATTAGGAAACCATGGAAAGTTGTGTTTTCCATCTTGATGATTCTACACAGTTTGCGATTGATCGAAATAAATAAGCACTCTTAAGGAATAGCATAAACTTTGGGGAGCTTTTTTCCAGAACTAGTAATTTGCATTCTTTATCATTGTTCAGCCTCAACTGAGTCTTTTAAAGCTCTCATACTGACAGAGGAAAGCAGGGAGAATCAGATTTCTCAGACATTAAATAAAGAATGAGATACTATATACTTGATTTTTACTGGAATTTTCTAATTATATCATGTTTCCATTTGACTTTCCTTAGATGCTTGCTATTTAATTTTTTTTTAATTTCTTGATTATTTTTTTACTTATTTTTTATTGTTAATTGGAAAATAGTTGCTTTACAGTGGTGTGTTGGTTTCTGCCATACCTCAGCATGAATCAGCCATAGATAGACATATGTTCCCTCCCTCTTGAATCTCCCTTNTTTTTTTTAATTTCTTGATTATTTTTTTACTTATTTTTTATTGTTAATTGGAAAATAGTTGCTTTACAGTGGTGTGTTGGTTTCTGCCATACCTCAGCATGAATCAGCCATAGATAGACATATGTTCCCTCCCTCTTGAATCTCCCTTCCACCTTCCACCCCTCTAGGTTATCACACTTTTTAAGGTTATTCATTTAGGATGAACAGAGAAGCCTTCAAATAAGGAACACAGACTTCATAGAAAGTCAAAGAATTAGAATTATTAGTGTTTGGTTTTAACATTCTCAATTTAAAATTCATATAATCATATTTTGGGCTTCCCTAGTGGCTCAGTGGTAAAGAATCCGCCTGCCAATGCAGGAGATCTAAGGGTCAGGAAGATCCCCTAGAGAAGGAAATGGCAGCCCACTTCAGAATTCTTGCCTAGGAAACCCCATGGAGAGAGGAACCTGGTGGGCTACAGTTCATGGAGTCACAAAAGAGTCAGACATGACTTCATGACTAAAACAACAAATTTTTTTTTTTTTAATTATAAGGTGTTTTACAGTTTTTTAACTGGAATTTTAAAAAATGTATTATTTCTTTGTTTATTGATTCATTTACTCATCAAATGTATATGTTTAGGTTCTGGGTCTGGTGGTGAAGGCAAGTGTTTGCCCTTGTGGAGCTTACAATATTTGTCATCATGACAAATAAGGAAGCATGCTGTGGTAGACAGTTATTAGACTGATGAAAGATTAACATGGTTTATTTACTAAGTATTTCTGAATAAAGCTTTGAAAGTCATTTTGGCTATTCATAAGAATCCAGTCAATAAATTATCAGTACTTACATAGTGTTAATCTTGTGTCTATTATTGAACTTTTAACATACCATTTACTCCTAAAGCAGGTGCAGTTAATATCCAGAGCAGGCCACAAAGCCACAGCAGTGGAGAATTTAGCCTGCTTCATGAGCATGAGGCGTGGTCCAGCAGTGGTAGCAGTCCAATCCAGTACTTGAAAAGACAGACCAGATCAAGTCCGGTGCTCCAGCACAGAACACTAGAGAGTCGGGCACATCACAAAATCAAAACTGGTTCCCCTGGAAGTGAAGTTGTTACTCTACAACAGTTTTTGGAAGAAAGCAACAAGCTTACCTCAATGCAGGTTGGTTTTATCTATGGTGACCTTAATTTAGATGGACACTATAAAGTTAAATTTCTATGGTTGAACTTTAGAGCCTTTTTTTTAAGTTAAGGAGTGTTTAGAGACATTAGCAATTTTTTATAATCTACCATATCAGGAAAGCAAAAATATGGCTGTATTCACTAATCTGCTTTGATTTTTTTTTTTTTTTTAAACAGCTAAAGCCCTCAAGTCAAGAGAATCTTTTAGATGAAGTAATGAAAAGTTTGTCTGTCTCTTCTGACTTTTTGGGAAAAAACAAACCAGTTAGCTGTGGTCTGGCCAGGTCAGTAAGTGGAAAAACTCCAGGAGACTTCCATGATAGACGGACAACTAAGCCTGAACAGTTTGTGAGACCTGGTCCTCAAAAGGCTGAAGATATCTGTTTCATGAGTTCTTCAGGAAAGCCTACACGAGGCGCTCAAGGAAAGATAAAATTAATAAAAGAAACTTCTCTGTCACGACAATCAAAAGATAGTAATCCCTATGCCACTTTACCTCGTGCAAGCAGTGTTATCTCTACTGCCGAAGGAACTACTCGAAGGACGAGCATCCATGACTTTTTGACCAAGGACAGTAGACTACCTATGTCAGTTGATTCACCACCAGCTACTGCTGATAGCAGCGTCACTGCGACATCTAGTGAGTACTGTTTACACCAGTGGTCCTCTCATACACTTCACAGTCCGACATCTGCTCTAGGTTCTCAAGCACAAAATTATTTAGCTACAGACAAGCCCCAGTCTCCACATACCCAGGCCAGAAACTCAAGAACTGAAAGGTCACATCTTCTAAATCAAACTTTTGCCATGATTAATATGTCTAATGATGCATTTGGAAGGTCAGCTACCGATAGCATAGAATCCTTTACTGTGGCTCATCCAGCTCAGCCATTTTTATCCCTGAATACAGAATTAGTTAGTAACATAAGTGGGTTACCTCCCAGACCAGTCACCAGAGTAACTGACCAGGCTTCTGCTTCTTTGGAAAAAACTGCTCAGAAAGATAATGAGCAGTTTTCTGATCATCAGAGCCACAGTAGCATTAATCCACAATCCTCTGTAGATAATAATAATCTTACCACTCTTGCATGCCTCTATCCTGATGACACAGAAGCTGCATTGTTGGTTTCTGAGGATAATCAAACGGTTTGGTATGAATATGGTTGTGTATGATCAAAACTGCACAATATAATACTGATGTCATTTGATACACACTATGCTTCTCTAATCTGATTTGAAGAGCTGCTGTTGAATCATTTGACTAGGTTTATATTTTTATTTTTAAGTTGTGGCATAGTGTTCAAGTGTACATTGTGGCATGTATATAAATATGATTATGTAACCACAGCAAAGCCTGCATGAACTATTAATTACATTGTACATTTTCTGCATGACTTCAAGAACCTTAACAATACATGCTCCTCTTTCACATTTCTTGTCACCCAGTAAGAGATTGTTACTTTGATACCTGGAAGCATGTGAAAATGGTTGCATGCTATAATTACTAAGAAGGCATTTCCAAGTCATATTTGTTGATTCCAAAAAAGAATGCTCATTGTCCCTTGTGCTCCCCTTTCCCTCTCTCCCTCCCTCTTGTCCTTTCCTTTTTTTTCCCCAAAACATGCAATTCATTTTGCACATGTACAGTATTAGTAAGGAAAATATGTTTAAAAGATGTCATTTTCTTTTGCCATCTAATTTTGCCTTCTGCCCTGCTGTTTTATTTTCAAAGAAATAGTTAATAAGTCAACACTTTACATAGCAAATATTAACTACTGCCCATATTTATAAAATTGTTCAGATTTAAAATGTTGTTATACTCATAAATTTAGTGTAATTTTAAAAAAGACACCATTGAATTTAAATGTGACTTATACAGTGATTAGGAGCATTTATATTCTATTTCTTCCCTGCACTTTTCTTCATTTGATAAACAGAAGAGTTCAAGTACTATCTTTCTTTCAGGATGACTTTTTTACTTGGAATCAGTTAACACAGTAGTTTTTTCAGGGTTTTTTTAAATGTAGAATCAAAGGAGAAATAAATCATACTTAGTGTGTGGGAGATTTGCATTTTTACTTCTCTTTTAAAAGGGTAGCAAGTTTACTGAGTGGTGAAGACTGTTACTTAATTCTATAATTTTTTGTTAAGTTACATATGTCCTAAAAACAGAATTTTCTAAAATGAGTACATTGTGCTAAAATAAAATGTAAAATTACTGTTTATAACCATAAAAAGAGACATGTTTCTAGTAGAACAAATTTTAAAACTAAGAATAATTGCAATCTCTTAGCTAAAAAATAATCATAAAAGATAGAGAATATATTTGCTAACTAACTCTGATTCATGTCATAAATTTTAAAATTATCTTCCTGTGGTCATAGCATTTTAAAACAGAATCAGCCAAAATTAAGTTTCTAACTTCCAGAATAAAACAACAGAAAAGAAAGCCCCAAGAAACCTATAACCCTGACTCCACTCACTTCTGGAGAGGTTTACCTTAGCTCTATCTCTGAAATGTTTTTGCTTTCTTGATTCAGCCTAAATATCACTGATAGTAATGCAGCCTGGCATCTAGAAAAAATGATTTGAAATGTAACTTCAAAACAAGGAGGAAATTATTATTTTACACGTGTTGTTATAGTAAATTGTTATTCATTGGGCCAGAGAAAACAAAGTTTCTAAAGAATCTTTGCTTAATGAAATGTGTGACCTGGGAATTCGCTGGCAGTCCAGTGGTTAGGACCCTGCAGTTTCCCTGCTGAGGGCCTGTGTCTGATCCCTGGTCACAGAATTAAGATCCTGCAAGCCACACAGCATGGGCAAAAAAAAAATTTTTTTTTTAAAGGAAACAAAAAGGAGGAAATTTGTATCCTTTGTAAATTACCCTATTCTCTTGTACTTACACAAGATCATTTCAGGCCGAGGTGCCTTCTGTTTATATCTTTGACCACACTTCTTTTCTCACAGCCAGCTCTTACTAAAAATGCTTCCAATGCGTTGGTTTCACTTCAGGTCGAATAAATCTTTCACCTTTTATTTAAAAAAATGCTTCCAGTGCAGCTCATCAAATAAACAATCAGAAATTTTCTTATTTTTAGTACCACTTAATATATTTTATCTACATGAAAACATCAATCCATTTGTCACTTATTTCACAATTAGTCCTAACATTTCAAATGTTTTTGGTGTCCCTTTTCTTTCTTCATAACCTCATAATAAGACTTTTAAAAAAGTTCATTAAAATACATTGAGAAATCATATACTACTATATGGTAAACACTGTGATTATTTTACAATGTTAGACTTACAGGAAAGAAGCATTTCTAACCTAGATGACTGTAGTAACATATACAGCATGTTTTCCAAAAGAACATACACATTGTGCATGTAAGACAGAGAGATACATACCATGTCCATGTGTCTGGGACTGTCAGAGAATATAGGTGATATTTCCTCCAGAAACTCACCAGGTGTAAGGTCATAAAATTCCCTTAAAACACTATTTTACCAGTGTTTCTTGATAGCACTTGAAATCACATTTTTAGCAGTGATAAGAGCCTTAGAAATCGTATAGAGCTAGTATTTCCCAAACTCTTAAAAAATCAACATAATACCTTCTATAAATGAAATCTTACAAGATGCCCCAATTAAAAAAAAAAAAAATTATCTTCCGATCAAAGTGAAGCAGCTCTGACTCAGTGGAATAACTGTACTTTTTTTGAGACATCTCCATAAATATTCTCCAGTTTCACAGAGGATTACAGGCATACCTCGTTTTATTGTGCTTTCTTGTACTTCACAAATACTGTGGGGTTTTTTCCCAACAAACTGAAGGTTTGTGGCAATTCTGTCAGACAAGCCTATCAGTGCCATTATTCCAACAGCATTTGCTCACTTCATGTCTCTGTCACATTTTGGGAGTTCTCAGGATATTTCTAACTTTCTCATTATTGTTATATTTGTTACAGTGATCGGTAATCTGTGATCTTTGATGTTATAATTGCAAAAAAAAGTTATGACTTACTACAGGCTCAGATAATGGATAGCTCTTTTTAGCAATAAAGTATTTTTTAATTAAGATATGTACATTGTTATTTACATGCATTGGGAAACTAAAAATTCATGTGACTCGCTTTATTGCAAAATTCACTTTATTATAGTGGTCTGGAACCAAACCTGCAATTATCTCCGAGGTATGCCTGTATGTACCCTAATTTTAGATGAAATTGAATAGCTTTCATATTCCTGGCTTAGGTTTCTAGAAATGATATCCTTATTATTTTGTGGTATTATAAATTCATGTTAGGCTTTGGGTCCCCTTTGACCAAAGTAGTTTTAACTCTAACAGTGTAAGTAGATATATTTTCCTACAAAGTAAGCCTTAAGGCCTTGTTTTCTTAGTAAACAATACAAATATTTCATTGTGGATGTTTCTGCTGCTGCATGCAAGATTATTTTTTACTTTAAAACTATCTGTGACCATTTAGTAAATAAACATCATAAACCTATCAGACATCAAGAGGGCATTATTATTTATAGCTTTTAAAACATGTAAATCAGTCTTTAAGTAGAGACGTCTATCAGATTAATAACATTTCCAGAATTAGATTCCTTCTCCTTGCCCTATGCAGTGAGAGCTCTTTAGTTTCTTATCTTCATGAATTGTATGTTTAGCTTTTCATTAAATAACATGAAATGCTTTTCTCCTGCAGATGTGGACAAAGTACAAGAAAACAGAAATTCAAAAAGCAGGTCTAGGGAACAACAAAGCTCCTAATTCTATAACCCCACTACATGACATGTGGGCCAAGTGGTGAGTTTCTTGCTTAAAATGTAAATGAGATTAATCTCATTTATACAAACTAACTGCATTAAGTATAAGAACAAGTGCACATTGCATTAACAGATGTAAATATTGCTTGCTTAATTCATGATTTTCTGTCTGTCTGATTAGTAAGTAAATCAAAATTACGTGATTCCTCAAAGCTTTTGATCATCAGTGCACACTCAGTTGTGTCCAACTCTTTGCAACCCCATGGACTGTAGCCTGCCAGGCTCCTCTGTCCATGGAAT